>CM076573.1:106828496-107332890 GCA_034641835.2 Pinus albicaulis | reverse complement strand
TTTTCCCAAAACCTCCAGCAACCTACTTCCCTAAAGGCTTCTTCAACAGACTTGTCTTTTGTAAGGGCTTCTACACCTTCAGGTTCTATTCTTAGGCAATGAATAGACCTATGACTCCTTCTTTCTTCAACCATTTTCTTCTTGAAAACCTTGTATCTTCCGAAATCTGTGATAATCCCTCTAAAAACCCTGTGTCTTTAGCAAATTGGCAAATTAGCAATCAGAGCTTCCTGTTGAATGAACTGGCTCGCTTGGTAAATGAGTTCAATGTTGCTTGATAACAATTTTTCCTCGCTTGATAACAATTTTGCTTCCACCAAAAATGAATTTCAAACTCACATGATAGCAAGTTTTGAAAATAGTGATATAACCTGAATTTGAATGAGCAGCCTCGCTTGAATTTGTTTCAGTTCTGCCTCGCTTGAAATATAGTTTTATATCCTCGCTTGAATACTTTACAGCCTCGCTTGAATTTGTTTCAGTAAACTCAGGTCTTTGACCACTAATTTCTTCTTCAAAACATAAGCATGCATGCACTATTGTCTTGCATGAGACAAATGAAGTCGAAAACGGCCAACTGTTTTCAAATTTGAAAGGACCAATGACAACTGACCCCTAATCGATGACAAATGACCCCTAATAATTATAATGAATGGTTGCATGCGTGAAGGAGAACTCGTGGATGACACCTAATGATGAGGAATTTAACTGTATTTGACAGATGTGACAGCTCAAATGCAAAACTGAGAATCCCAGATTTTGTAGCGCATGATTTGCAAATTTGGGTTTTTGCGCTATGAAATCACCAGTGTTTTTGTAGTGCAAAATCAACTTTCTACACTGAGCGCGCTACAAAAATGTGGTTTCGTGGCTTATTCATCAATTTTTCGGAAAAAAAAAACTTTAAAATGGGTTTTAAATGGTGGCATAAGATCTTTGAAGAATGAAAAAAAGTTAATGAACATTGCTTGGTGATGGAATGAGACTTTTAACCCATGATCTAGACCTTTAAAAATATAAAAGTGACTCTAACCCTATCTAGCATTATGACTTAGGAAAAGTGTAACTGACCAAGTTCCAGAAATTTTTTATAGTGATAACAGATAATATAAAAAAAATAATTAAAATTTGTATGAATATAAATGAAAGTGAAATTTAATTGTTTTATATTTTTTCTTTTTAATTAAAATTTAGAGATATAATTTTTAAATAAATTCTTAATTTTTACTATACTTAGTTTTATTTACTTACAAAGTCTTTTAATACACATATAAAGTTATAACTTTCAAAAATCCTAAAACACTAAATATATATAGATTTAACAATTCAAAATTATTATTTCAATAGTTTTTTATAACATTTGGACCACTCATAAAACAACATAAAATATTTAGACTATGTTATAATAAAACAACTCTATTTAATTAAAGTTATAATTTTCAAAAATCCTAAAACACTAAATATATATAGATTTAACAATTCAAAATTATTATTTCAATAGTTTTTTATAACATTTAGACTACGCATAGAAAATATATATACAACATAAATGTGACAACTTCATTAAAGTTAACTAGTGTTAACTAGTTAAAGACAATTTGTTCAGTTTCTTTTATCTGGCAAGCAAAACTCAAATATTTACTGTTGATTAAGAAAATTATTTAAGTTGCTGATTTATTAATTAGAATAAATTAATTAATTAAAGGAAAAATCTTTTAATAAGGAATATACATAAAGCTAATGGTAAATAAAGGTTTCCAAGAATAGGAGGTGGTTGGGGACATTTGGAAAGATAGTTGCCTACTCCTTTGAGGATGAAGTTGAATCCCAGAGGAGGAGTAGGGGTTCTATATAAATGCTAGAGGGGATTAGTTTCTAGAGTTGGTTTGGGATCAATTGAAAATATCTCACTGCAACCCTTGTAAAACCAAGATCTTTTGAATTTTGACTGGATAGGCCATCCAAAGGTCAAAGAAGAAAGTGAGAGAAATCCATTATTAACCTAGGGCGCCGTCAAGATTATGGAGCTAGGGGGAAAGTGGAAGACATAATAGCCTTCCTTGATGGTTGGGGGGACCACAGCTTGAAAGGATAAACCCAGATAAGTACAAAAATCTGTTTGGTATGTTATGTTAATGGTAATGTTATGGAAAGGTTGTCTGCAATAGATTATTATTAACATATTTACAGTAGGGGTGAAATACCAAAAACCTTGTAAAACAAAGGGTAGGTATAATTTATGCAAAGAATAGGAAAGGGAGAGATTACTGTTGAAAAAATTCCATTAAATGTTTAGGCAGTAGAAAACATATTATAACCTTACGAAGAAGACAATGGAAATTATTCTGATTAAAAGAAAACAAATGATACATTACATTGCAGGAATAACTTATGCAAATATCGTTAAAACCGAATTAGGAAGCAAAGGGTAAACTGAGATAACAGATCTCTGAATACAATATGCACTGTATCATCCAATAAGGAATTTAAACATTTGAAAAGGCATTATATAATTTTTGGAAATGGAAAGTTTGAACATTAGAATTTGCAGTCCTGGGTTGGGGTGAAACCCTACTCCAGACTAACTATTCTATGCAGAAAGGGGATACTATACTCAGACATTTGTAATGGTGGTCCAGTCACCATTCCAGTAAGCTATCAAAAACTTTGTAAGCAAAGAAAAGAACACTTTGGCGGAAAATAAATATCCATATGCAACTTTGTTACAGAGAAAATGAGATACAATACAAAAAATAACTTCTATACATTACTGGGTAGTAAGAAAATAATTCTGGTAATAGTTACTACTAAAAATGAATCTGTTCCTTGAGAAAAGCATAATAAATAATCGAGTAAGTCTATATCAAGAACGCAGACTGGATTTCATTCATGCGGAAAGTAAACTTACTATTGTTAAAACCATTACATAGAAAATCAAATATTTTCCAAAACTAGATGAATATATATATATATATATATATATATGTAAGATTAAAAATGAAGAAAATTAGAGTTTATAATCGACTTATCTCTGCAAAAATTCCGAGAAGAAACATGCTTGAGAGGGTTAACAGTTTAGTTAAGCAAAACCCTTTTCTCTCTATACAAATTGGGAATAAAACCAAGAGGTTAACCCTTCAGAAAATTTCCAGAATAAAGTTCAAAAGAATAGAACACAAAAGAAATTAAATTATTATAGAGTCCAAGGACTATTCTTCTTTTAAAACTCAATTATTAGTGAAGAATTGAAATGTAATAGCCCAACGAAAGAAAGTTGGAAAAACGTCAGACCGGAACCAAGGGTTTCAGTCTCCATTGGAACCGGGGTACCTATGCAACCAAGAAATGCGAAGAAATTAATTCGTGGCTGTGGGCAGGTAGTCGAATATTAACTGTGAATGCTTGCCACAAACCTGCAACGAATGAAACCCAAGTTATGGGGGTTATTACATGCAATCTGTGCCAAAACGCGAAAACAGAAAACCCTTATACAATGGAAATGTATGGCTAGAGTAGATACTTGGAAACAGAGGAGTCTCCTCTGCCTACGCCTGAGAGAAAAAAAAAAAAGAGAATATAATTGTAAGTCTCCTAGTATTTCTATTCTCCTTACCATATACTTCTCAATAGAGACAGGTAAATAAAAATGACTCTGAGATTTAGCAAAGCAGATTTATGTGCATATTCTATAATAGAACCAAGCAACGATATAACCAAATGATAGAAAAATATGGGCATAGTCATGCCTTACGTGGAAAACTAAGCTTGTGAGCTTTTCAACATAGTCTCAGCGCTTAAAACCTCTGTAGTTGGGGCACGTATCCGAGACAAAACCCCGAATTCTAAACCGATGGCATCCTCACAGTCAGCACTCGAGATGTAACGAGCCTTGGTCAAGGAATTTCACACCAGGAAGGCCAAGCAGAAATGGCAGGCTGATTTCATGTGAACCGGGGTGGAGAGGCCAAAGGATTTCGGCTGAAGAAACTTCAGATCTAGAACTCCCGCCCAGCCAAATGAACTACTGACTAATAGATCCGAGTCGATAAACTCCGATTGACCCCAATAGCAAATCCCAAAGGAAATTAATTGAGATATGGAAGTTGTCCCATAAGTGTAAATGCACATTACAAACATGTTAGGTGGAGTTACAACTTATTCTATAGAATTTAATACCACATGCCATGTGGATTGCACCATACCGAGGTAAGCATAAACCATGGGAAGGTGTGACCCGCATTCAACCCAAATAAGGTTACCACTGTTTTGTGGTGAAACGACTTTAATCCAAAGTGCTGAAATGAATTATTTTATGTGTGGAGCAAATCTGTACCATGGTACTAACATAAGTACTCTAGCCGAAACATATAAACTCCGAAACAAATAAACTCCAACCAATGAATCGGTTGGGCTTGAATTATCATTGAATATATATAAATATATGTATGGATTGGTGCGTTTAAGTTATGTAAGTTGTGCTTTTACATTGGTAGGTAAAGGAATTTTTTTTTTAGTGGTAATTAAAGGAAGTAGTAATGTGACAAGTGGTATCAGAGCACGGTTACTATGATTGGACCCTGAGGGTCTACTAACAATGAAGCTGTGAATATGAATAGTGCACAGAGAAAGGAAAGAAAGCAGGTGAAAATGAGAAGAGCGATAGCATCACAAATGCAACCTGAGGAAACTCAAGCACTAGTAGTCACGAACCCAGAGATGTGGATATAATTAAGTGTAGAACAACACCAAAAGACCAGTTGGTTACTAGAAGAACAGTAGCACCAAAATGGTTTTTTGTTGAACACGGTGTAACGACTACAAGAAGAAATGCTAAGGCTCAGGAAGGATAATGAGTGACTGTTGCAATATCAGGAGAAAATATTAAAAAGTTTATCAGACAAACAAAATCAGGAGATGGAGCATCCAAGTGCTGAAAAAGAATTATCAGTAGAAGAAGAAGACCAGCAAACCAGAAATAATACGACAGGTAGAGCTGAAAAGAGTCCCTCCCAGAAAAGAAAAAATAAGAATTACAACGAGGCAGAGTCAGGCAATTTGTCTGACCAACAAGACATTAAGAGATAGAAAGTGGAACTCCAGGGGGAATTCACCAAAATTAAACCACCAATATTTTATGGTGAGGTAGAGTAGGTGGCTGAAGCCTGGTTAATTAATATAAATAAGTATTTTTAGGTATATGAATGTAGTATCAATCTAAAGGCTAGATTGGATATATACCAGTTACGAGAAAAGGCCACTCTGTGGTGGGAAGAAGTGAAAAACGTACACAACATTGATGAGCAAGATATTACTTGGGAATTATTCCAGCGGTACTTTAAAGACAAGTACTTGACGGAAAGGTTTTATGATGACAAGGCTAAGGAATTCCATGATCTTCGGTTGGGACAAATGACCATGGATGAATATGTCACTAAATTCACTTCCCTGTAACGTTACATCCCTTACCTGCGAGAGGAAAAAGCCAAGTGCAGAGGTTCTAAGTAGCCTATCTACTCATATGAGGGAAATAATAGAATTTGTTAATCCTCAAACCATGGATGAAGCCATTCATAAAGCACGAATGTGCTACCAGCAGACTAAGGCCAAGGGTGAAGGGGGAAAAAGCTGGCAGCCAAAGAAAAGTCAGAAAAATGGCTCCAACTTTAAAAGCAGTAAAGGTGGCAGCTTTAAAGGTTCAACATGAAATTCTATTAGTAAGAAATTTGGTAGGAATCATCAAAGAACCAAATGGCCAGCAGAAGAGAAACCCACAGAAGCATCTAGCAAGCCAGAGCAGGGATATATTACTAAACCTCCTCTATAGTGCTAGGGCTGTGGGAAGGCTCATTATTATAAAAATTATCCACAACGAAATAGAAAAGAAGTTGTAACAAATCTGCAGGAAGCATCTATAGTGGGGGACGTGGCACGCAATATACCTCGTATCAATGTAGCCTTGCAAGATCAGCAGGCTGATTTTCAGCCCACAATGATTGAATTAGAAGGTACTTTACTAACTAAACCTGTTTCAAT
This sequence comes from Pinus albicaulis, assembly GCA_034641835.2. Taxonomy (NCBI): domain Eukaryota; kingdom Viridiplantae; phylum Streptophyta; class Pinopsida; order Pinales; family Pinaceae; genus Pinus; species Pinus albicaulis. The sequence continues at coordinate 107,326,857 of CM076573.1, read as the reverse complement.
TTTGGTAGATCCTGGAGCACGTTTGAGTTACGTATGTCCCAAAATATTGGAAATGTGCAAATTAAAAGAACATAAATTTAAGAATTCCTGGTTAGTACAGTTAGCCACTGGGGAAAAACGAAAAGTAACTACAAAAGTTCTTAACTGTACATTGGAAGTGGCAGAACAACAATTACAAGTAGATTTAAATATCTTACCATTGGGGTCTTATGATGTGTTATTGGGGATGGATTGGTTGGAAAGACACTGGACCATAGTGGACTGCAAGGAGAAGATCATTTATTTTAGAATGCAGGACGACACGCGTAAAGAGATGCAAGGAATTAAAAATCTTGTGCAATCATGTCCAATAACAACATCTCAAATGGGTAAGTGTATCAGAAAAGGATGTCAGCTGTATGAAATTCAAGTGGGATACATAGATTCCAAGGAAAAGGAACCCATGATGGAAGAGATTCCTGTAGTACAGGAATTTCTAGATGTCTTTCTAGAAAACATTCCTAGTTTACCACCCAAAAGGGATATTGACTTCACCATAGAATTGTTGCTAGGAGCCTCTCCGGTGTCAAGAGCTCCTTATAGACCGAACTGAAGATGCAGCTACAAGAATTGTTAGACAAAGGCTATATCCGTCCCAGTGTGTCTCCATGGGGAGAACCAACCCTATTTGTTAAGAAAAAAGATGGAACCTTACGTATGTGCATGGATTACAGGCAACTTAATAAGCTAACTGTCAAGAACAAATACCCCTTATCAAGAATTGATGACTTATTCGATCAAGTAAGAGGGGCTAAGGTGTTCTCTAAGATAGACTTAAGATTTGGATAACATCAGATTCAGATTAAAGATGAAGATATATGTAAGACAACATTTCATACTCACTATGGGCACTATGAATTCTTGGTGCTACCCTTCGAATTGACGAATGCACCAACAACCTTTATGAGGTTGATGCATGGCATCTTTCATCAATTTTTGGATAACTTTGTACTTATTTTCATAGATTACATACTGATCTATTCTAAAAGTGAGGAGGAACATAAAGAGCATTTGAGGATAGTTTTGGAGATGTTAAGAAAGCATCAGCTTTATGCCAAGTTCAACAAGTGTGATTTATGTAAAATAGAAATCCAATATCTGGGACCTGTTATATCAGCTGAAGGAATCGTTGTTGATCCAGAAAAGATCAAAACTATCATGGAATGGAGAGTACCCCAAAACGTGGCCGATATTAGATCATTTATGGGATTAGCAGGTTATTATAGAAGATTTATAGAAAGATTTTCTAAAATTTCTTTCCCTATTACATCTTTGTAGAAGAATGGAAAACTCTTCAAATGGACAAATGAATGTTAGAACAACTTTGAAAAGATGAAGAAACTTTTGACTACAACTCCAGTTTTGAGGGTAGCTGACCCTGATAAAGACTATGAAGTATGTACTGATGCAATTAAAGAGGGTGTGGGAGCAATCTTAACCCAGGAAGGTAAAATGGTGGCATACGAGTCTAGAAAATTGAAGGACCATGAACAAAAATATTCTACTTATGATTTGGAGCTGACAACAATGGTACATGCTCTCCGGGTGTGGAGGCACTACCTGTTGGGCAAGAGGTTTGTACTTAAAACAGACCATAGCAGCTTAACTAATTATTTTAAGCAAGAAGATTTAAATTATAGACAAGCAAGATGTAATGATTTTTTAAGTGAATTCGACATGGACTACAACATGTTAAAGGAAAGGAAAATCGGGTGGCATATGCGTTGAAAAAAAATTTGCATGATACTTATGCATTATACTATAATCAGCTAGAAAGCCAATTTTTGGAGCAATTAAAATAAGAGGCCCAAAAAGATCCGGAATATAAATTTATGTGGCAACAAATGGAGGAAGATAAGAAGCAAGACAAAACATCTAAGTATGTAAAGAATGAAGATTAGGTGCTGACCTTCCGAGGAAAAAAATATGTGCCTAATCGTATAGCTTTAAAGGAGTTAATACTGAATGAATTCCATCGCAGCAATTACACTGGTCATCCGAGATATCAAAAAATTCTTATTGCAATAAGAAAGGTATATTTTTGGCCGGGCATGCATAAGAATATTGTTGAATATCTAAGCAAATGCTTGGAATGTAAACAGGTAAAGGTGGAGCACCAACATACCCATCCCTGAGTGGAAGTGGGAGGTTATCTTCCTAGACTTCATCACAGGTTTACCGCAGAAAAAAATACAGAATGACTCAATCATGGTAGTGGTAGACAGATTAAGAAAATATGCACATTTTATACCGGTACAGTCTACATACAAGACAATACAGATTACTGATATATTTTTGAATGAAATCTTCAGGTTGCATGGCATACCTAAGACAGTGATCTCAGACTGGGATGTTAAGTTCACATCCGCATTTTGGAAAACCTTTTTTTCTGGTCTGGGAACACAAATACATTTTAGCACTGCCTATCACCCTCAGACTGATGGGCAAATAGAGCAGGTAAACCAAGTACTGGAAGACATGCTGCGCATGTATGTGATGTAGCAGCCAACTAAGTGGGAGGATTATTTTCACCTTGTTGAGTTTTCTTATAATAACAGGTATCAGGAATCTCTAAAAATGAGTCCCTTCAAGGCATTGTATGGTAGGCAATGTCGTACACCTATAAACTGGAGCAGTCCTGAGACAAAATTAATGTTGGGACCTAATATGCTCGCTGAAATGGATGTTGAGGTAAAAAGAATAAGGCAAAATCTAAATGCTGCACAAGATTGACAAAAGACTTATGCAGATAAGAAAAGGTCTTACCATGAATTCATGGTGGGGGATCATGTCTAAGTGAGAATTAAGCCCAAGAGGAATACCCTAAAGTGGACCTCTTGTACTAAACTATCTCCCAGATACTGTGGACCTTTCCAAATATTGGAAAGGGTAGGACTAGTAGCTTATCGGTTGGCTTTACCCAGCCACATTCAAGTTGACAATGTATTCCATGTGTCCTTATTGAAGTGATATGTTCATGATGAAAAACATGTGATTCATTGGAAAAATATTCAGGCAGGATAGAGATAAAAATCCTAACTTGAAGTTTTGAATAAAATTGATGAGTATTGACTTGAAAACATTTTTTGTTTATCAGGTAGAACAGGACCGGGAGTTTTTGGTCGAGCTGCAACACATACTTGACCGAAGAGAAATTGAACTCTATAAACGAGTAGTCATCCAGGTAAAATTCCAATGGAAGCACTTTGGACCGGATGAAGCTACTTGGGAGGATGAGAAATTTATGTAGGAAGCTTACCCATAGCTCTTTATAGAGCTGGGCTGAAACATTGAGGACGGTGTTACTTCCAGGGGGGAAGTTGTGATAGCTTCATTAAAGTTAACTAGTGTAAACTAGTTAAAGACAATTCATTCATTTTTCTTTTATCTAGCAAGAAAAACTCAAATATTTACTGTTGATTAAGAAAATTATTTAAGTTGCTAATTTATTAATTAGAAGAAAAAAATTAATTAAAGGAAAAATCTTTTAATAAGGAATATACATAAAGCTGATGGTAAAGAAAGGTTTCCAAGAATAGGAGATGGTTGGGGACAGTTGGAAAGACAGTTACCTACTCCTCTAAGGGTAAAGTTGAATCCCAGAGGAAAATTATGGGTTCTGTGTAAATGGTAAAGGGGAGTATTTTCTAGAGCTGGTTTGGGATCAGTTGAAAATATCTCACTGCAACCCTTGTAAAACCAAGATCTTCTGAATTTTGACTGGATAGGCCATCCAGAGGTCAAAGCAGAAAGTGAGACAAATCCACTATTAACTCGGGGCACCGTCTAGATTCTGGAACTAGGGGGCAAGTGGTGGACATAATAGCCTCCCTTGATGGCTGGGAGGACCACAGCTTGAAAGGATAAACCCAGATAAGTACAAAAATATGTTTGGTATGTTATGTTAATGGTACTGTTATGGAAAGGTTGTCTGCAATAGATTATTATTAACATATTTACAGTAGGGGTGAAATACCAAAAACCCTGTAAAACAAAAGGGTAGGTATAATTTATGCAAAGAATAGGAAGGGGAGAGATTACTGTTGAAAAATTCCATTAAATGTTTAGGCAGTAGAAAACATATTATAACCTTACGAAGAAGATAATGGAAATTCTTCCGATTAAAAGAAAACAAATGATACATTACATTACAGGAATAACTTATGCAAATATAGTTAAAAACGAATTAGGAAGCAAAGGGTAAACTGAGATAACAGATCTCTGAATACAATATGCACTGTTTCATCCAATAAAGCATTTAAACATTTGAATAGGCATTATATAATTTTTGGAAATGGAAAGTTTCAACATTAGAATTTGCAGTCCTGGGTTGGGGTGAAACCCTACCCTAGACTAAATATTCTATGCAGAAAGGGGATACTATACTCGAACTTTCATAATGGTGGTCTGGTCACCGTTTAAGTAAGCTATCAAAAAAATTTTAAGTAGAGAAAAGAACACTTCGGCGGAAAGTAAATATCCATATGCAACTTTGTTACAGAGAAAATGAGATACAATACAAAAAATAACTTCTATACATTACTGGGTAGTAAGAAAAGAATTCTGGTAATAGTTACTACTAAAAATGAATTTTTTCCTTGAGAAAAGCATAATAAATAATCAAGTAAGTCTATACCAAGAACACAAACTGGATTTCATTCATGCGGAAAGTAAAATTGCTACTGTTAAAACCATTACATAGAAAATCAAATATTTTGCAAAACTGGATGAATATATATATATATATATATATATATATATATATATATATATAAGATTGAAACTGAAGAAAATTAGAGTTTATAATTGACTTATCTCTGCAAAAATTCCGAGAAGAAACATGCTTGAGAGTGTTAACAGTTTAGTTAAGCAAAACCCTTTTCTCTCTATACAAATTGGGAATAAAACCAAGGGGTTAACCCTTCAGACAATTTTTGGAATAAAATTCAAATGAATATAACACAAAAGAAATTAAATTATTATAGAGTCCAACGACTATTCTTCTTTTTAAACTCAATTATCAGTGAAGAATCGAAATGTAATAGCCCAGCGAAAGAAAGTTGGAAAAACGTGAGACCGAAACCAAGGGTTTTAGTCTCCATTGGAACCAGGGTACCTGTGCAACCAAGAAATGCGAAGAAATTAATTCGTGGCTGTGGGCAGGTAGTTTAATACTAACTGTGAATGCTTGCCACAAACCTGCAACGAATGAAAGCCAAGTTATGGGGGTTAGTACATGCAATCTATGCCAAAACGCGAAAACAGAAAACCCTTATACAATGGAAATGCACGGCTAGAGTAGATACCTGAAAACGGAGGAGTCTCCTATGCCTACGCCTGAGAGCAAAAAAAAAAAGAGAATACAGTAGTAAGTCTCCTAGTATTGTTGTTCTCCTTACCATATACTTCTCAACAGAGACAGGTAAATAAAAACGACTCTGAGATTTAGCAAAGCAGATTTATGTGCATACTCTATATGATATAACCAAATGATAGCAAAATATTGGCATAGTCATGCCTTACTTGGAAAACTAAGCTTGTGATATTTTCAACAGAGTCTCGGCACTTAAAACCTCTATAGTTGGGGCATGTATCCGAGACAAAACCTTGAATTCTAAACCGGCGGCATCCTCACAGTCAGCACCCGAGATGTAACGAGCCTTGGTCAAGGAATTTCACACCAGGAAGGCCAAGAAGAAATGGCAGGCCGATTTCAATTGAATCGGGGTGGAGAGGCCAAAGGATTTCAGCTGAAGAAAGTTCAGATCCGGAACCCCCGCCCATCCAAATGAACTACTGACTAACAAATCTGAGTCGATAAACTCCAATTGACCCCAATAGAAAATCCCAAAGGAAATTAATTGAGATATAGCAGCTGTCCCATAAGTGTAAATGCGCAGTACAAACATGTTAGGTGGAGTTACAACTTGTTCTGTAGAATTTAATACCAGATGCCATGTGGATTGCCACCATACCGAGGTAAGCCTAAACCATGGGCAGGTGTGACCCGCATTCAACCCAAATAAGGTTACCACTGTTGTGTGGTGAAACAAATTTAATCCAAAGTGTTGAAATGAATTATTTTATGTGTGGAGCAAATCTGTACCATGGTACTAACATAAGTACTCTTGTCGAAACATATAAACGCCGAAACAAATAAACTCCAACCAATGAATCGGTTGGGCTTGAATTATCATTGAATATATATAATTATATGTATGGATTGGTATGTTTAAGTTATCTAAGTTGTGCTTTTACATTGGTAGGTAAAGGAATTTTTTTTTTTTTAGTGGTAATTAAAGGAAGGAGTAATGTGACAGTAAAATGTTTAGACTATGTCATAATAAAACAACCCTGTTTAATTAGATAGATGTAAATTCATTTTAAATTTGAATATATTAGATATCAAGTGAGATCAAATTATTTGAGGGTTAATTTTTTTTCAATTTTATGTATTAATCTCTTATTAAATAATATAAAAATTTAAACTTAAATTTAATATTTTTTATATTTTGATAAATTTAGATATTAGATATAAATAGGTTCATTTACTTTTTAAAATTTAAAAACCTTAGTTTGATTTAAACTCAAATAACTAATATAAATGAAGATTTTCATTGTGTAAGTTTTTTTTTTTTTTTTTAATCCAATTCAATTAACTAATATAAATTTTAATTTTAATTTTAAAATAATTTTAAAACATTTTTAATTTTAAAATAAATTTATTATTTTTTTACTCAAACTAATTTATATGTATTTTTAATGTAAATAATTTTTATTTTAATATCATTAGACTATGTGTTATAACTTTACATACCAGAAGTTGCAAATATTCTTATTTTTATTTCTCAATTAAAAACTTTTTAATTCTCATCAACTCGGTTGTGAAACAGGGTGGAAAAGGGCAAAACGAAATGTGGAAAGAAAGAGTATGTATTTTTTACTCTTCCGGAAAAGTGAAAATAGAAAATCATTTCATTTTAGAATGCAAGGCCTAAATTATGTAGATATTTTGGCAGCTAGCTCTTGGGATAATCTATAACTAAGAGTTTGTGGAGAAGCTAGCTCTTGGGATAATCTATAACTAAGAGTCTGTGGAGAAACTGAGAGTGTTTATTGTAAGACTCCATAAGAAAAGGACCAAATACAATAACAAGATAAAAAAAACAATATGTCCCATAAACTATTTTTAGACTTATAAACATTAAAAATAATTTATTTCTTTCTATTTAAAAAAGTAATATATATATATATATATATATATAAGTCTTCCTTTTTCCTTACTTCTGATATTATTATTTATTCTTTTCATGATACGCATCATGATCGATGATCGCTACAGCAGGAAACACTTCGGATTGAAGAACAAAAGTAACGTGATAGGTGGTTATAGTACGATCGTATTATCTCCTTCGTCATCGTTGTCCCTTGATGGAACCATGAAATGGAAATGAACTGCACATGTCACTATGGGTATTATCCAACTATAATTCACTGGGCCACAACAGAAGAAATGGTTGAAGACCCAGGTTACGGCGTTAGAAGCAGGCTGAAACACATGCTGCTTGAATCTCAGTGGCAGGAGATTAAGTAGCGTAGGTGGTAGCAGGGTAGGAAATTTAAAATTTGAAATACCCATCAAATTTGTTTCCGTAACTTCATTATAAGTTTTGATAATTTTCACAAAGAATTTCGATAGTTTTGCAAATTTTTGGTTGTATTTGACAGTCAAAACACCCCATGAAGGGCAATTTGCTAGTGAAATTCCATTGTATTTGACAGTAAAAACACCCCATGACGGGCAATTTGCTAGTGAAATTCCATCCCTGAGTGGTAGATTCAAGTGGGAAAAGCACCATTTACTAGTTATCTAATATCAACCACCAATAATGAGTGAATTTCAATTTAAAAGGTTATAGCATCGTTAAAATACAATTATGAGGTTTTTTGTTTGTTTTTCCCTAATATGAAAGTCATAATTTTATGGCAACATAATTGAAATTATGGGTATTATTGTGATAAAATAAATTTAATTATTGTTAAAAAATATTTGGTTCCAATAGTTGAAATTTTATGGATAATGAAATACTAATAAAGATTCCCTTGGAACATGAAAATTTCCTTTAAATTAGAAGATGGTTTAAGGCACTAAATGAAGAAAACAAATAGCAACCATTTCGACTTGCAAACTAAAGTTTCTATCATTACAACGCAACACAATCCAATATAATATAGTCTCACTATGTGATGCAGCCAGAAGACCACTTTTATTGGAAATTACGCAAAAACTTTATAACTTTGTTGTTCCCAAGAATAATACCCATTAAACGAGTATTCGCGCACGGAAATTTACCTTTATGGACCAAAAAGATACGGACCAATCGCAGTCAAATACAACTTTGCAACTTTATGAACTTACCTCCCCATTGTTTCGCGGCTAACACTTTTCACAATATTGCTATTCTGTGATTTCGCACTTCGCTGTGAACTGGTTATCGCTTGTCGCAACTCTTGACACTTAGCAATTTAATCACACCCTTATCTCATTCAATATACGATATAATCACATCGCATCACTACTCACATAACTTACCACAACTTAATTTTTCAGCGCACCGCAAGGAATATAACTTACCATGCGATGTCTTTAACACAACCCACAAAAATTTGCGATGTTTGAATTTGTGATTTCCTCTTCACCATTGATCTACGCATAGGTCTGACGGTCCTCACTGCTGCTCTGTTAGTCTACTTCGCATCTCACTTCAATTAGTTTACCGTGTAAAGCCTTAATACGTAATTCCAAAAACTTGCGATGTGCAATGGTAGATTGTATGAACTTCACATTTTTTTGAACCAAAGACTTCACCAAACCTTTTTCACAGAACCTCTCTATGTTTTTACTGTTCGCACTGCCAATCGACTTCTTTGCATACGCTGTGCGATAATGTAATACTCAACTCAACAGATAAGTTAAATGTGATAATGAACACAAACAGGAGAATTAGCACGCAAAAATACTTGGAATTATTTAGAGATGCAAATACACAGAGCCGAGCCCTTTGATGGCTGGGTTTTACATTAACTTCTCTTCTCTATCTCTCCTCTGTCTTAATTCTCACACAATCCTATCACACTTCACTTTGTCCCTATACCCTGTCACACTTCACACCTATTTACGCTTCCATCTAACTGAAAGTGGACTGTCATTTATTAGCTTTAAAAAAAAACTCTATCCTATCCTCAATCTAATCTGTTTGGCTAAATATCCTCGCAGGGAGAACCAAATTACTATTTTTATTCCTATTTAATCTAGGAAATCCAACAACTAACTTCTCACCATTTAAAGATAACTAAAATATTAATTATCAGTCTTTCCACTTCTTGTTAGCCACAACATGTGAACACGTAATCACATTATTGGCTAAGTTCTGGATGCTCCTACATTAGACTCCCGAGGAATAAAATATTGATCCCTCAATATTTCAGGATCTGCATTAAAACTTCTATAAATATGTTGTTGTCATCCAATTAGCATCTTCCACTGTTTGTCCTTTCCATTTGACTAGATACTGATAATAAGTTTGTCCCCTAGTCTTCTTTGTTGCTCTTTTATCCAGAATAGATTCCACTTCTTTCTTTGCTATCTTTGGCATCTGTTCCTTCCAATTCAAAGTCTGGTCCTCTTCTTCTATAGGTTCTTCTTGTAATTCTTCCTTTGTTCCTTTATATGGGTACAAATCTGCAACATTAAAGATGGGTGATATCCCAACTCCTTCTGGTAACTCAATCTCATATGCATTTGAAGAAAACTTCCTCAAAATTCTACATGGTCCTATATTTTTCATTTTCAGCTTGTTATACGTCTCGACTGGAAACCTTTCTTTCGTTAGATAGACCATAGCTAAATAATCTTCTTCTATCTCTCTTTCAGTCTTCTTCATATCAACTCTTTGTTTATACTTTTGGGTGTTTTTTTATAAGTATTCTTGACATATTCCTGCAAATTTTGCATATGTTCTGCAAATTCTTCAGCTTTTGCACTCCTTGTCTCTTGTTTACTCAAATCTCTGAGTTCATACACACCTCTTGGATACATTCCAAAAACAATCTGAAACAGACTCGTCCCAGTACTCCTGTTAGGAGTATCATCGCAAATTCATCTTGAGCAAGTGCTAAATCCCATTTCTTTGGATTTTTGTAAACCAAAATCATTAATATATTTCCCAAGCTCCTATTAACCATGTCAGTTTGTCCATCCGTCTGAGGATGATAGGTTGAACTGAAATCGAGGTTTGTACCTATCTTCTTCCATAGAGTTATCAAAAAATGTCCTATGAACTTTATATCTCTTTCTGAAACAATACTCACAGGCAGTCCATGAAATCTTATAACTTCACAGAAAAAAAAAATAGCAATGTGACTTGGATTACTAGTTTTCTTACAAGCGATAAAATGTGTCATTTTAGAAAATCTATCTACAACAACATAGATAGAATCATGTCCTCTTTGAGTCTTTGGCAAACCTAAAATAAAATCCATGCTGATAACATCCCAAGGTCTATTGGGTATTGGTAATGACTGATATAACCCAGTGTTTTGGATTCTTCCTTTGGCATGTTGACACTTGCACTTCTCAACAAACTATTTGATATCACTTTGCATTTTTGGCCAATAATAAAAAACACTTACTTGATAAATTGTTTTGTGTTGTCCAAAGTGTCAAGACAGTCGTCTTCTTTTTTTCTCCTTAATCAGATTTTCCCTCATGGAACACTTAGGTATACACAATTTACTGTTCTTGAATAGAAATCCTCATTGAATCAGGTAGTCCATCTACTGGCTCTTATTATGAATCACTGATTCTTAAAAGCTATATATATTTCTTTGAAATCAGTGTCTTCCTCATACATATCAATCATTTCTTCAAACCTCAAAATTCCAATCTTCAATTCCTACATAATCAAATTTACTCTACTCAAAGCATCAACAACTTTGTTTGACTTACCACTTTTGTGTTTGATTACAAAAGTAAAACTATGCAAAAACTCCACCCACTTAGCATTCTTTTGGTTCAACTTTAGCTGGTTATTTATGAACTGTAGTGCATGGTTATCTGAATACAACACAAACTCTTTGGGCAACAAATAATGCCTCTAATTCTTCAAAGCTTTCACAATAGCATAAAAATCCTTATCATAGGATGAATACTTCCTCTTGGCCTCATTTAACTTTTCACTGAAATAAGCTATCGATATTTGCCCTTGACTCAAGACAGCTCCAATTGCTATCCCATTAGCATCAGCTTCAACTAAGATTAGTGTATCAAGACTTGGCAAGGCCAAAACAGGTCTTCCAGTGATCTTCTTTTTCAACAAATTGAAATTATGATCTGCTGCTTCTGTCCACTTAAATGGCTGGTTACTCTCCTTTATTGTTTCAATTATTGGTGCACATATCTGACTAAAACCTCTTATAAAATTTCTGTAAAAACTTGCAAGAACATGAAAACTCCTTACGTCAAATACACTTCTCGGAGTTGGCGAATCTAGTATTACCCGAATATTTTCTGGGTCCATCTTCAAGCCTTCTTCTGAGACTATAAATCCCAATTAAATGAGCTCCTTCTTCATGTAACTACACTTCTTCAAATTAATAAGAAGTCTCTCCTTTTGCAGAGTATTTAACACCAACTTGACATGCTCCAAATGCTCTTCCTTACTCTGACTGAAAATTAGATTGTCCTCAAGATAGACTATCACAAATTTTCCTGCATACTCTTTCAAGACCTTGTTCATTAGTCTCATAAATGTGCTTGGTGCATTAGTGAGCCCAAAAGGCATCACTAACCACTCATACAACCCAATGTTGGTATTAAATGCAATCTTCCATTTATCTCCTTCTCTAATCCTTATTTGATGGTATCCAATCTTCAGATCTATCTTAGTAAAATAATTTGACCCACTTAAAAAATCTGTCAAATCATTTATGTGTGGAAATGGAAATCTATACCTGATAGTGATCTTGTTTATGGATCTGGAATCAGTACACATGCGCCACTCTCCTCCTTTCGATGCGGGGGGCATTAGACACTAGCCAGAAATGTAGGGGGTTTTGTCCACATGTTGTGGCTAGAAGGGTTTGAAAACATTTGAATTGTAACAGCTAGGTGTTAATACCTTAGCTGACTGCTTCATTTAGATTAGTTAGAATTTGTAGAAGTCGAATAGTTAGATTTGGTCCATCTGTCATGTTTCAGTTAGTTGAATTATTGTAATTAGGCTTTTGATTTTATAAACGGTCCTCACATAGGAACCAAAGAGACACATTGTAATGTATATAAATTGTATCCCTCAGATGTATTGAGGGAGGAAAAAAGAGAGAGAGAGATTTCTGCAATAAAATTTGTGTTTCAACAATTGCTTCCAGTTAAATAATTTCAGTGCTCATTGGCCATCGAATTGTCTCGAATCCTTAATTGTGAATAAATTGTTTAATTGTGAGGCGATTGAACACTGGTCTGTGTGAAATTTTTGAGTAGGGTTGTTGCATAACTTCCTCATTTCTCTGGTCATCGTTTTCTCGTGAATTATCTGAACAAACCCTGTCGAATTAATCCCACCTGAAGGCGAGGTCTGTGTAAAGAAATCGTGGTCGTGAACTCTGTTTAAATGATAGTAGAATTCCGGCTTAATAAAGAGATACATCTGACCCGAGTTAACAAACAGAGAGCATATGGAGGATAGCGTAACCCGACTTAAACTCGTGGTCAACCACTGTTCTAAAACCGCGAGCGGATTTACGAATTCGGATTGCCCATATCGCACTGCTTTTGTGCAGTGAGCGGTATTTCCAATTTCGGAGTGATTCCATTGAGCGCTCGACATGTGGAAAAGGCGAGACCCCTAAAACCACTCTCATTGCGTGCCATCGCACGTTAACGTTCGACCAAGGAGGCCACGCGATATTGTTGAGCGCCGTCGATCTGGAGGGGAGCCATCAGATGGTGGTCATATGAGGAAGATGCGCGAAGGTTAACCAAGGTACGACGCATGAATTTAATTGGACTATTGATCATAGATGTGGGGCCTGGAGCCAATGGTTTATTACAAAGCCATTTGTTAAAGAAGCGTTGGGCATTAATATAAAGTTCGGAGATATAATTTAATTTTCAAAGGTTGTTGATAATGTTTATTTATCAAATTCCTCGAATTTGATAAATAAAATTCCAAGAAAAGAAAGAAGACCACGTGGCGAGGAACCAAGTTAATTGAGAGAAAATGCTGACAGAGCGACAATAAAAAGACCAACTCTCCTTAGGGGTTGACTTTCAGTTTCGTTGTCATCATTTGTGGTATCAAAGCTGTTGTTTTTGAGTTGTTTTTGCAGAGAGCTGACATGGCAATCCGAGTTGGTAGAGGTGCTAGCAGAAGGAGACCTATTGCCAACGCAGAGGTGTTGGAGATTTTGCAGAGGTTCGGGGCCAGAATGGATGCCATGGAGCGAAGACAGACCAAAGATCCTGAAGACATTAGTGAACCTAAAATAGAAGAAGCTGAAGAGAATGCTGAGATTCCTCCTGACTTGAGGCTCCTTAGAACTTTTTTGGGGTCTGTAGTTAAGCCCAGGATTGAAGTATCAAATTTTGCAGGAGGATTGAATCCAGAGGAGCTGGTGGACTGGATAAATGAAATGAACAAGTTCTTCAACTATGAAGAAATAAGCGAAGATAAAAATATCAAGTTTGCAGTGACAAAGCTGAAGGGACATGCTGCACTTTGGTGGGATGGAGTGCAGGCAGAAAGGAGGAGAGTTGGCAAGCAGCCTATCAAAAGCTGGACCAGAATGATGGCTAAATTAAAAGGTAAATTCTTGCCTAGTATCGGTGACATTGTTTGGACAAATGCGAGCACAGGCTTGCGAGGTTGCGTGGTAAAGGAATACATAGAGGAATTCTACGAGTGAGCATAAATTTTGGGCAATTTCGGGGACACACCGGAAAGGCGCCGGATATGGCCAGATGGTCTCAAGCTAGAGATCAAAGATGAGATTGGTCTTCTGTCTCCTAAGACAGTGGAAGAGGCCTACCAGATGGCCTTGAAAGCAGAGGAGAAACTCCTGAGGAAATAGTCTGCCAAGAAGAGAGGTACTTTCCATGGAAAGGGAAGTCAGGGTGGTAGAGGAAAGCCTACTACACCCAGGGATGGAGCTAATAGTAGCTCACCTCAGAATGCATCTACAGAGGATGATGCAAGGGGCAGAAGGGGTTCTTATAGAGGAAAGGGAAGAGGAGGCAGAGACAGAGGCAGAGGTAGAGAATTGAGGTGTTATAGATGTCAGCAAGTGGGACATAAGCACTATGAGTGTCCAGAGAATGTGGGTGTTGGTCCAAGAAATGCTATTGTTGCCCAGGCTGGAGAAGAGGCAAAAATTGAAGAAGAAATTCTACCAGAGAGGGGAGAGTCCTTGGTGGTAAATAAGGTCCTGTTGAAGCAAGCCAAAGAGGTCACTGAGCCTGCACAAAGGAAGACTTTGTTTAGGAGCATATGCAAAGTCCAAGGGAAGTGCTGCCAACTAGTCATTGATAGTGGCAGCACAGACAATCTGGTTTCCACTGAGGTGATAGAAAAGTTGAAGTTGAAGACCAAGGAGCATCCAAATCCCTACAGGGTGTCCTAGCTACATAAAGGGCACCAGCTGGTTGTAAAAGAACAATGTGAGATAGAGCTACAAATGGGAAAATACAAGGACAAATTTTTGTGTGATGTAATGCCCATGGATGTGTGTCATATACTGCTAGGTAGACCTTGGCAGTTTGACAGAGCAGCAGTGCATGATGGAAAGAAGAACACTTACAAGTTCTTCAAAGATGGGGTACACCATACATTGATACCCATGGAAGAAGGAGAGCCATCCAGCAGAGTGATTGATCCAAAGACCTTGTTGCTGAGCGAGAAGGAATATCTGCAACAGATAGAAGAAGAAGAGGTAAGTTTTGCTTTAGTTTGAAAAACTAAGGTAGTTCTTACTTCTACAAAGATTTCTGATTTTCCAGTATAAATCCAAGAGATGTTAGATAATTATTGTGACATTATTGTGGATGATTTACTTGATGAGCTGCCACTTGTGAGAAAGATCAACCATCAGATAGATTTTATCCCTGGTTAAAATCTGCCAAATAAGGCAGCCTACACAATGACTCCCACATAAAATGAGGAAATCAGGAGACAAGTACAGGAATTGGTGGACAAGGGGCTGATCAGAGAAAGTTTGAGTCCATGTGCAGTACCAGCAGTATTGAGCCCAAAGAAAGATGGAGGTTGGAGAATGTGTACTGATTCCAGAGCAATCAATAAGATCA
Source organism: Pinus albicaulis (assembly GCA_034641835.2). Lineage (NCBI taxonomy): Eukaryota > Viridiplantae > Streptophyta > Pinopsida > Pinales > Pinaceae > Pinus > Pinus albicaulis. The sequence continues at coordinate 107,311,457 of CM076573.1, read as the reverse complement.
CAATCAGGTACAGATTCCCTTTGCCCAAAGTTGAGGATTTAATGGACTGTTTGAGTGGTGCTAAATATTTTTCAAAGATAGATTTAAAAAGTGGATACCATCAGATTAGAATAAGAGAGGGTGATGAGTGGAAAACTGCCTTTAAAACAAATGAAGGACTGTATGAATGGATGGTAATGCCTTTTGGGTTGTCAAATGCACCTAGAAATTTCATGAGACTTATGAATGAAGTATTGAAGGAATTCATTGGTAAATTTGTGATAGTGTACCTGGATGATATATTAGTTTTCAGAAAAACTAAAGAAGAACATTTAAGGCATCTTAATTATGTCTTGAAAAAGCTGCACCAAGAGAAACTGCTGATAAAATTAAAGAAATACTCATTCATGAAGGAGGAGTTGGTGTATTTGGGCTTTGTTGTTTCTACAGAAGGATTGAAGATGGCCCAGAAAAGGTTAAGGCAGTTGTGGAGTGGCCTTCACCCAGGAATGTTTTTGAGGTAAGAAGTTTCCATGGACTTGCCAGTTTTTACAGGAAATTTATAAGAAACTTCAGTAAGATTAATGCATCCATAATTGAGACAATAAAGAAGAGAAAACAACCATTTAAATGGACTACTGAAGCAGAAAGAAACTTTAAACTTTTAAAGCAAAAGATAACTGAGAAGCCTGTTTTGATTCTGCCTGATTTTACCAAACCATTTCAAGTGAAGTGTGATGCCAGTGGAGAGGCCATTGGAGCTGTGTTGAGTTAGGATGATAGGCCTGTAGCCTATTTCAGTGAGAAGCTAAATGACACCAGAAGGAAGTATTCCTCTTATGAGAAGGAATTCTATGCAATTGTTCAGGCACTGAAAAAGTGGAGGCATTACTTGATGTCCAAGGAATTTGTATTATATTCTGACAATCATGCTTTGCAGTATATTGTACAACAGCCCAAGTTGAATCATAAGCATGCCAAATGGGTTGAGTATCTCCAAGGTTTTAATTTTGTTTTGAAACACATAAGTGGCAAGGAAAATAAAGTAGCTGATGCTTTGAGTAGGAGGCACATGTTTGTTCAAGAAACTAATTTTGAAGTTGTAGGATTTGATTTTCTCAAGGAATTGTATAAGACAGATTCAGATTTTAAGGAAGCATTTGAGGCATGTTGTAACCCTGTTTTAATAGATAGAAGCCAGTCGCTGGATTATTTCTTGGTTGGAGGACTTACTATTTAGAAGAAACCAACTGTGTGTACCAAAATGTTCCATGAGAGAAAATTTGATCAAAGAAAGGCATAGTGGTGGACTTGCTGGACACTTTGGTACTGATAAAAATTATGAGCAGCTGAGTCACTTCTATTACTGGCCCAAGATGAGAGCAGAAGTGGACAATTTTGTGAATAATTTCAAAATCTGTCAATATGCCAAAGGAAGGAGCCAGAATGTAGGATTTTACACTCCCTTGCCTATTCCAGACAGGCCTTGGGACATGGTGAGTATGGATTTTGTTCTAGGATTGCCCAAGACTCAAAGAGGGAATGATGCAGTCTTTGTTTTGGTGGACAAATTCTCCAAAATGGCACATTTTATTCCATTCTATAAAAATAGTGATGCCACCCATGTTGCTAACTTGTTTTTCAAAGAAGTTGTTAGATTGCATGGGTTTCCCAAGAGTATTGTTTCAGACAGAGACACTAGATTTGTGGGTCATTTTTGGAGGACACTGTGGAAGAAAATTGGTACCAAACTGAGTTTCAGCTCAGCTTATCATCCTCAGACTGATGGACAAACTGAGGTAGTGAATAGGAGTCTGGGAAATTTGTTGAGAAGTCTTATAGGAGAGCATCCCAAGCAGTGGGATCATATTTTTCCCCAGGCAGAATATGCATATAATGACTCACCAAACAAAAGCACAGGTCAGAGCCCATTCCATATTGTCTATGGAATGCACCCCAGAGGAATATCAGAGTTAAGAAATCTGGGAAGGGCAGAGTTAAGGAGCACAGATGGTGAGGAATTTTCTTCAGAGATCCAGGCCATACATGAACAAGTGAAACAACAATTACAAGGCAGCAGCATCAGATACAAAATCAGAGCAGACTTGAGCAGGAAAGAATTTCATTTTGAAGTAGGAGATCTAGTTTTGGCGCACTTGAGAAAGGAGAGATTCCCAAAGAAGCAGTATAACAAACTGAAGTTCAAAAAGATTGGGCCATGCAATATACTTAGAAAGTTTTCTGCAAATGCTTATGAGATTGAATTGCCACTTGATGTTGGAATATCTCCCATTTTTAATGTTGCAGATTTGTACAAGTATGAAGACGATGGTGAAGAAGAAAGATCAGCAGACAAGGGACAGATTGAGTGGAAAAAGCAGCTACCTCCAGTAAAACCATTACAACCAGAGAAGATATTGGATAAAAGAGTGTTCAGGAAGACCAGAGGACAAGAGTACTTTCAGTACTTAATCAAATGGAAGGATAAGCCAGAGGAAGATGCCACTTGGATGACTGAAGGAATGTTGCAGAAGATAGGCAGATCAGTGGAAGAGCTCATGGACAGGAGCCCATGAAGAAAATTTCCCTCGGGAGTCTAATGCAGGGGCATTAGACACTAGCCAGAAATGTAGGAGGTTTTGTCCACATGTTGTGGCTACGAGGGTTTGAAAACATTTGAATTGTAACAGCTAGGTTTCAATGCCTCAGCTGACTGTATCATTTAGATTAGTTAGAATTTGTAGAAGTCGAATAGTTAGATTCGATCCATCTGTCATGTTTCAGTTAGTTGAATTATTGTAATTAGGCTTTTGATTTTCTAAACGGTCCTCACAGAGGAACCGAAGAGACACATTGTAATGTATATAAATTGTATCCCTTAGATGTATTGAGGGAGGAAAAAAAAGAGAGAGAGATTTCTGCAATAAAATCTGTGTGTCAACAATTGCTTCCAGTTAAATAATTTCAGTGCTCATTGGCCATCGAATTGTCTCGAATCCTTAATTGTGAATAAATTGTTTAATTGTGAGGCGATTGAACACTGGTCTGTGTGAAATTGTTGAGTAGGGTTGTTGCATAACTTCCGCATTTCTCTGGTCATCGTTTTCTTTTGAATTATCCGAACAAACCCTGTCAAATTAATCCCACCAGAAGGCGAGGTCTGTGTAAAGAAACCATGGTCATGAACTCTGTTGAAATGATAGTAGAATTCCCACTTAATAAAGAGATAAATCTGACCTGAGTTAACAAATGGAGAGCATACAGATGATAGCGTAAACCGACTTAAACCCGTGGTCAATCACTGTTCTGAAACCGCAAGCAGATTTACGAAGCCAGATTTCCCATATCACACCGCTTTTGTGGAGTGAGCGGTATTTCCAATTTCGGAGCGATTCCATTGAGCGCTCGACACGTGGAAAAGGCGGGACCCCTGAAACCGCTCTCATTGCGCACCATCGCACGTTAACGTTCAACCAAGGAGGCCGTGCGATATTGTTGAGCGCCGTCGATCTGGAGGGGAGCCATCGGACGGTGGTCGTATGAGGAAGATGTGCGAAGGTTAACCAAGGTACGGCACGTGAATTTGATTGGACTATTGATCATAGATGTGGGGCCCGGAGCCAAAGGTTTATTACAAAGCCATTTGTTAAAGAAGTGTTGGGAGTTAATATAAAGTTCGGAGATATAATTTAATTTTCAAAGGTTGTTGATAATGTTTATTTATCAAATTCCTCGAATTTGATAAATAAAATTCCAAGAAAATAAAGAAGACCACGTGGCGAGGAACCAAGTTAATTGAGAGAAAATGCTGACAAAGCGACAATAAAAAGACCGGCTCTCCTTAGGGGCTGACTTTCAATTTCGTTGCCATCACTTTCTTTGGACTAAGTACGACTAGTACTGCACATGGACTAAGGATTTCTTTGATCAGTCCTTTATCTAACAACTCCTGTACCTGTCTTCCAACTTCTTCATTTTCCCGAGGTGTCATTCTATATGTTGCTTTGTTTGGTAAACTTGCACTAGGTATTAAATCTATGTGATGACTTATACTTCTGACTGGTGGCAATTTACTTGGTAATTCATCAACAACTGTATCAACATAATCATCTAACAGATTTTTAATCTCCACAGGAAGATTGTCTAAATTTTTAGAAGTCAAAATTACCTTCGGTTTACCCACAATAGAAAAATGCATTTCTTTCTCCTTCTTGACTTCTTGTAGCAATTATTTTCCACTAATTAGCATAAAATTATTCCCAGCTACTCCTTTTTCTGCCTCATCCTTCAAAGGTAACAATGTGTGCTTCTTTCCATCCTTCTCTATGGTATAAGTATTCCTTTTGCCATCACGAATTCTGTCAAATTTCCAAGGTCTTCCCAGCAATACATGGCATACATCCATTGGCATCACATCACACAATATAACATCTTTATATGTACCAATCTGTATCTCTACTTTGCACTGTTCTATCACCAAAATTTGATGTCCCTTCTGTAGCCATGACACTCTGTAGGGAGTAGTGTGTACTATCTTAGTCAACCCAAACTTCTCAACCATCTCTGCAGAAACAATATTATAAGTGCTTCCACTATCAATCACAACTTTGCAGCACTTATCTTTAGACTTGCATATAGTCCTGAATAAGCTCTTCCTTTGATCTGGTTCATTTGCTTCCTTCTATGCTTTAAGAAATACTCTTTTGAGCAATAAAGACTCTCCTGCCTTAGGTGGTTCTTCCTTTTCCATGACCTAAGGATTTTCTTCCTTTGCCTCAGCTACATTCACATTCTACTGATTTGTTGATTTGTTATGAGGACAGTCCCATTTGTAACACCAAATTTCTCTTCCTTGGCCCTTACCTCTAGGTGCAAATCTTACTCTACCAAAGTCTCCTCTTTGTGTTGGTCTGCTACTTGAACCTCCTGCTTCATTCTGAGAATGCTGAAGTCTTGGTTTGAAATTTCCTCTTCCTCTTACTGGATTTTTACCTCTATTCTTCTGACTTTGTTTTCTCAACATTTTCTCATCTACCTTCAAGTTTGCTTGATAGGCATCCTCAATTGTCTTCATACTCAACAAACTGATTTCATCTTGTATACCATACCTTAAAACATTGATGTATTTGGCTACTTTCTCCATATCATCTTCAGCATGTCCTGCTCTAATGCTCAACTTGTAAAACTCCTCTGTATACTCCTTGACAGTCATTCCTTTCTATCTCAAATTATGCAACTGTTTAAAAAGATTCAATTGAAAATATTTTTGCATAAACTTTTTCTTCAATTTAATTACCATTTTATCCCACTGCTTGATCTTAGGCTTTCCTTTTCTAATCCTGGATGTCTGTAGTTCATCCCACCAGATAGATGCATGGCCCTTCAACTTGGTAGCTGCAAACTTTACCTTCTTCTTATCTTCTACATCTTCTAAGTCGAAATACTTATCCACTGAACTGGTCCAATCTATCAGCTCGTCCACATTAAGGTCTCCTTCATATAAAGGAATCTCCATTCTTGGTTTTCCACTAACCTTTGCCAATATCTTGAAAAATTTAGATTCCTCGCTTTCTTCTTCTTCTTCTTCATTAGAATATTCTTTTGTTGCGCTGACATCTTCTTCTTCAGGTGCTCTCTTCTGAGCGGTCTCCATTGTCGCTATCCTTGTACGAAGGTGTCGAATCTCTTCGAGCAAAGCTGCGTTTGCTGTAAGTCTCCCTTGACCTCTACCAAATCCTCTCCTTGGTAACATATTTGTTACACTCCTTGAGAATAGAACTCAACCTGGCTCTGATACCAAATGATGCATTCGGAAGGCCGCGTTTACCCACAATACGTAGAAAACCTTAATAATTATGCCTTTCTCAACTAAATACTCGTTAACAGAGTATTCGTGCACGAAACTTGTACTTTTATGGCCCACAAAGAACAGAACAATCAGTGCCAAGCACAAATTCACAACCTTTGTGACTTACCTCCCTACAGATTTCAAAACTTAACACTTTTGTAATTCTGCAATTTTGTGATATTGCAGTTCGCAACGAAATTCAGATTGCACTTCACAAATTTTTGAGTTTAGCGATAACCTTATTCTTTATCTCATACGATATGTGATATGTGACGCATCACATCACACCAAAATTAACTTATCGTGTGAACACTTAACATTAACCACAAAAATCTATGATGTGTGATATGTGCTTTATCGCTATGCCGACACGTGGGTTCCCTTCACCGCATCGCAAATTTATTAACTTATCACACTTTGCTTACCTGCAAGTTTAACTCTATACCGATAATGGTTAAACCATAAATCATGCGATCTACTCTAAAGCATTGTGCCAACACATGGCCCTTCTCTTCATCGCATCGCAAGAAATATAACTTACCCAGCGAAGTATTAACACTATCCGCTAAAATTTGCGACGTGCGAATTTTACGATTTTCTATCCACCGTTGATCTATGCCCAATCTAACGATCCTCGCTCTCCTTTACTGCTCCACTTCGCATCGCACTTCAAATAACTTATGGGTTAAGGCCTTAGTGCAAAACACTAAATTTTGCGACTTGCGAAATCACTTTCGAATCGATTTAATCTCCACTGTTGGTCTTATGTCTGATCTAACGGTCTATACTGCGCATTCACTGACCCACTTCGCATTTGGTTCTTGGAATAATTGGATTGATTTTTGTATTTTAAGTGGAAAGAACGTCTATACATTTATTCCACTAGACCCCTCAAAGTTTTGTAATTTTTCCCCCCCTTTCATTAACCTCAAGCACCACTATAGATGAGCTAAGGAGCAATTCATTTTCATTTTCATGTTCTATTTTTTTCTTTTCTTAGAACAACATTCCTTTTCTTCGTTGTTGGTCCCTGTATAACATTAAACATATGTGAATTAATATATTGTTTGAAACATGTTATCTAATATTTTTAAGTATATTATTAATGAAAATTAAAAAAAGAAACTCATATTGGATCGTTAGTATTTTTTCATTCAACTGATTCATACTTCTACAATTTTTCCATCAAGATTTTATGTTGTTCTGGTCTTAGATCAGAAATAATCTTATCGAGCTTCATCATTTTTTGGCTCTGCATGATACACATTAAACAATACATATTAGTTAAACTTACATATAGTTCAAAAATAAATAAAAAATCGTAAAGAGTTTACAAAAAAACTTGCCTCTTTTTCTTTTCGTGATGTGCTATCAGTATTTTTGTTACTTGAACTCTTGTTAGTCATTTCTATATCAATATGAAACCTATACCATACCAATCATTAATATATTTTATAAATAAATCACATACTTTTTAGGTAAAAAAAAAAATCAAGAAAACGGTGTGCCTTTTAAAAAGTACGCACCGAAGGCGATGCGGTAGGTTCTTATAAACACACCGACAATACATTAGAAACATCGTACGGTGCTCTTTGTCAACAAGGAGACCTGGTTTGTTATATGTTAACTAGTGCACCAATTAACACAAACATAAATTAATAAAAAAATATTTTTATCAAACAATGTTTTTTTGTCAGTATGCACCCGGTGCGTTATACTACAATAGCGCACCAGTGCGCTATTTTAAATAGGGCACACCGATTAAAAAAATATATATTTTTTAAAAAATTGTGCAAGGGCCAGAATGGATTGAGATGTGACTCTACAAGTGGTCCCGTGGGTTAGATGTCACATGCCTATATATATAGCGATACAAACCCTATAAATATAAAATGAAAAGCCCTAATTGTAAAGTCACAGAAACAAGAAGAAGCAAGGGTTTAAGGTAAGAATGGATTTTTTTGTTTTTTTTTTATAAAAATGCACAATAAAATTTAAAATTTTACTATGCACGAAATAAATCCAACAGAAATTGTAAAAAAACAATTATTACGGTAAAATTTAACAATTTTACTATACTAGAGGGTTTTTGTGCAAATCACTAGATGTTTCAAATTCTGATTCTGTGAATAGTGTTGTTGTTCGAAAGTATTTTGCTGCTCCACAGTGCTCTCATTCTCTCTTTCTCTAGGTATGTCTCTTGTGCAAGTCCCTCCCTAAATGTTTTTGCAAAAATAATGAAATAATGAATAGCTTTTACTATTTAAATAATTTGTTATGAAATTAGATTTCTGAAAATATTTTTTCGCCCATTTTTCAATTTACCGTTTTTTTCACTTTAAAAAAATGAAGTTGCGTTATTTTTTTTTTATTTTCGGATATTCGGTGTGTTTGTTAACTAACCGCACCAGTGTGTCAGTTAGTAAAACCGCACTGGTGCGCAATAACTAAAACGCACCGGTGCGGTTAACTGTACATTAGCATCGATAATAATAAGTCCAATTTTAAGGCACGAAAATTACTTTTAGTTATGTACACCAAAATTTATTGTTGATTTTTCTCAAATGCAGGGAGAAAATCTCATAATTATATCAAATGGATAATTCTTCAAAATCCAGCCCGTTCCATAATATTTCTCAAAGTCCATCGCGGAGTTCTCCCTATCCATCTCTAGACGTAATTACTTCAGATTTTATTTATATTTCATTATCTAATTGAATTTATTTATTTTATCCATTCCAATTAGCTTAATAAAATTAATGTATACAAATTGGAGGTTCATGCAGATTCAGAATCGAGTTCAGATGCACAAAATATTAAAAAAACTCCAAAACATCGAAAGCTCTTATCAGAAGCAGCATACTGCAAGGCGCATTTGATAGATGAAAATGGACAGCCGCTTCACCCTGCTAATTGCAACATTTCATATTCTAGCCACAATTATGGGACAATGATGTTAATAATAATTGTTTGGTATGTTAATGTAATATTATTTCAACGTCAAACCAATTAATCATGCATTGTCGACGTGCTTACAAATTGATATCATTTATTTTGTACTAATCATGTTCAAATATATTTTTTGAAATTATTAGGATTCTAGTGATGATGAGCGACCTACCTACCATCTTCCGTTGCACCCCACAACAATGTCAAATCGAGAGAAGGTTGGATTAAGAGAAAAACTCGGAGAGGAATGATACCAAGAATGGTTGAATCAACCACCTATTCAATTCCCACTACGTTGAGATTCGCCAATTAGGAATGACTACAACAATAGTAGTTCTTCACAGGCTGGAAATGGAGGAAATCAAATAGAGGTTGGTATGGATGATTACTTAAGGGATACGACTGCCACAGAGACAGTGTTGTTAGATGCATTACAAAATGGTGATCAGCTAGGGGATGATGCTCATATCGTTGATACATTTTTCGAAAGCCTTAAATTTTTTTCCACCACCCCTCTCTTTGGACCCGGCGGTCAGTCAAAGTCTACCCAGTTGGGGAACACGATGTTATTGTACAACTTGAAAGAAATTTTTTTCTTGTCAAATGCATGTTTCTCGGAAATTTTGAGTTAATTAACCATCAAGTTCTCCCTTATATTTTGAGAAATCTAATCACACAATGAACATTACAAATGGTAAATTTTATGAACATTAATAATTATATCGAAATTAATGTACATTTAATATTTTCCATGACCAACTACAGGTTATTCAAAGATAAGGTTCTAATTCTGAGTGATAATGTCTTGCCTGGTAGCTGCAAAGAGGCAAAGAAATTGTTGAAAATGTTGGGTGTTGAGTACATATCATATCATGCATGTCCAAATGATTGTATTCTATATAGAGGAGAATATGCAGACAAAGAGATATGTCTGAAATGTGGGCATATGATAAATAAAAAAAGAAGGGAAAATCACGTGGTCCTCCTTTTAAGATATTGAGGCACATGCCTATAATCCCAAGGATTTAAAGGCTCTTTCGTTGCAAATAATTAGCTATGTTGCGGGTGTTAGAGTCAGTTTATCAGTGATCAAAAATAGCTCCCTTGAGAGCTTTTCATCAGGTCATTAGTCAAAAAAAAATTCTTTTTCAGTTAGTTTTCAGCAATAATTTTGGTCACTGAAGAAGTCTTATCTTGGTATGCTACTCCTTCACATCATTTCATCACCGTTTAGAGGTCTCAAGTTAGGGTTTTCATCTCATATATGTCAATTCTAGGTTTTTAACTGCCTATGGAAAATCTTTACATTTCCATTATCAAATAAAGCAATTTGTTTTCCATTCTATTCACAAAGTCTGGTTAAAGGAGCAAGCTTGTTTTTACAGTTCGAATAAAAATCTTCATGTCACAGAAATATCATAATCTGTTGATGTATTCATGAAGAAAGGAAAATCATTACTGAGAAAGTTATTTTAGACTGCATGCTTTATAACTGTTTATTCTTCAAAAATCTGAAATATCATTCGCATGACCATAGGACTCATCCTACACCTCATCCTCCATTACCCATCTGACACGTTACATACCATTACCCCGTCACTTATCCAAATCATATCACACTTATTATCATTCCTACCCCACCATTCATTAATCACCATTGTATATTAACTACCACCCATCTCACCATTCATCCACTGCACCATGATCTAATCCAATGGCCCGCACATGATTTCCCCCCCCCCCTCATCATCTGAAACTTTACGTCTAGGGGGGGGGGTCCGAAATGGGTGGTTTTATAATCCAGCCCCACCGCTACGTGGCAACACCATGTGATTTCGCACCCCCCTCTCATAAAACCACTTATCGTTGGTGGACCCCTCTGAAATTCCGCTTATCCACTGGATGATTAGCGCTGGGAAAAATTGTGTGAATTTCAGGAGTAAATGGTAAAAGAGAAAAATCAACTTATGGTATATCATTAATCAGCCGACAGCCAGCGCATTCCACAATTCTCTCTTTTTAGAAACCGTTTTCTGTTAGAGCAGCGCCAATACATCCAATCGACTTTACTTCCATGTTCTAGATAGAGTCTAATTTGGAAAATAAAATGCTATCTATTACGATAGCATTTATGTAATATGTTTTAAAAGAGTTTTTCTATAAATACTTCACTGTACGTAGTATTTTGGGTTGGATAATTTGAGTTTTGAGAACTTTGTGTATTATTGTGGAGCTTTTGTACACTTTTTAATGAAATCAAAGAAGTTGCAACAGATATTGTGAGATTCATGTGGTATTTCTTTTGAGCATTGTGCTTTCCTCTCTGTTATTTCACTTCCATTTCAGCTTCTGTATGAAAATATTACTAGTTTATAAAAAGAAATCAATAATATGCTATTTTTATTAATATTTTCACAGATGTGCATTTCTTTTGAAGAATTAATTCATTTTATATGATCATTTAGACTCCTACCTTTTCTATCATCACATACACAATGACAACTTAATTGTGCTCAATAAGTCTACCTACCTTACCTTATTTTATTCTCTGCAATTCAGTCTTTGAAATCATTTTTAGTTTCACTAATCATTATTTTTATCGAAGAAAAAAATTACAAAATAAATTTCAAACATATTAACTTATATTTAGCCTAAAATCTAGTACTCAGCCTTAAATGAATATTTTAAAAAACTCACATAAAGAGGTCCCTCTCTGGTTAGTTAGGGCTAGCTACCTAGCTAAAAGTTGGTTTGTGGTTACCTTACTTCAATCCTATTTTCAGCCTAGGAAGTTGGGGAGAGTGATAACATTTCTGGTGCCGTTGTCAGGGAAACGATTGTTAAATATTACATGGGAAGATTTTTCTGAACAAGTTGAAGTCAAAACCTGAGCCAAAATATATAATTCTTATCTTAAGCTGGCTCCAAAAAGATATACCAGGTCAAACCCTGACCCTAATCCATCACTACTTGTATATAATCCTGAAAGTATTTTTAGAAAATAGAAAACTAAGTCTTGACAGTCAAGAAGAGTTTTTCCTCTATTGATTAAATCAAATTCCCTGCCTACGAGGTTTGTTTTAGAAGATTTGGCTTTTTATCCATAATATTTAATTAGAATCAAGTCTGAAACTTTTCTCTCAGAAGCTACTTTCGATCCTTTTGATTTTGAGTCTTTTACACCATTTTCTGAAACCTTTGAGTCTGAAACCGATACTGAAGTTTGGTCCAATTTCCATAAAATTAAAGGCTTAGTAGTTAAATTTCAAGAAAAATCTGAAAAGGCCTATTTTCAATATCAGCAACAAAATTTTGGTACATCTTTTACCTCATCTTCTCATAAAGTGACACCATATGTTCCTCCTTTCATTCCATCTTTACCTTTACAAAATTTTATTCAATACACACCACAATTCACACCTCCACCACCACTTCCATTAACCATGGCCAGATTTTCTCCACTGATTCTGCCATGTCAGCTTACTGCTCTACCTCAAAACTATGGTTAGAGGCTACCTCTCTTTGATGAAACATCAGAAATTACAGCCTATCATCATGCGGCTAAAGTAATTGATTTTAAAGAGCTTGAAGAAATAGACAATGATGATGCTAAGATGTGTATTATTGCTCAAAATTTTTTCTAGAGAAGTAAAGAAATGGTTTCGCTCCTTTGGAGCTGGTACAATTGGTACATCACAACAACTAATTTATTTTTTCATAGAAAAATGGGAAGAGAAGAAAAATCCACTGCAAATTCTAGCTGAATATAATGCACTGAAAAGGAATACAAATGAATCTGTCCAAGAATTCATAGCTATATTTAACAAGATATATGATTCAATTCTTGGTAATATCAAGCCCCCCCCCATGTCTTTCTTTACTCCATTATCCTGATGGTTTTGATCTCGACATGGCCTATCAGCTGAGGGAGAGAAACCCATCAACTTTGAAATAAATTGAAATAAATGTAGTGAATGTAGAGGCCAATCTGATTATTAAAAATTCCAAGGTCAAAACAGAGGAAAGAGTCACAATAAATAAGAAGCATCCACTTCATCAGAAGGAAAAATTGATTCTTTGATCAAATTAAATGAGCTTAACATATTTCGTTAATATCTCAAATGTGGATGAGCTTTGTCATGTGTAGGGTTATTTGAAAGGATTATTCAAAAATATTCTTGAATATTTCCTCCACCATTTCAAGAATTCAAAGGATAATTGTTCAAGTTTATTCCAAGGAGAAGATCATGAAGATTCCAAGGAGAAAATCATGGAGATTTGGATAACATATCTCATCCAGGATTTGTGAGATATGAGTGAGGATTTGAAGGGACCATATTTTGTAATTATAGGGATATTGGTTGAGAGAAAAGTGGATTTGTAATTATGAGTTGCTTATCTTGTTTTCAAAGAACTCATGTATAAAAGAGAGTTCTCTCTCTTCATTTTGATATGACAGATATGGGAAATAGATAGGAAAATCAAGCGGAGAAAAAGAAAGAATTGAGAATTAGAGTCTAGAATAAAGTTTTGGTTTTGTAATCTTTCATAATGTAATAAGATTGCGTTTTTCTTCATTGTTAATGTTAGCTTACATATGTTGACACACAGGTTACTCTTCACATGTTGTTTTTCTCTTATACGAATGCACATTTCCAATTTATGATATGATGCAGTGGTAATGTTGTTGGAGTAGAATTGTTGAGGAAGGACAACTAGGATCACCTAAGTTAGGGACCTCTTCTCTCGCTTTATACACATCACAAACTACTAATATTTAGTCTCTCTTCTTGAGGATAGTACTATGGGGAAGGAAAACCAGGTCCTCCTAAGTTAGGAGCCTCTTCCTTCATTTACTTCATCTTGAATTAGAGACAAAATCATTAAACTAGGCTAATTTAACTTTGGTCCTGCATTTCCAATGCATGTGCTTCGTAAGTCTACGAATTGCTCGGATTGATAATTTATGTTAGGGAAATTATGTGATGATGATAGGCCCCAAAATTTTGCGTTGTTGCCGGGGAAGCACGATGGTTTGAGGTATAGGTTACTTTTTCCTGTAAGTGTGAATTTCAATTTCAGCAAGCATGTTTAATTTATGCAAGTTTGATTTTTGTGCAAGAGCATTTGATTTTTGCAACTGTGAAGAGTGATTCTTAGTTTTTTAAGAAAAATGGTTTAACAATGAGTATAAGTTTGGAACAACTCACTTAGATCCTAGCAGAAGTTGGGATCTCCTCTTCCTATGAAAAGAAGATCGTGACAGATGCATAAAGCTTAACTACTCCTCCAAAAGAGAAGGAATCGACATACGAAAAATCTTGTACATTTGATTAAAAAAAATTAGTAAAGTAGGAGATTAAGGAGGACAACAAGGAGTGGCAGCATGATCTGAAGGAGGAAAATCACGCATACAGAAATCTTATTGAACAATGGTTCCAAGCGAGTATGAGGTTAGATCAGTCGTTTTTGTTTTTATTTTGTTAAATCATAGTTACAACAAGTAAGTCAGGTTATTCTTGTACATTTCCATTTTTCATGTGCGCAATCAAAAGTGAACATATTTTTACTATTGTTGTGTGCATGGTTACAGTGGAAGTTTGATTATACGTAACTGATTTTTAATATTCAATTAGAATAGAGTAGATAGGACAAATGAATAAAAAAATTATTTTTAGTTTTTTTTTTAATTTTTGAATAAGTATGCAATCTCTAAAAAATAATGTCTCTAATCATTTTTAGGAATAATTTTTTTTAGATTTCTAAATTTTTAGTTTTTGTTTTCAGATTTTTTAATTTCAATTTTTTTTATTAGAAATAAAAAAAATATATATATCTATATCTATATATATTAAAAAAATCATTTAGATTTTCTTTTTTTTAAATTTATTTTCTTTTGAAATAAAACAAGTTAATTAAGAAATATACAATAATTTAAAATAATAATAATAATAATAAGGAAAATTTCAGCGAAAATGATGCACTAGTGGACAAATGAGAGGGATGTTTCCCATCGTGAGGTGGAAGATAGAGGATTGTAGGCCCATGGGCCTTTGAAGTGGATCCAAATGGGCCAAGCCCCATGCACTTGCCCTAAAAATCCATGCCAATTACCACTGTCAGCCCCGTGCGTATATAGTGTTTTTCGGAAAACATTTTTTTCCCGAGTCAGACTGTGGATGGTATGAGCATACTGTCAAATCTGTGTAGTGAATATGCTTATTGGGGACATTTCAAAGGGATTGACATAAGATGGAACTCATGCATGAAGCCACTAGTTATCTATGGTGATGTCCATCGCTTAAAGCCTATGATTAGCTGTCGATAAAAAATGGCTCAGAGCATGAATTCTTGACCCATGAAGAAAATGTTTATTGACCCAGTGACAATTTTTAATTGTCCTTTCATTATATAATGGACCAACGCCTGGAACTTGCATTCAAAATTTCCTTGGAAATCAAGGAAGAGATCAGTGGTCATACTCGTAGATGCTCTCGGTGCTTCCATTCTATCTATGGATGTTCACTGGAAAAAGGAGTTGATTGGCATTGTATGGCTCAGTCCGATAAAATCACAGTCAATCCCAACTAATGTGGGGAGATGTCAAAATTATGGGACTCCAGCAAAATTCCCTAGTTGTAATTAAGTGAATCTCCATAGGGATCGTGACATTTGAGATGATCCTTCTGCGTAGACATGCAATCCATTAAATTCACCAACAACTATGTGGTTTTATAATCTGAAATGGGTGGTTTTATAATCTGACCCCACCGCTACATGGCAACCCCACGTGATTTCACACCCCCCTCTCATAAAACCACTTACCGTCGATGGACCCCTCTGAAATTTCTCTTATCCACCAGATGAAAAGCGTTGGGAAAAATTGTGTTAATTTCAAGAGTAAATGGTAAAAGAGAAAATTCAACTTCTACCAGATCATTAATCAGTCGACAGCCAGCACAGTCCACAATTCTATCTTTTCAGCAATCGTTTTCGGTTAGAGCAGCGCCATCACATCCAATAGACTTTAATTCTATGTTCCAGTTAAAGTCTAATTTGGAAAATAAAACGCTATCTTTTACGATAACATTTATGTAATCTGTTGTAAAAGAGTTTTTCTATAAATACTTCATTGTACGAAGTATTCTGGGTTGGATAATTTTAGTTTTGAGAACTATGTGTATTACTATGGAGCTTTTGTACACTTTTTAATGAAATCAAAGAAGTTGCAACAGATATTGTGAGATTCATGTGGTATTTCTTTTGAGCATTGTGTTTTCCTCTATGTTATTTCACTTCCATTTCAGCTTCTGTATGAAAATATTACTAGTTTATAAACAGAAATAAATAATATGCTATGTTTATTAATATTTTCACAAATGTGTATTTCTTCTTAAGAATGAATTCATTTTATATGATCATTTAGACTCCTACCTTTTCTATCATCACATACACAATGACAACTTAATTGTGCTCAATAAGTCTACCTACCTTGCCTTATTTTATTATCTACAATTCAGTCTTTGAAATCAGCTTTAGTTTCACTGATCATTATTTTTATCCAACAAACAAATTATAAAACAAATTTCAAACATATTAACTTATATTTAGCCTAAAATCTAGTACTCAACCTTAAATTGAACATTTTAAAAAAGTCACATAGAGAGATCCCTCTCTAGTTAGGTAGGGCTAGCTACCTAGCTAAAAGCCCTACCTATTTAAAATTTGATTTGTGGTTACCTTTCTTCAATCCTATTTTCAGCCTAGGAAGTTGGGGAGAGTGATAAAATTTCTGGCGCCATTGTCGAGGAAACGATTGTTAAATATTACTTGGGAATATTTTCCTGAACAAGTTGAAGTCAAAACCTGAGCCAAAATATATAATTCTCATGTTAAGCTGGCTTCAAAAGGATATAACAGGTCAAACCCTGCCCCTAATCCATCACCACTTGTATATAATCCTGAAAGTATTTTGAGAAAAAACATAAAGCTAAGTCTCAGCAGCTAGGAAGAGATTTTCCTCTACTAATTAAATCAAATTCCCTACCTACGAGGTTTGTTTTAGAAGATTTGAATTTTTCTCCATAATATGAAAAATCTTTAATTAGAACCAGATCTGAAACTTTTCTCTCAGAAGCTACTTTTGATCCTTTTGATTTGGAGTCCTTTACACCATTTTCTGAAACCTTTGAGTCTGAAACCAATACTAAAGTTTGGTCCAATTTCCATAAACTTAAAGGCTTAGTAGATAAATTTCAAGAAAAATCTGAAAAGGCCTATTTTCAATATCAACAACAGACTTTTGGTACATCTTTTATCTCATCTTCTCATAAAGTTACACCATATGTTCCTCCTTTCATTCCATATTTACCTTTACAAACTTTTATTCAATCCACACCACAATGCACACCTCCACCAACTCCTCCATTAACCATGGCCAGATTTTCTCCACTGATTCTACCATGTCAGCTTACTTTTCTACCTCAAAAATATGGTTAGAGGTTACCTCTCTTTGATGGAACATTGGAAATTACAACCTTCCAGCATGTGGCTAAAGTAATTGATTTTATAGAGCTTGAAGAAATAGACAATGATGATGCTAAGATGTGTATTATTGCTCAAAGTTTTTTTGGAGAAGTGAAGAAATGGTTTCACTCTCTTGGAGCTGGTACAATTGGTACCTCGCAACAGCTAATTTATTTATTCATGGGAAAATGGGAAGAGAAGAAAAATCCACTGCAAATTCTAGTTGAATATAATGCACTGAAATTTAATACAAGTGAATATGTCCAAGAATTCACATCTATATTTAACAAGATATATGATTCAATTATTGGTAATATCAAGCCTCCCCCATGCCTTTCTTTACTCCATTATCCTGATGGTTTTGATCCCGACATGGCCTATCAGCTGATGGAGAGAAACCCATCAACTTTGGAAGAAATGAAAAGAAATGCAGTGAGTGTAGAGGCCAATCTGATTATTAAAAATCCCAAGGTCAAAACAAAGGAAATATTCACAATAAAAGAAGAAGCATCCACTTCATTAGAAGGAAAAATTTATACTTTGATCGAAGTTATGGAGAAAATGATGGATAAGATGTCTAGTGCTGATCGACAAGCTAAACCTTCTATAAGAAATCCCAATTTCAGGGGTAAAAATCAACAACCCTAATACAGGATCAAACAAATGGAACAAAGGGGTCAAGATCCACAAATTCAACAATAATTTCAGACACCATTCTGGCAGAATTATACTGAAGGACCTGATGAAGATGATGAAGAAGAAATGTATGGGGAAAACCATTTGTTTGAGGAAAAGCGGCAACCTTTATTCCTCACTGAAGAAGATCAATATTCTGCAGAAATTTGTGTATCAGAAGACCGACAATATGTCATGTCAAATGAATACTTAATGTGCACTGAATATTATTAGAAAGGATATCAAAATTCCCTCACCCAAGTTCAAAGGCAGTATGTTTTGAGGAGTAGAAATTTTCCTCTAATTTCCAATCAAAAGAAGTAGAACTCTCAAACCAATACTCATAAAAAAGAATTTGCTTCTCCAAACAGAAGCAAATAAAATGCACTTGCTTCTTCTACCTCTCCCAACGCTAGAAGCATCCACCAACAATCAAAGAAAATATCAAGAAGTTCAAGAAGGTGGACAGAAGAAATATTCTTCATCCAAAGAACCGCCTAAAAATAAAGACACATCACAGAAAGAGGTAGATAAGCATAATTCTTATTTTTCCCTTGAAAATGAAATTGCTAAATTGAAGGTCTCTATTCCTCTGACTTAGATAATGAAGAATGATCAGTACAAGTTTCAAGTTTCTAAGTTGCTTAGAGTTGATCAAACATCTTGTTGGGTCTTGTAATTGTCGCATTTTCATCATGTTTATCCTCGCCATTCCTCACATTTGATCACGTCATTTAACCATTCATCATACCATTTCCATGGGTTCAACTTATTATTTTCCAATTTATTTGTTTATGATATTATAAGATAATTTATGATTAATTATTGGAAAATTAACATATTTCATTAATATCTCAAATGTGGATGAGTTTTGTAATGTGTAGGATTATTCCAAAAGCTTCTCAAATATTTCCTCCACCATTTCAAGAATTCAAAGGATAATTGTAGATTATTCCAAGGAGAAGATCATGGAGATTTGGATAACATATCTCATCCAATATTTGTGAGAGATGAGTGAGGATTTGAAGGGATCATATTTTGTAATTATAGGGATATTGGTTGAGAGAAAAGTGGATTTGTAATTATGAGTTGCTTATCTTGTTTTAAAAGCACTCATGTATAAAAGAGAGTACTCTCTCTTCATTTTGATATGATAGATATGGGAAATAGATAGGAAAATCAAGAGGAGAAAAAGAGAGAATTGAGAATTAGAGTCTAGAATAAATTTTTGGTTTTGTAATCTTTCATGATGTAATAAGATCATGTTTTTCTTCATTGTTAATGTTAGCTTACATATGTTGACACACATGTTACTCTTCACATGTTGTTTTTCTCTTATATGAATGCACATCTCCAATTTATGATATGATGCGGTGGTAATGTTGTTGGAGTAGAATTGTTGAGGAAGGACGATCAGAATCTCCTAAGTTAGGAACCTCTTCTCTCGCTTTCTACACATCACAAACTACTACTCTTTAGTCTCTCTTCTTGAGGATAGTACTCTGGTGAAGGAAAACCAGGTCCTCCTAAGTTAGGAGCATCTTCCTTCGTTTAATGCATCTTGAATCAGAGATAAAAGCATTATACTATGCTAATTTAACTTCGGTCCTACATTTCCAATGAATGTGGTTCGTAATTCTATGAATTACTCGGATTGATAATTTATGTTAGGGAAATTATGTGACAAAGATAGTTTCACCCAAAAATTTTGCGCCATTGTTGGGGAAGCACGATGGATTGAGGTATAGGTTACTTTTTCCTGCAAGTGTGAATTTCAATTTCAGCAAGCGTGTTTAATTTATGCAAGTTTGATTTTTGTGCAAGAGTGTTTGATTTATGTAACTGTGAAGAGTGATTGTTATATTTTTAAGAAAAATGATTTAACAATGAGTATAAGTTTGGAACAACTCATTCAGATCCTAGCAAAAGTTGGGATCTCCTCTTCCTATGAAAAGAAGATCGTGACAGTTGCGGAAAGCTTAATTGTTCCTCCAAAAGAGAAGGAATCGACATACAAAAAATCTTGTACATTTGATAATTTTTTTTTAGTAAAGTAGGAGATTAAGGAGGACAACGAGGAGTGGCGGCATGCTCTGAAGGAGGAAAATCACGCATACGAAAATATTATTGAACAATGGTTCCAAGCGAGTGTGAGGTTAGATCAATCGTTTTTGTTTTTATTTTTTTAAATCACAGTTACAACAAGTAAGTCGGGTTATTCATGTACATTTCCATTTTTCATATGCGCAATCAAAAGTGAACATATTTTTACTATTTTTGTGTGCATGGTTACACTGGAAGTTTGATTACACGTAACTGATTTTTAATATTCAATTAGAATAGAGTAGATAGGAAAAATGATTAAAAACATTATTTTTAGTTTGTTTTTAGTTTTTGAATAAGTATGCAATCTCTTAAAAATAATGTCTCTAATCATTTTCAGGAATAATTTTTTTTAGATTTCTAAATTTTTAGTTTTTGTTTTCAAATTTTCTAATTTCAACTTTTTTTTATTAGAAATAAAACAAATAATATATATATATATATATATTAAAAAAATCATTTAGATTTTCTTTTTTTTTTAATTTATTTTCTTTTGAAATAAAACAAATTAATTAAAAATATATACAATGATTTAAAATAATAATAATAATAATAATAAGAATAATAAGAAAAAATTTAGCGAAAATTACGGACTAGTGGACAAATGAGAGGGATGATACCCATCATGAGGTGGAACATAGAGGATTGGATGCCCATGGGCCTTTGAAGCGGATCCAAATGGGTCAAGCCCCATGCACTCGCCCTAAAAATCCATGCCAATTACCATTGTCAGCCCCGTGTGTATATACTGTTTTTCGGCAAACATTTTTCTCGAGTCAAAATGTGGATGGTATGAGCATACTATCAACTTCGTGTAGTGAATACGCATATTGGGGACATTTCAAAGGGATTGACATATGATGTAACCGTTCATGAAGCCACTAGTTATCTATGGCGATGTACATCGCTTAAAGCCTATGATTATCTGTCGATAAAAAATGGCTCAGAGCATGACTTCTTGACCCATGAAGAAAATGTTTATTGACCCAGTGAAAATTTTTAACTGTCCTTTCATTATATAATCGACCAACGCCTGGAACTTGCATTCAAAATTTCCTTGGAAATCAAGGAAGAGATCAATGGTCGTACTCGTAGATGCTCTCGGTGCTTCCATTCTATCTATGGATGTTCATTGTAAAAAGAAGTTGATTGGCATTGTATGGATCAATCCAAGAAAATCACAGTTAATCGCAACTAATGTGGGGATATGTCGAAATTATGGGACTCCAGCACAATTCTCCAATTGTAATTAACTGAATCTCCATAGGGATCGTGACATTTGAGATGATCCTTTCACGTAGACAAGTGATCCATTAAAGTCACCAAAAAATATATGCTCAATTTTGTGGGTTAGTTGGCGTTCAAATAGAATGATGGGGAAACAATTGCAGAGCATGGAATTTAGGGAAAACCTTGGCACCATTAGAGTCTCCGCGATTATGGAGATTTTATCCTTTCCAAGAATAGACTACTTGCTTTTTAGTTTCAATAATGTCGTTTGTCTATGTGTTGTTAGGGAAGCACTTGTGAGCAGGGGCACTAGGGTTAGTGTCAGGGTTTTGTTACTAGAAGTGCTAGTTAGGTCATCGTGCTAGCTTTCATTGTATAGCAGAGATCATTCTGTTTCTTCCCCATCACCAGATCACAGAGGATTTGTTGACGAAGGTTTCAGTAACTTTCAGCTCATGAATCCTGCTAGCAATCACAACAGTAACGAGATTGGTGGGTTGGTCGTCGACCGGTCCTTGGCTCTAAGAAGAGGCAGACGAGGCGGTGGAGCCAAGAGGGCAGGAAACGCTCGACCCAAGCTGTGGATGGTTCCGCATCTTCTTGACTGCAACCTCTGTCAGCAGGCCAAATGCGTGAAGCCCATGATTGATAAAAAGAGGCAGAGAATCAACTGTTTGTTTCTCCTTCTCACACAGACACTGGAAATCTACACACTCATGCTCACACTCTGCCTCACGCTTCCAGAGCTTCAAGAATTCAAATAGTTGCAGCTTAAATCTGCAGTTAATACCAATAAATTTCAGGGTGATGATCAAAGTAAAATTATCGCGACTACAGTGAACGCAGCAAATGGAGGTTATCTCTTGAATATGAAAATTGGCATGCCAGGTGTATACTATTCTGCATATCTAGAAACTAGCAGTATCTTAGAGTGGACCAAGTGCAAATCCTGCAATACACGACATCCTTTTCAGGCATTCCATGAAATAGGCGCTGCTTCATCAGAATCGAAAAAGTGAATGTAGGACAGGTTTCTTCGCCACAAAAATTTGGATCATTCGCTGCACTAGAATCCAAACCTTTAACCCAATGAAAACCAGTGGTGGATGAGCTAGAGGAAGATGAAATTGTTGCATCAATGACAGATGAATTTCGTCAAAGTCTAGTTTTTGGGTCTCAACTGAATGATTTCTAGGGACAAGAAAATATCTCTATTTCTAGTCTAGAATAGAAAAAATCCTGTATTCAATAATAGACTACTTTTATTTGAAAATCGCCCCTTTTTATAAAAAAAAATTCCAAGAGAATTTGTTAGCCACCTATAATATTTGACTATACCAAAAGGTAGCTAAGACTTTTTGAGCCTCCAAGGAACAAATTTTATTACTACAAATTGTTGGCTCTTGAAGACTCCTTGAAGGCCTCATGCCTTTGTCCAAAAATCTTCATTACTATTTCCATTTTATACTCAGAAAATTCCGCTGATTCCAAGTGAAAGACTGCTCAAAGACCTTCATTTTCCCCCTTCTCAAACCTTCATTTGCTCCCCTTTTTCTCCATAGAAACTCCCTTGTCTTCATAAATCCTCTTCTTCCATTTATGAAAATCATTTTCCCATAGTTAAAAACCCATTTTTTAACTATCCCGAAACCCAAAACCCACTTTCCCGAAGTTATTAACCAAAAACCAAAGTCACGTGTTTTAAAATGGGTAGATTAAAAAGACCCGATTGTGGAATCGCGATCAGAGAATTCACAATGGGTTGATCAGAAAGACCAGGCCCGCAGTTTTGATTGCGATTGGCCTTTGATGTACTAAGCCCCGGGCCCTTTGTGTTCCATATATCCGAAGGCCCCGCAGGCGGGCGCTTATCCTTTATATATATTTTATTTCCGCCCCGATCCATTAAACCTTTGTTTATATTAAAAACTTTGGGTTTTGGTATATTATAAAGGTTTCCGCCGGTTCGTTCTAAAAACTAATCTCCACCGTTGATCGTAAGCCGATCAAAAGGCCAGCGCTTAATCACATCGAATTTTTCCATCGCATGCATTTATTCTTTCCCCCGATTGTTGTTCCTCCGTTTCGCTCCCCGTCGTTGATCTGATCCTCGGTTCCAACGACCATCGCTCACTCGCCTCCGCCCTCCTGATCGCGCAATCGCATTAGAGTTTCTCATCGCACCCTTTTCCTCCTCCCGCTGATTGTGATTCCTCAATTAGATCTAGACTGTCCACATGTCCAGATCCAATGGCTGCGATTTTTTCCCCACCTTCTAAGCAGTTTAACCCAAAAAACGCAGGATTTCTTAATCGTTTTTGTGTTTTGCAGGTGTTTTAATGGTCTTCCATTGTATAATGAAGGAAAGCCGAGGGTTGGGAAAGACGTTTCCTACGCCTTTGAGCTATTAAAAAGAACCATTCACAGGTTTAAATTCAATAATTTATCAATGTTTCATGAGCATTGATAAACACGTAAAAGGCCTGTGTGGCCCTGCACATCGACAAGACACTTTTTTATTCAAAAGAATAGTTAAAGAGTATAAGTTTGAAGACAAAGCACAACAGATGAAGATTGAAGATGGATTTGGGGAATTACGACTAAGAATGGTTATCAAAAGCCTAATTCCCTGGATTAAAACAGAGTCAACAGAAAATCATAAGTGTTTCACTGACAGAAAGCACTTCCACCATAGCATTCTGAGGCGAATTGATTCCTCAGCTACCAAAAGATCCACCTGTTGCCTCAAAGCATTCAAACAGAGGCTGAACCTACTACATAATCGGATATTTGGCCTCAACGCAGCCGAGGAGTTACTGCTGCAACGAAATAAATACAGAAATATCTGCAGAGTTACTCCACACAGCACACAGAGCCTCAAAGTCAAATAAAGCTCCCACCGAGCTTCGATATTTATTGTAAAACAGTTAGTACAGTAGTCCACCTGTAAACTTCTCCATCGAGCCCCTCAAAAGGCCGAGAAGTCTTGAATTTGTATTAATTGCCTTAAGAGATATTTTGTTAGATTTCACCTCCTCATTCTTCTATAAATACCTCAGTAGAATATGAGAGACTGTTGGTTGCAGAACTTTGAAATACATTTGAGCTCAAAATTCTGATTGTAAATAGTGTTCACTGGCCCTTGGAGCTCTGCTTTTGATAGATTAGTTAGGCTGAGTAGTGAAGATGATTTTTGAACTGAAACATTGGACTTGAAGACTGTAACTGGTTTGACATCAATATAAAAGTTGTTTCTTGGGATCTTGGTCTATATCATCGGTGAAGTGCTTCTTTATTTGTTATTTGTTTCCTTCTATGTATGTCATATTGTTCACTATTTCCCTTATAAAGAACAAC
The DNA here is from genome assembly GCA_034641835.2 of Pinus albicaulis. NCBI lineage: Eukaryota > Viridiplantae > Streptophyta > Pinopsida > Pinales > Pinaceae > Pinus > Pinus albicaulis. Next base: position 107,286,790 of record CM076573.1, on the reverse strand, counting down.
ACACATAGAGTTAGGACCTACTGTATATCAGTAACCTTCTCTGACTGAAAATCTTTATCTTAATGTTTTCCTCCAAATTGTTCATTTAAGAATGATTTAATACAGTTAAACAGTTAGGAATGTTGGAGTTCCCTCGTCCTACTGTTTGCCTTAAAAACATTGTTCTTGAAAGTTATTTTCCTTATTTGTGCTTATTAAAGACGACTATGGAAGATATGGTGTGCCCTGGTCCTAGTTTTTTCTCCAAAAGAAAATTCTAAAAGTTTCCCTCGATGTTAACTGAAAGAAGACTAGGTTTAAAAGTACTTTATATGATCTTAGGTTACACTCTGTTTCTCTTATGTGCTTTCATACTTTCTGAAGGTAATTATGTGGATTATTGGATTGTTTGTCAATTAAGCTGCTTGAATACAGACTTGTCCAAGAGGTTTATGGTTAGCCATGCACTTGGTTGGATTTAAACAGTTACTTAAAACGCTTTTCTTGTTTTGTACTGACTATAAATCCCTTGTGAAATTATTATCAGTTTCCACCATCTCCAACACTTTATTGTTTCCATCCCATCACTCTATCTCAAATAATCTTGTGGTATAGATGACTTTCCCCTTGGATAACTCTTGATGTTGTTGCTCAATTAAAGCCCAGATATGGCTCCATAGCCCAATGGACTAAAAACCAGCATTATATCTATCTTTTAGCCAAAGCTGTTCTATTTGCTTGCAACTTCTCACCTTTGAAACTTTTTGCACTTAGAACTTTCCCCTCAAGTAAAAATCATGCTCAACCATCCAAAAACAAAAAAAAACCCTTGGCCTTCATAACTAGCCTAATATCATAACCCCAAACTTCAAAGACAAATCCATCTTTGTACATATTGGAGAGATCCCTCTCCGGATTCAGGAGGGCTAGATTCTAGAATCCCAAAGTTGGTTGAAACGATGTTGTTTCTGTAATTGGACTCTGCCAATATTGCTAATAAATTACAGATTCCTAACATTTCTGGTGACTCCGCTATGGACTGAGTGTTTTTTAAGACCTCAGAGCACCCCTTGATTCAAGAAAACATTGTGAGTAAAAGCAGCCTTTTCAAGCACTACCTAAGCTAGGTAATCATGATGAAACTTGTTTGAATCAGTGACAATCTAGGTAACACCTAGGATTCTCTTAAGTCTTTATCTAACCTTGAAAAATCAGCTGGCTTAGCCATAAGAGTACACTATCTTTGTCTCATAACCGTAGCTAAGTTTTGAAACAGAGTTAGCATATTCTTAGAAACCACACAACTGAAAAATAACTTATAAAACCTAAAAATATTTTAGATTGGTATTCAATAAACATGGTGGTGGACCATAAAACCTTTTACCTCCTTAGGAGCTAAAAACTTCCACATGGTGACTCCACAATCCTCAACAAACCTTAAGACTCCACTGGGAAGAACCCTTATCATTATAATATCATTCAAACTCAGTTAGAGGACTGTAGGATTAAAATATGTGCAAACAGATTAGTTAACCTTTTAAAGATTGTCATATCTGGTTGGACTTTTCTTGTTCATTTGGGTCTAAAAACATAGCATAGTGGCTCCTAAAAATATTCACACTAGAGCCCATCCTGACCCTAATCCACCTGAGATAGTTGATAACCCAGAAAGTATCCTTTGGAAGTCTCCTAGGATTAAATTATCAACTGTTTTCAGATTACCCTTGAGAGCTAATTCAGTCCCTGAAAATCTTTCAGCTCTACAACAATCACAAGTTGACTTAGTAAAACCCTTTAGAACTAGGTCATTTGATGATATAATTCAGCTAGATTATGAGTCTTCACTTTCAACTCTAGGGACAAGTGAACATCCTGGTAGTAGAGAAACAACACCACCTAATCTACACTTCCTATTGAATTTAGGTGTCTCTCATCCAAGATCATCTCAGCAATCTACTGTTGTTCCATCCACATCTACTCATTCTTCATCCAATGTTCAAACCACTCCACTTTAGCCCACCTTCCCTTATGTCAGCCCACCTGTGAATCCACCTACACCTCCTATCATGGCTGCATGGTATGCTCCCCTAGTCCTTCCTGCACCATTAGTCAATCTTCCACAGGACTATCAGTCCAAAATTTCATTATATGATGCTAGCAATGCTACAACTACATCACAAAATGTGGATAAGATGAATGACTACTTTGACAGAAATGAAATTGATGATGATTCTGTCAAGCTTAGATTATTTGCTCAAAGCTTAGGGGGAGAAGTAAGAAAATGATTTAAAATCTTAGCCCCCCATAGTATAAACGATCTCCTAGGCTTCCATCAAACTTTCTTAAACAAATGGGAAGTGAAGAAGAATCCTCTCCAAGTGCTTTATGATTACAAGAACCTCCATAGAAACCCTGGGGAAAGTGTCCAAGCTTATTGCACTAGGTTTAATAGTGTGTATAATGCACTTTCCTCAGAACTAAAACCTCCACAAGGCTCAGCTTTAAATAAGTTACCTAAAGGGTTTGAATCTGACATGACCTATTCACTAAGAGAGAGAGATTTTGCAACTCTTGAAGATATGCAAAGAGGGGCTCTTTCTGTGGAAGTCAACTTAATGGAGAAAAGAACAAGGATGAAAGCTGAAAAGAGAGTATCCTTTAGAGAGGAATCCTCACCTTCTAATTCAAACTCAAAAATGGAGAAAATGATGGAGGAGACGATGAAAGAGATGAGCATAATTAAGAGAGCACAAGCAAGTCAAAATAAAAATGCTCCTCAAAATAGAAACCAGAACCAGAATCAAAATTCTAGAAGGAACCAACCTCCAAACAGACCTAGGGAAGATGATCAGCAGATCACTTCTCCCTTTCATCAAAACTATGTAAGTGAGGTTGAGGAAATAGATGAAATTATAGAGGAAGAAGATATCAACATGCTGGGGGTAGACAGTGATGAATTTGAGATTCATTATGATAAAAAATAAGGTCTATACACACCTTATGATGACAAAAGAGATCATGATCGATATTGTTACCAAGACATGGAAAATGTCATCATAGAGCCTCAAAGAGAATATGACCTTAGAAGCAAGACTAGTCAACATCCCCTTGACACCAAAACCTCTAACAAATCTTCACAAAACAGCACTGCGAACAAACCTAAAGTTGTCAAACAAAAGGATAAAACAGTGGCTGTAAATTCTGATAAAGGAAAAGGTAAAAGCACTCAAAACAATGAAAATTAGAGTGCAGACATTAGCAGTACTAACGCTTCAGCTAGTGCTCCTGCAAAAACAATTTTGTCAAGTGTAAATAAAACAAATCAACAAGCTGATATTGCTGATAGAGTGACAGCTAATAAGGCTGAAACTAGCACTTTAAAGAGTCAAATTCCTTTCAGCCTGGAGCAGGAAATTTCTAAAATCAAAATCTATGTTCCTTTAACTGAGTTAGATGCCCAACATGTATATAGAACCCAAATTTTGAAGGCTCTAAATATAGAGGAAAATAGAGATACAATCAATATTAGTGATGACCAGCCAGAGCTTATTTTTGGTCCAAAGATTGAAGGTAGATACCAAGAGGGACCTGTCCCTCCTTTCTACGTGAGTTTAAATGTTCATGAAAAAATTTTGCACAACGCTATGCATGATTCCGGAGCTTCTCATAATTTAATGCCTAAAGCTGTGATGGAGAGCCTTGGTCTTGAAATCACCAGACCTTACAAAGACCTATACTCCTTTGATTCCAACAAAGTAAAATGTTTAGGATTAATCAAAGACCTCTGTGTTAACTTAGCCCAGATTCCAGCCAAATGCTTACTCATGGACATTGTGGTGGCTGATGTGCCCCCAAAGTATGGAATGTTGTTATCTAGATCTTGGGGAGCTAAGTTACAGGGGACTATGCAGATGGACATGACCTATGCGACTATCCCTGTTTTCAATCAAACCAGAAGACTTTACAGGGAGTCTCATATGCAATACACAGTTACAAGTCCAGACAGACCACAAAACTCTCCTCTTTATTCTATAAATACATGCCTTGATTCTTTTATCCTTTTTAATGAAGAAGCTTCAGATGAACAAGTAACTTTAACAGAATTAATGGCCGACAGAGAGGGGGAGGTAAATACCACAGAACTGTCGAAACAGTCTGTTGAACCTTTAAACAACAAAAAACCAAATGTGTGTCTTGAACTACAATTCATGTGTCCCTTGCTTCTAAACATGGAGAGTCAGGAAAGTATTCCCCAAGTAACTGAAAATCAGGGGGAATCAAAACATCTACAAATAAGTGTAGACATTCAACAACAATCAGAAAGCACGTTAGTTAAAGAGGAAATTCACCAAACAAATGAAACTGAAAACAGTCCTCTATGGAGTATGCATTTCGATGGGTCTTGCACTAGAAATAACGCTGGTGTAGGTGTCTGGATTCGCAAAACTGTAAGAAACCACCCCGAATGCATTTCCTGTAAGTTAAACTTCCAGTGTTCCAACAACGTAGTGAAATACGAGTCCCTTCTCTTAGGTTTGCATTTGTTGAAAATGTTAGGAGCCAAGAGAATTAAAATTCGCGAGGATTCAGAATTAATCATAAGGCAAGTCAATGGGGAGTATAACGCTCATCACCACAGACTTAGGGCCTATCGGAATGATGTCGTGGATCTTTTACAATCTTTTGATGAGTCCCAATTAATTTTCGTCCCGAGAAAGGAAAATATTATAGCCCATAATCTAGCCTCTGCCACTAGAACATGTCTAACGCCATATGATGACACAACTCAGATTAAATTCAGACCAGCCGTGCCTGATAACGAAAAATATTGGCAGGTGTTTGAAAACGACAAACAAATAGAAGACTTCATGCAATTTAGAAATGAATTCGAATTACACAGTTCGGACTCAGATCATGATACAAACTGCAGCGAAGAAAATTTTCTTGATAAGGAAGAAACGTCCCCTGAACTTGCTAATATAAACCTGTTATCTGGCAAACTTGAAGGTGAAACAGAAACGAATGCAGAGTCTGAAACAGAGGAGTTAGAAACTCTGCACTCCAAAGATGAAAGTTTGCCTAAGGGTCTGACCCCTTTAGAAGAGTTGTTCGATTTTAACGATGTGGCAAATAAGCCAAAACTGGAACCTATAGAGACTGAAGTGGAAGAGTGTAATATAGGCAGTGAGGAAAAATCGAAAATGATTGAACTGTCTAAAACTTTACCAGCTCACATTAAACTCAAATACATAGAGCTTTTTAAAGAGTTTTCTGATGTTTTTGCATGGAGTTATGAAGATCTTAAATCCTATGACACTGAAATAATACAGCACAAAATTTCCCTCAAGGAAAACCAAAAACCATTCAAACAGAAACTACGCAGAATAAACCCTGTCTAGTTGCCGTTGGTTCAGAAGGAGATCATGAAAATGTATGATGCTGGTATTATTGTCCCTGTTAGATATTCTGAATGGGTATCTAATCTGGTGTCTGTTAGGAAGCAAACTAGAGAAATCAGGCTTTGTATAGACTTTAGAGACTTAAACAAAGCTTCATTAAAAGACAACTACCCTTTACCCAAGATGGATCACATTTTACAAAGGGTGGTAGGGTCTAAAAGAATTTCGTTGCTGGATGGCTATTCAGGGTACAATCAGATCTTAGTTTACCCTGCTGATCAATTAAAGACAGCCTTTACTACACCCTGGGGCACTTTCATGTATGTGAAAATGCCCTTTGGTCTAATGAATGCTAGAGCAACCTTTCAAAGAGCCATGGACATAGCATTCTCGGAGGAACTAGGCTTCTTCATCATTACCTATCTATATGATGTTACTGTGTTTTCAAAAATAGATGAAGATCACTTAGAACATCTAAGAAAGGTTTTTGAGAAGTGCAGAAAGTTTGGGATATCTTTAAACCCTAAGAAGACACTATTTGGTCTCCAAGAAGGTAAACTTCTCCGGCACATTATTTCAGAGGAGGGTATAAAGATAGATCCAAAGAGGATTGAGACCATATTGCAAATCTCTCATCCTCGAAACATCAAAGAGTTGCAATATTTCATTGGAAAGATCAACTTTTTAAGAAGGTTCATCCCCAATTTGGCTGAGCTCCTTAGGAATATCACAAACACGTTAAAGAAGGAGCAAGGGGTAAAATGGACCTTGGAAGCAAAGAAGTCTTTTCAGCTGGTGAAACAAGTGTTAACCAAAACACCAGTTCTGATAAGTCCTGATTTTTCAAAAGATTTTTATATCTTTTCATTTGCATCGGAACATACCATAGCTATTTTCCTTTTACAAAAAAATCCACAAGGACAAGAGTAGCCCATTGCATTCTTTAGCAAGGAATTGAGGGATGCCCCTTTGAAGTATAACATTATGGAGAAGCAAGCTTTTTCTTTGATTAAAGCTTTGAAAGACTTCAGAGTGTACATCCTTCATTCACACACTATTGCCTTTCTCCCAAATTCAGTTGTTAAAGACATTCTAACTCAGGACCCAGATGGTAAGAGAGGTAAGTGGATTGCTATTATTCTTGAATATGATTTAGAGATAAAACCCACTAAACTCATCAAAGGCCAAGGTCTAGCTAGATTAATGGCTGAATCAAATTATGAAGTTCTTGATATTAATATGATTAATGCTTTAGATGACCAAGAAGAATTCTCAACTCCTATAGTTGAAGATCATTTTATGAAGTCTCCTTGGTATGCTGATATTGTTTATGTTTTGCTTAAATTGAATACACCTCCTGGTTTAACAAAAACAAAGGAAAGATTCCTGAAATTGAAAGCTGTAAACTATTGCATTATAGATAAATGTCTTTATTGGAAAAATGCAAGTGGTCTATTGCTTAAATGTTTGCCCGAGTTTGATGCAGAGAAGGTTAAGCATGAATTCCATGAAGGAGAGTGTGGAGGTCATTTGTACTGGAAGACAACAGCCAACAAAATTTTGAGGGTTCGTTTCTATTGGCCCACTATTTTTCTTGATTACATAAGATGATCATTTCCTGTCATAAGTGCCAACTCTTTGAAGGAAAAAGAAAACTGTTACCTTGCCTCTGCATCCCATCACTGTCGAAGCCCCTTTTCAATAGTGGGGACTTGACTTCATAGGATAAATCCATCCCCCATCTTCTGCCCAACATAATTGGATTCTCACAGCCACAGACTATTTCACTAAGTGGATAGAAGCCATACCTTGTAGGCAAGCCAATGACTCTATTATTATAAAATTCATTGAGACTAATATTCTCTCCAGATTTCGCTGTCCTACCAAGATCATCACTGATAATGCAGCAGCATTTGGATCAAAGAATATGGTTGAGTTCTGTCACAGATATCAGATAATAGTGGGTCATTCCACAGCCTATTACCCTCAAGGTAATGGACTTGCAGAATCCTCAAACAAAAGCTTAGTGAACATAATCAAGAAACTGTTGGAGGACAACAAGAAGTCTTGGCACACAAAGCTGATTCATGCACTTTGGGCTGACAGATTGACTTTGAATAAATCCATTGGTATGTCACCTTTCCAGCTTGTGTATGGTACTGATGCAATTTTTCCAAACACCCTTGGTGTACCAGTGATGAAATTAATTCAAGAGCTGCAAAGTGAAGAAAATGACACGATCAGAAGAATAAATCAGACCATTCATCTTCAGCAAACCAGAGAGGAAGTGTATAACAAAGCATTGCAGAAACAGGAGAGCATTAAAAAGCTTTTTGACAGAAGAACAAAGGCCAGCAATTTCAATATTGGGGACAAAGTTTTAAAATGGGACTCAAGAAGGGAAGACAAGGGCAAGCATGTAAAGTTTTACAACTTATGGCTTGGCCCTTACTCTATTCATTCAGCTGCTAGTAACAATGCATTTTTCTTACAGGAGTTGGATGGAGCAGAATTGTTTGGGGGTCCTGTCAATGGCAGGATGCTTAAGCATTACTTCTCTTGATCAAATGCTATGTTTGGAAGCCTTTTTATTTTTTTTCCATTATAAATATCTCATCCACCATTGCATTCAAAGTTAGAAAGATAAAAAATACAAAAACAATGAAAAAGAGAAAAGAGGGCAGATTGACAAAACAAGAAAGGTATAGCCCCATACCAAAAAGAGAAACAAAATCTGAAAGTGTGCAAGCTCAAGTGCCACTCCTGAAAAACACACTTCTAGTTAGTCGAACTGCCTAATCTTGACTAATTAGTTTTAAATTTTCTGCTGATAGGGTAGTGAATTTGATTTTCCAAACTGTTTAATCTTGGCTTATAAGTAGATAGTTTAGGATAGAAATTAAAGGTTTAAACATGTTCAAAATATGAAACTAAGGTTTCAAAAGAAAAATGACTCAAATCTTCTTCAAATTCTGAGTCAAGAGATGTAAAAATATGGTTCTAATCAGCTTAAAATCTGAACCAATCCAACAAAGAAAGAACAACTCAAACCAAAGTCAAAGCAGAGCTGTAAAAAAGATGAAGGAAGTGCTTTGAATTTTCAGATCTTAAGCCTTCCATTTTTTATTTAATTTTCTGCAAAATAATGTCTATGTGCAACTTTTTTGTTATGCCATAGACCAGCATCAAGTTAGACTGTTCAATCCTAACTTGAATGCTTTTGAATTTCTGTTTTAGAAATTAGAGAATGAAAATCTGTTGGACATTTTAATCCCAACAGATGGTAGATTAGTTAGAGAATCATCTGAACTCAACTGTTTAATCTGAGTTCAAGGAGAAATAAAGAGTAGAAATAGATTATATTTCCTTCTTTCAAAAGAATAAAATGTTGTGAATAGAGTTTGCCAATCCAAGTGCACTCAAATGAAGAAAAAATGCTAGATCAGTAGGATTGGGTAGGTAGAAAGTGTGTATTGATGAAGGACCATTGTTTTCATAGCTGTTAATATGTTTTCAAAGAAGATCATCCCAGCAAAGAAAGGACAGCCCAATGGATCAGGCGCAGGTCAGCCTCCCAGAGAACAAAGAATGAGGCAACTGATCAGCCTCCCAGAGAATGCAAGTCTGAAGTTCTTGATGCCTTCAAAAAGGCATCATCCCCAAGTGGAGCCACTGTTAGCCACCTATAATATTTGATTATACCAAAAGGTGGCTAAGACTTTTCGAGCCTCCAAGGAACAAATTTTATTACTAAAAATTGTTGGCTCTTGAAGACTCCTTGAAGGCCTCATGCCTTTGTCCAAAAATCTTTATTACTATTTCCATTTTATACTCAGAAAATTCCGCTGATTCCAAGTGAAAGACTGCTGAAAGAACTTCATTTTCCCCCTTCTCAAACCTTCATTTGCTCCCCTTTTTCTCCATAGAAACTCCCTTGTTTTCATAAATCCTCTTCTTCCATTTATGAAAATCATTTTCCCATAGTTAAAAACCCATTTTTTAACTATCCCGAAACCCAAAACCCACTTTCCCAAAGTTATTAACCAAAAACAAAAGTCACGTGTTTTAAAATGGGTAGATTAAAAAGACCCGATCGCGCAGTCGTGATTGGAGTATTCACAATGGGTTGATCGGAAAGACCAGGCCCACAGTTCCGATTGCGATTGGCCTTTGATGTACTAAGCCCCGGGCTCTTTGCGTTCCATATATCCGAAGGCCTCGCAGGCGGGCGCCTATCCTTTATATATATTTTATTTCCGCCCCGATCCATTAAACCTTTGTTTATATTAAAAACTTTGGGTTTTGGTATATTATAAAGGTTTCCGTCGGTTCGTTCTAAAAACTAATCTCCACCGTTGATTGTAAGCCGATCAAACGGCCAGCGCTTAATCGCATCGGAGTTTTCCATCGCATGCATTTATTCTTTCCCCCGATTGTTGTTCCTCCATTTCGCTCCCTGTCGTTGATCTGATCCTCGGTTCCAACGACCATCACTTAATCGCCTCCGCCCTTCCGATCGTGCAATCGCATCGGAGTTTCTCATCGCACCCTTTTCCTCCTCCCACCGATTGCAATTCCTCGATTAGATCTGGACCGTCCACGTGTCCAGATCCAACGGCTACGATGTTTTCCCCGCCTTATAAGCAGTTTAACCCAAAAAACACAGGATTTCTTAATCGTTTTTGTGTTTTGCAGGTGTTTGAATGGTTTTCCATTATATAATGAAGGAAAGCCAAGGGTTGGGAAAGATGTTTCCTGCGCCTTCGAGCTATTAAAAAGAACCATTCACAGGTTTAAATTCAATAATTTATCAATGTTTCATGAGCATTGATAAACACGTAAAAGGCCTGTGTGGCCCTGCACATCGACAAGACACTGTTTTATTCAAAATAACAGTTAAAGAGTATAAGTTTGAAGACAAAGCACAACAGATGAAGATTGAAGATGGATCTGGGGAATTACGGCTAATAATGATTATCAAAATCTTAATTCCCTGGATTAAAACACAGTCAACAGAAAATCATAAGTGTTTCACTAACAGAAAGGACCTCCACCGCTGCATTCTGAGGCAAATTGATTCCTCAGCTACCAAAAGAGCCACCTGTTGCCTCAAAGCATTCAAATAGAGGCTGAACCTACTACAGAATCAGATATTTTGCCTCAACGCAACCGAGGAGTTACTGCTACAACGAAATAAATACAGAAATATCTGCAGAGTTACTCCACACAGCACACAGAGCCTCAAAGTCAAATAAAGCTCCCACCGAGCTTCGATATTTATTGTAAAACAGTTAGTACAGTAGTCCACCTGTAAAATTCTCCATTGAGCCCCTCAAAAGGCCGAGAAGTCTTGAATCTGTATTAATTGCCTGAAGAGATCTTTTGTTAGATTTCACCTCCTCATTCTTCTATAAATACCTCAGTAGAAGATGAGAGACTGTTGGTTGCAGAACTTTGAAATACATTTGAGCTCAAACTTCTGATTGTAAATAGTGTTCACTGGCCCTTGGATCTCTGCTTGTGATAGATTAATTAGGTTTGTAGCGAAGATGATTGCTGAACTGAAACATTGGACTTGAAGACTGTAACTGGTTTGACATCAATATAAAAGCTGTTTCTTGGGATCCTGGTATATATCATCGGTGAAGTGCTTCTTTCTTTGTTATTGTTTTCCTTCTATGTATGTCATATTGTTCACTATTTCCCTTATAAAGAACAACACGCATAGAGTTAGGACCTACTGTATATCAGTAACCTTCTCTGACTGAAAATATTTATCTTAATGTTTTCCTTCAAATTGTTCATTTAAGAATGATTTAATACAGTTAAACAGTTAGGAATGTTGGAGTTCCCTCGTCCTACTGTTTGCCTTAAAAACATTGTTCTTGAAAGTTATTTTCCTTATTTGTGCTTATTAAAGACGACTATGGAAGATATGGTGTGCCCTGGTCCTAGTTTTTTCTCCAAAAGTAGATTCTGAAAGTTTCCCTCGGTGTTAACTGAAAGCAGACTAGGTTTAAAAGTACTTTATCTGATCTTAGGTTACACTCTGTTTCTCTTATGTGTTTTCATACTTTCTGAAGGTAATTATGTGGATTACTGGATTGTTTTTCAATTAAGCTGCTTGAATACAGACTTGTCCAAGAGGTTTATGGTTAGACTTGCACTTGGTTGGTTTTAAACAGTTACTTAAAAGGCTTTTCTTGTTTTGGACTGACTATAAATCCCTTGTGAAATTATTATCAGTTTCCACCATCTCCAACACTTTATTGTTTCCATCCCATCACTCTATCTCAAATAATCTTGTGGTATAGATGACTTGCCCCTTGGATCACTCTTGATGTTGTTGTTCAATTAAAGTCCAGATATGACTCCATAGCCCAATGGACTTAAAACCAGTGTTATATCTATCTTTTAGCCAAAGCTGTTCTATTTTCTTGCAACTTCTCACCTTTGAAACTCTTTGCATTCAGGACTTTACGCTTCAAACAGTAATCATGCTCAACCATCCAAAAAAACAAAACAAACCCTTGGCCTTCATAACTAGCCTAATATCATAACCCCAAATTCAAAGACAAATCCATATTTGTACATATTGGAGAGATCCCTCTCCGGATTCAGGAGGGCTAGATCCTAGAATCCCAAAGTTGGTTGAAACGATGTTGTTTCTGTAATTGGACTCTGCCAATATTGCTAATAAATTACAGATTCCTAACAGAATTAACTTTGATATTGGGAATGGAAATATTGGAAACAATTTACTTGATTCAAAGGATGGAGCTATTGTATTGAAAGGTCAAATTGGCACATTCTGACATGGTGGCAACAACACAGATCATTAGGGGAATTTTGAGGTCTAAAATGGGCCTCCTAAGAAAAATGTACAACCAAAATAAAATTTATAAGAACTAATAGGATTCAAGATGATGATGTCAACCATGGGGTATGATTCACCATTTTTGGAGTAAAAAAGTTAAATGATTAAAAAATAATAAAATAATAAAACTACTTTTTCTACTTGTATTTTCAACTTATCTCCCTAAGGTTTTACTCAAATTTCGAGCAAGAGTACTCGTTGGATGTAAAATTTAATTTCACATCCAAGGAGTACCCATGTTGCATACTTTTGATGGACCCTACTACACGGAAAATAAGAAATACATAAAAAAACTTGATTACAATCACGTTTTTAATGTATTTCTCATTTTTCTTGTAGCAGGGTCCATAGAAATTATGCAACATGTGTACTCCTTGGATGAGGAATAAATTTCTGCATCCAAGGAGTGTTTACACTCGAAATTTGAGTAAACCCATAGAGAGATAAGTTGAAAATACAAGTAGAAAAAATATTTTTTTTTTTTTTTCCCTCCAAAATTTGATGATGTAATCTAATATTATCTTATTATTTCCACTATAATTTTATAATTTCCTTAGGAGGCCCATTTTAGACCTCAAAATTCCCGTAATGTCTATACACTTGCGAGACTCTTAATGATTACTACCACAAGCAGGGTCAATAAAAAGGTAAGACTGATACCTCTCAAAATTTCACTCATTTTTGGCAACTTGCATTCGTAAACCATAGACCAATCTCACTCATAATGGTGGTGTCAGTACTTTTTGAGGCTTATGCACAACTCATCCATCTTCATTGGTAAGTTAAGGTATGTCATTTTATAGTTTTTTTATCATATAATTCCTTGAAAAGATGTAGTTATAATTTTCGGAGAAAACACTTCCTTTCCTTACTTCATAAAAAATTTTCCAATACCATCAGTTGGGGGGATTATATTCATATTTATGCCATGCCACATTCATTTATGTAACATTCATAAAACCAACATACTTGTTCCAAAAGCTATTTACTATTACATTATGATTCATACAATGGCTTTTCAAATGTTTTTCAAAGATAATTGAATGGTTTTCACATAAGTACCAACCTTCTTGCAAATCCAATAAAAACACTTTGTAAAATTATGAAGTTATCAAATGTTATTATGCAAAGTTAAAATATAATCCAAGAAATGTAATAGATTGCATGAGGACATGCAATACTTTTAGCTGGGGGGTAATAAAAGTATGTTGGGCCTTAGAATTATCATTCATTTTCACTTCATTTACATTCATCTTTCCATAATATCACTTCCACTCCACCTCCATTTCACTACATTAAGCTTATCATTATTTGGGTCACATATATGTTTTTCCAAAAAATTATTAATTTCTAGTGATTTTAAGTGAATTTGTGGTCAAAAGTTAGGAAATAATATGCATATGCTAATACCTTACAAGTGGAATGAGATTGGTGCTATGTGTAGGTCAAAGAGAGAAGCTTATGCAAAAAGCCTCAACATTGCGATACGACACCCTTTCATCCACGATTGGTGTAACTTCGAGATAAGCTAGAATTTCATCTTAGGGTTTGTTTTTTTTTTTTAATTATTTTCTTTGTTGTGTTAAAAAAATAAAAAATAAAAAATAATATATATATATATATATATATATATATATATATATATATATATATATATATATATATATATATATATATATATATATATAATATATTTATATATATATATATATATATATATATATGCGTGTGTTTTGTGTGTGTGTGTGTGTGTGTGTGTGTGTGTGTGTGACTTGAAAACCATTTTGAAAATATGATTGCCATGAAGTGAAATGTCTATTTGCAAAAAAAAAATTAGATAAAAATATAATTTTTTTTTTGCAAATAGACATTTCACTTCATGAAAATCATATTTTCTTGCTAAAATGGTTTTCAAGTCACAGATATTAAATGAAAACGATTGCCTAGAGACGTGCGATGACCAACAGGTAAAAAAAATTTATTTCAGTTTGAATTTGAATCATTCATATTAATTACTGCATTATATTTTTCTCAAAGATCTCCCAATTTTCATGCTAGATTAGTACTAAGCTTTCATAGGTTCAAAGACGATTTGATTTCATGCAGAAATGATCACAATAAAACATGCAAAAGGGAAAGCTAGGAGGAGCTAAATTTTTCATTGCACATGTATGTCACACAGACATTTTTGAGAAAAATCCATTACGCCATGGCATGTTCAATTAGTCTTCTCCTTCTATGCTTATCAGGCATCCATATTAAAGTCTACCTTTCATTATGACTTCACACATGCCTACCTTTCTGAGTTTCATACACTCTTTCATCATTTCCAGTTCATCTTTTGCCTCATAAATAAAACGAAATAGTTCCTTTTTCCATGACTACATCTACTTGCTATCCTTTTTCTAAAAACATGTTTCTACTGCAATCATTTTTATCTATAGTCCTACCAATCATTTTGTAAAAAATAATGTTGACTGATGTGGGATTCCTTAAGGCCCACCTTTCAACAAGTCTCGACCCATCGACCTCATCACCTTATCTGGGATAGAGACTAGAGTCATTAATAGTACCTTGTGTTGGGTGCAGGAATTACACTTAAGCAAACTCCTCAACACTTAATTTGTCAACCTGGGGGATTCGTAAACTTAGAGACGAAGCACAGTAAATGCCAGAGATGGTATGAATCTTCCTAATGTAAATCCCTACTTTCTTTAAAGGAAAGATTGCATAATCAAATCAAAAGAGAAAAAGGCAACCTGAACCATCAAAATAATCTAAGACTTGGAACACGAAAGAATGTATTTGCAAGAGGGAATTAGGAAATCACTCCATCTAATGGTTGTTTAATCTACTGAGTGTGTGTGTTTTCTGTAACAGAGACACTTTAGCAGTCTTATCAGATGGGCCCTTAAACCTACTTCTTTAGAGATTTCCTTCTTACACAATCTGTCCTGCACTAGTGCAGGAACAGAGATTTATGTAGAAGGTATAAATGGTGTCTTTAATAAAGGTTTTCTTAATTTATGCAAGGGCTCGAACTTTTCAAGGTTCACATCACTCAGATCTCATGGCAAGAAACTAGTTCTTGCACTGGATCAGAGCTTCCTGCACTTAGCATTTAATTCTTAAAACAAGTGCTTAACTATTGCAAGTGCGATTATGCTATTAAATCAAATTGCACACAAAAAGTGAATGTTTATGATCTTAACAGAGTGCAGTAATAAAGAAACAATCAATATACATTTATCCTGTCAGAAGCATTTAATGAAAGAAATAAGATTGTGGGAAATAGACTTAAGAAAGATTGCAATATCACACCAACGTGCACTGGTGCAGGTTCATTTCTCCTGCTTGGACCAGGCAGGGAAAACCAATCAAACAGAATTGCAGAAAAGGAGATATCACACCAACGTGCACTGGTGCAGGGTTATTTCTCCTGCTTGGACCAGGCGAAGGAAAACCCATCTGAAATCAAGTGCAGGAAAGGAAATTTATCTACTTCACACAACGGATTCGCTTTCACTCAAACAAGAATGCATGTGCTTGAATTTAAATCACACTTGACAATATAAACACAAATTACAGGAAAAACAGGAAATGGGGTAAACGTGCTAGGTTGGTTGGGCCCTAGCCAACCAGCGCATTTCCCTTTTAAATAAAAACGCTGCTCAGTAACTTAATCAATTCATCAACTTAAAGACAGAAACACAATTTCTGAAACATGAGGTGGAGCTCCATTTTATTAATTCATTGAGGCAAATACATGCGTGAATACATTGTCCAGCCCAGATTCAGGTGATAACAAAATAACCTATTACCACCTCTCTGTTCTCTTTCTGCTATCAAACTTTTCTCTAAAAACTTCTCCTTTAGTCCTATTTACATTTTACATTATATAGGCCCTTGGCCAAAGGCCAAAATAGGTCCTTTAACTGATTACATAACAAAATGCAGAATTTAGCTTTTGTCTTTGAATTAGGCAGTTAGCAGAACTGGCCATAGCTAACCAGCTTTCGTCCTTCATGGATTGGTCTCGACTGCCTTTGGATCATTTTTCTGTCATGGATGAAGTGGCTCAAGACAAGGCGGTGATCAAGGAGGTTCAGATCTGCTGCAAAGATTCGTTGTGCTGGCAATGGTGCAAGATCCGATCCTGCAACAGGATCAACCGATACGGTAAGTGATCTAACTACCAAACAAACATAGGAGATATCAATAAGTTACAAATAGTGATTAAAAGTAAGAAACCATGTAATAAATGATTAATAAATACTAAGTTGAATTAAAAATATGAAAAATAAGTTTATACGAAATATGTCACCATGCTTGGATTGGTGCAAGATGAGGGTGCATAAAAGAGGTAAATGGTTATGGTTTAGGAAAGGGAAAATGGAAAAAAGAGAGAAAATTAGGGGGCTAACATCCTCCCATCCCTAAGCTGTTGTATGTCTTAACACAACTCTTTACCTTTGCAAAAAACCTTCAAAACTTTGAGTGTTACTATCATCAATATACAATGTTTCAGACTTCTTCTTTCTAATGTTCTTCAATTTCTTCGTCACCTTTTTAAGTCGTCTGAAACATTGCACAACACGGTACTTCCACACCCTAAATTCTCCTTTCTTTTTCTGGATCTTCACCGTTAACTTTTCTCTACTCTGTTCTTTATCCTCTTATGTTTTAGCTACAAGCTTCTCTAAGTTCTGTACTTGAATCTCCAGTTCAGCTATCCGAGCAACAGGAGTTACCAAATCTTCCTCTTTTTCTGTCTCAATAGGGGCTGTGTTTTCCTCAGGGACCTCAATATCCCTCATGACTTCGGCAAACTCTTCTTCTTCTTCTTCTTGCTCTTTCGGTTCTTCTTTTTCTTCTTGCTCTTTTGTTCTTCTTCTTCTTGTACTTCTTTCGGTTCTTCTTCTTCTTGCACTGGTGCAGGAGGGGATTCAAATTCCTGTGGGGATTGTGGTTCCTCGCCTGCACTAGATTCCTCATTCTTTTTCCGGGCCTTAATAAAATCATCCAACAAAGTGTCATCTCCAACTTCCATAGATTTTGCTGCGTCCGCAAGGACTGACAGGTTATCTTCTTCGTGGGTCTGTGCTTGTGCTGGTGTTGAAGAAGGAGTCTCTTCAACCAGTGCACTAGTTGTCTTCTATTTCTTTGGAGATGGGCCCTTTTCTTCTTTTGACTTCACAGGTCATTTCCTTTTTGCACTAGTGCAAGAAGGACTTCCCTTTACACTCGGACCATTGCTTGTGCTGGCGGGGATCTCTATCTTCTTTCCGGTAGCTATTTTCTTATGCAGTTGTTTTAACAGCGCCTCCCAGGCCATACCTTTAATTTCCAATTGCTTCTAAACCAAAATCTTTATCAGGCTGCGGTGATATAGCTTCTTATTGGCCTGGTCTACCCATGTGCCCTACACTCTCTTGGCCATCTTTTCCAAGCTCTTAAGAAAAAAATAAGGGAAATCCATTCTCCACCGGACATGTCGGCCGGCGTCGAAATGTTGCAACATCCTGAAATGATACACAAAAGTGAGGGAATATCTCCCTTCCCAGGGTACGACTTTCTGTAGGATGAAAAGGAGGTCCTGCCACTGTCCCAGCAAGGCACTGCACGGAATACCTTTCTTCCAATCTGCCTTCATGTCCTTTTCAATGACAAAACGCTGCCATCGCTTCCTTTCTAGCCTCTGATTTTTAAAACACTGCTCACCATTATTTTCCAAGCCCGTCGCTGCTGCTATGAACTCTTCTGTAACCTTAAACTCTAGGGGCCCAATTTTTACTTGGCCATTTTTGAAACTTTTAGAAAAATGTAGGGCCACTTCACTGTTGTGCCTGTACAATTTTTGCAAAAATTGAAGAAAGGTTGAGTCTCGAAATAGTGTAAGACTATTGCGAAACTTAGTAGTCTGTTCTATCTCACTGAGAGATGAAGGTTCACTTCGAACATGCAACATCGCTACTTAATGGTTATGAACAGTCGAAAAAAATTACATGCAACACCCAGAAAAATAGTTCTTATAGATAGGGATCCAACCATCCACCATCCCTTCCATCTTATCACCCACTTACTCCACTGAAATAGCCGTGGATGCGCGACATCTTGAGATTGTACTGGATTTGGGCTTGTGGCGGCATTTTAATGGCTGTGTGAGGTAATCATTATGAGTGAAGGACGTCTAAGATCATGACGGAAAGGGGGTAATTATGTTCAAGCAACGGTTAAACATTTCCTCACTACTTCATAATTCAAAAAAGAGAACTTTAGCATTTATTAAAAAAATGATCATGATTCTTAACTTAAAAAACACCTTTTACTTTAAATAATTTTATCCTAGTTAATATGATAGCACAAATACTCATCGAATAAGTGAAAAGGCTTCTTGTAGACTTTCATGATGACCACTTTCCTATGACATATGCTTATGAAAAGAACAAATTTTACTATGTCTGGGTGCATGCTTGCACCGATCTGTTTACACTGCTTAAACTATGATGTTTTGTTGATACCATTCTTCTTGTATTATTATATAGGATAATATGCTTGCACTAGTGCAAGCATATTGTCTAAAAAAAGAAAACATGGAATTTAAGTAAAATGTAGGATGGACTTCCAACATGGTTTCCTCAACTGGTACTGGAAATTTGCTTCGCCCTTTCTTGATGATTCAGAGCATATCTTTTTGCTATTTGTGTGTGAGATCCTACAATGAATTCATGAGGGAACAAAGAAGTGGGAAAAGGAAAAAAAAATTCAGAATGGGAAGGAATTTTGTTACAGGGATTCCAGGAATAGTACCACAAGAGGGGATAAATAGAAGTGGGATAAGGAAAAAATTTCAAGGGAAAGTGGGGTTTTTATGAAGCGGATAGGATAAATTCAGAAGAATGTGGGAAGGTTAATCATTTTGGGATTGAAGAAGAAACTGAGGGAATATTACGAAATGGGATATGAAGAAAGGAAGAAAATTTTCTAGAAGGTCTGCCTGCACTGGTGCAAGAAAAATAACAGCAGCGAGAATTAAGCGTTACTTGAAATAAAAATATCCATGCTAATTACCCCAATTGTATAAAGGTTGGTTCTGTTGAACCTACTTCTACTTGGTGGTCGCTAGCATATCTAAAGATCAAGTAACATTCTATTTTTATTAGAAATTTTTGATCTTCCTGCTAGCAAGCTGGTTTTCAGGGCTATCCTTCTCAATCATGTGAGCGAACTGATTTTCATAACCACAAGAAAATATTTTTTTTTCTTTAATTTTTATTTAAGTTTATTTTTTTTCTTTGAGAAGAAGAAGAATTCATGTTTTCAAAAGGTTGGTATTACCATTCACCATTACCGTCCTGAATTGTTGTTGGACTTGCTGTGTAAAATCTTTCCTGGCAAGTGGCTGAAAATACTTCTTTAATCTGTGTCCATTTACCAAGAATACTAAATTTTGTCCATCAATAGTTTTAACTTCTACTGCTCCATTCTCGAATACTCAGATCACTTCATAAGGTCCCATCCAACGTGTATGGAACTTCCCTTTAAAAAATTTTAAATCTATAATCATAGAGGAGTACCCAATCACCTGGTTGGATTTTTTTTTCTGAATAGACTTGTCATGCCACCTTTTGCATTGCTGTTGAATTAGTATGTTCTGCTGAACAACATCCCTACAAAATTCATCTAATTCTTTTAATTGGATAAGACGTTGTTGTTGTGCCTCAGAGAGATCTAGTCCTAACTGAACTGTAGTCCTGAAAGTTTTGATTTGGAACTCAATTGGTAACAGAACCTGTTTGCCATATACCAGCTCATATGGTGTATGTCTCGAGCTATTTATCCAAGTGGTTCTGTATACCCACAAAGCTTCTGGTAATCTTTCAGCCCAGTCTTTCCGATGCATATTTACTGTCTTTGTAAGAATGGACTCGATCACTTTGTTTTTGGATTCCACCTAGCCATTTTCTTGCGGGTGATACGACGTGGATTTGTTGTGCCGAATCTTGTATTGCTCCATCACACCCTGTACCAGATTAGAAATAAACTGCAGACCATTGTCAGAAATAATTTCTCTAGGCACACCAAATCTAGTAAAGATTTCAGTAAAAAGAAAATCAACAACAACTTTCTCTATAGCAAAGGAATCAGCTTTAGCTTCTACCTATTTTGTAACAAAGTCTGTACAAACCAAAATATGCTTTTTACTTGATGATGTTGGATTTATTGGCCCTATAAAATCAATAGCCCATTTTTCAAATGGCTCAATCATAACTTGGGGGCATAAAGGCATCTCATTGGTTTGATTAGGCTGGCCCATCTGTTGACAGCTATCACATCGCCTGACATACTGTTTGGCATCCTTAAACAAGGAAGGCCAAAAGTAACCAGCATGCAATACTTTATATGCAGTTCGCTTATCAGCGAAGTGGCCTCCACAAGGTTCATCATGAGCAGATTTCAATATGTCATACACGTCCTCCTCTCTTATACATCTACGGATAATCAGATCTGGACCAGTGTAAAAGAGATCTCCTCAAATCCAGGAATATGCAGCACTTTTCTGAATAATATTCTTCTTTTCACGAATGGACAAGTGGGGTGGTTTTTTCCCAGTAACCAAGTAATTAGCAATGTCAGCAAACCACGGAGAATCTATCGACATAGAAAAAATATGTTCGTCTGGAAAACCATCATTAACAGCAGCTGATTCACCAGGATATCTAATCTAGAAAGAAAATCTGCTACAACATTAGATTTCCCTGGTCTATCAACAATAGTAACATTAAACTTCTGCAACAATAGCAACCACCTAGTCACTCTACTTCTTGTAAATTGTTTGTTCATCAAATATTTAATCGTGGAATGATCAATATATACAAATACTTCATATCCTGTAATGTAGTGCCTGAACTTATTAATTGCAAAAATTACAGCTAAAAACTCTTTCTCTGTAACTATATAATTCAATTCAGTGGAAGACAAATTCTTACTAATATAGTAAATAGCATAGGATTTCTTATTTTCCTCTTGTCCCAAAGCTGCGCCAATAGCCAAATCTGAAGCATCAGAGGAAATTTGAAAAG
The DNA here is from genome assembly GCA_034641835.2 of Pinus albicaulis. Classification (NCBI taxonomy): domain Eukaryota; kingdom Viridiplantae; phylum Streptophyta; class Pinopsida; order Pinales; family Pinaceae; genus Pinus; species Pinus albicaulis. The sequence continues at coordinate 107,265,452 of CM076573.1, read as the reverse complement.
GCAGGGACCAGTTAGGACCTTGTAAAACTGGTGCCTGCACCAACTTTTCCTTCAATGTTTAAAATGATTGTTGGCAAGCTGTGGACCAAGAAAATTCACTATCCTTATCTAGAAGTCGGAAAAGAGGAGAATCTATCTTCGAAAATTTTTCAATGAATCTTCTATAGTAACCAGCATGTCCTAAAAAACCTCTTACTTCCCTTTTAGTTTTGGGTGCAGGAAGATGCAGAATAATTTCAATCTTTGTTGGATCAACCTGGATACCTTTATCAGAAATCAAATGGCCAAGTACCACTCTCGCTTTGCACATTAATCTACATTTCTTGTCACTCAAAGTGAGATGGGCTTCTTGACAACGAAGAAGTACTTTCTCCATATTTTTGAGATCTTTTTGAAAAGAATCACCAAACACAAAAAAATCATCCATATAAATTTCTACAAATTCTAGATCAGCAAAATTGGTTAGGAATGCCCTTTGAAAGGTAGCTGGGGCATTACATAAACCAAAGGGAAGCATTTAATAAGCAAATGTACCCCATGGACATGTAAAAGTAGTTTTATCCTGATCTTCGGGTGCAATCTGTATCTGGTTATAACCACTGAAGCCATCTAAAAAGGAAAAATATTTCTTTCCTGCAAGGGTATCAAGCACCTGATCAATGAAAGGGAGAGGGAAGTAATCTTTAAGAGTGGCTTTATTCAATTATCGATAATCAATACAAATATGCCATCTTCCATATTTCTTAGGTACAAGTACTAATGGAGAGACCCACCGACTATCAGAAATAGGATAGATAAAACCAACATCCAAGAGTTTATGTACTTCTTCCTTCACAATATCTCTTAGAGCTGGATTCATTCGCCATTGGGGTTTTCGGACAGGTCGGGTTCGTTCCTCAGTATAGATATGATGTGTACAAGTTTCAGGAGGGATACCCTTCATATCATCATAGCCCAAAGCAAAGGCACTAAGATGGTTTTGCAACAAATTCACAAGATTCTCTTGCTGAGATGAGTCCAAATCTGAACTAATATGCAAGGACTTACCAGGGATAATCTCAACAAGAGTGGTATCAGGCTCAGGAGTACTCAAGGGAGTGGTCAAATTCAATTGTACAGAAGAATGAGAATCATGATTATCTTGAAAATCTAGGCTGAAAATCCGGCTCAATGGCTCAAAGTTAGGCAGAGTGTCTAGATTATTCAGGAAATCTTGAATCTCATCTTCTTGTGAAGACCCAGTATAATGATGGATAAGGGAAATAGACCGAGTCTCCTCATCACTACTTTGATCCAACCATAAAGTATCTTGAAGGTCTTGAATGGATATGACAGGGGGGTATAAGGTAACTTTCTTCCTAGAATATCCATGTGAAATATACATATCACCAGAACGACATCCAATATATGCATCGGCCGTAGCAAGCCATGGTCAACCCAAGATCAAGGGATGTCCTCCTATTGGGTTCTTTGGCTGAGGCACAATGAAATTATTAGAATATTCCCAACAATCTAATGAGATAATCACATCGTCCAATACTCCTTCTGGCTTAATTTTAGATCTATCCGTTAATTGAAGCACATTGGGAGTAGGGAAAAGATGAGATAACCGAAGTTGATCCATGGTTTGCTTAGTCATGAAATTAATGGCTGCCCCCAGGTTTATAATAACATTAGAGACAAGGACATTACCAATCTGAAATGAGACAACATGGTTTCCAGGATCAATATATTTTTCCACAGACACACATCCCATCATCAACTCTGCTGCCCTATCAACAAATTGAATGGTTTGGGGTTCCAATCTCTTCCTCCCGGGTTTCTTGAGCCAGAGTTCCTTAATAATCTTGGTACAAATGGGGATCTCTTTGATGGCTTGAAGCAAGGGTATCTTAATGAAAATATTCTGAAGCTCAGATGCCAAACTAGACTCAGAAATAGGCTCACTCCTTTCCATTACTAGCCTCTCTAGGAAGGGAGGTTGGTTGGAAGAAGATGGCAAGGATTCAAAGGGTAAGGGCTGCTTAGTGGCAGCTTTCGGAGAATGGTTAAGATTTTCCTCTTCTCCTTTCTCTTCAACGATCACCATAGGTTGCTTCTGATTTTCTGATGTTACAGTCCTTCCCGATCTTAATTGAATATCATGAACCCCAACTAGAATATACTGGTATTCAAATGATAAAGTTGGGGTTTTTACATAGATCATTTGCACTGATTTATTATTATTAGGATTGGGCATAGGTTGAGCAGGCAACTGAGGAAGTCGAAAGGGTGGAGGTAAAGGCAACGGTGGAGTGGACTGACTTGGAAGTTGAGGCATTGAATAAGGTGTATGCATAGATGGATATCACTGCATAGGTGGCTGGTAAGAATATGGAGAATGAGTTGGCCCTCTCCAACCTTGTTGCCATGGTTGAGAAGGTTTCCCATGCTGATATTGATTCCCATACTACCACTGCTGATGAGAGTTAGGATAAGAATATGCATGTGAATTATAACCAAAATAGTGTGGAGAAAATTCAGAAGCCATACCTGTACCTACTTGAGGCCAATTCCTTCTTGCTCCCATAGCATTCAAGTATTCAGCTTCAGGCTGTCCCCCTATAAATACAACTTTAAGTCCTGTTATAGAGGGACATTTTTCTGTGACATGGTCTTCTGAACAAATAGCACACTTATTAGTTTCTTTCAAATTAAGAGGACACTCTTTAGGAAGATGCTTGTCTCCACATTTAGGACATAAAATACATAATGACTCTTGTTCCTTCATGAGTTTCTGCTGAAATTTTAAGGAGTCTAATTGTTTGGTAACAGTGTTCATTATATCAATTTTCATGTTTTCCATTTTATTTTCTAGTCCAATAATCATAACATCAATAGATTCAGTTTTTCTATTTCTATTTTGAGTTCCTCTACCAGATCTATACTGATTTCTTGAAAATTTCCTGCATAATTCACAAATTTGTTCAAAAATTTTCTGAGAAATATCACCTTGTCCTAACAGATTTAAATTATTTCTAGCATTATCAGTAAGTCCTCTTAACGACAAGGTTCTAATAGTTCTGGGATCCATCTTGAGTTTTGACCTTTGTAAAATATACAGAAATCTTTCCAGGTAATCTTCAAGAATTTCATCATCATCTTGTATGATTGTAAAAATTTCATCCTGCATTTCCTGAGTTTTGCAATATCCTTGATATTTATACAAAAACTCTCTCTTCATATGATCCCAAGAGATTATAGTATTTCCTCCTAACCCCATAAACTAGTGTAAAGCTGAGTCCTTGTGAGTAACAGGAAACAATCTTAACTTCTGAGCATCAGTTGCATAATCATAACTCCTACACAGAATATCAAAATCAAATAGAAAAGAGTCAGGATCTTCATGAAATTTACCATGGAAATGAGGGAGAGCTGATGGTGGAATATTCTTCATTTGTGCCACAATATCAGGATCCACAATTGGAAACACAAAAGTGGATTGTTCTTCACTTACCTGGTTTTCACCAGTCCCTTCCAAATGGTCTTCTTGGTCCACCATTGTTTCCCTTTTACTTGTACTACTCTCAACAGGCTGGTCCACACCTAAGTTGTTGTCACTAGAATCCAAGTGGATTGTTCTTGCGTGATGGGTTTGAATTGGATTGGGCTTCCTGCTTATATAAGGAAGCCCAATATGAAAATTATTTTCAGAATTCTTTTGGCCCTTAGTGGGCTTCGAACCCTTACCTTTCCTAGGAATTCATTTCAAAAGGAAAGAAAAAGAAAGAAAGATAACAAACAAATTCTAAAAAATGATGTTAGAAATCAATTAACACTAATAAAATTCCTTCAAAGAAACAACACTGCAAAAATAAAGAAAAAATTACCTCTATTTTATAATCAGAAAATTCTTACCAGATAAAATCGCCTCCCCGGTAACGACGCCAAATGTTGGGTGCAGGAATTACACTTAAGCAAACTCCTCAACACTTAATTTGTTAACCCGAGGGATTTGTAAACTTAGAGACGAAGCACAAGGAATGCTAGAGATGGTATGAATCTTCCTAATATAAATCCCTACTTTCTTTAAAGGAAAGATTGCAGAATCAAATCAAAAGAGAAAAAGGCAACTTGAACCGTCAAAATAATCTAAGACTTGGAACGCGGAAGAATGTATTTGCAAGAGGGAATTAGCCAATCACTCCAACTAATGGTTGTTTAATCTATTGGGTGTGTTTGTTTTCTGTAGCAGAGACACTTTAGCAGTCTTATCAGATGGGCCCTTAAACCTGCTTCTTTAGAGATTTCCTTCTTGCACAATCTGTCCTGCACTAGTGCAGGAATAGAGATTTATGTAGAAGGTATAAATGGTGTCTTTACTAAAGGTTTTTGTACTTTATGCAAGGGCTTGAAATTTTCAAGGTTCACAACACTTAGATCTCGTGGCAAGAAACTAGTTATTGCACCGGATCAGAGCTTCCTGCACTTAGTATTTAATTCTTTAAACGAGTGCTTAACTATTGCAAGTGCTATTATGATGTTAAATAAAATTGCACACATAAAAAGTGAATGTTTCTAATCTTAACAGAGTGGAGGAATAAAGAAACAATCAATATACATTTATCCTGTCATAATCATTTAATGAAAGAAAGAAAATTGCGGGAAGTAGACTTAAGAAATCTTGCAATATCACACCAATGTGTACTGGTGTAGGTTCATTTCTCCTGCTTGGACCAAGCGGGGAAAACCAATCAAACAGAATTGTAGAAAAAGATATATCACATGAACGTGCACTGGTGCAGGGTTATTTCTCCTACTTGGACTAGGCGGAGGAAAACCAATCTGAAATCAAGTGCAGGAAAGGAAAGTGTAGAAAAGGAAATTTATCTACTTCACACAAAGGATCCGCTTTCACTCAAACATGAATACATGTGCTTGAAGTTAAATCAAACTTGACAATATAAACACAAATTACAGGAAAAACAGGAAATGGGGTAAACGTGCTGGGTTGGCTGGGCCCTAGCCAACCAATGCGTTTTCCTTTTAAATAAAAACGCTGCTCAGTAACTTAATCAATTCATCAACTTAAAGACAGAAACACAATTTCTGAAACATGAGGCAGAGCTCCCTTTTATTAATTCATTGAGGCAAATACATGCGTGAATACATTGTCCAGCCTAGATTCGGGCGAAAACAAAATAACCTGTTATCGCCTCTCTGTTCTCTTTCTACTATCAAACGTTTCTCAGAAAACTTCTCCTTTAGTCCTATTTACATTTTACATGATATAGGACCTTGGCCAAAGGCCAAAATAGGTCCTTTAACTGATTACATAACAAAATGCAGAATTTAGCTTCCATCTTCGAATTAGGTAGTTAGCAGAACTAGCCATAGCTAACCAGCTTTCGCCCTTCACGTATTGGTCTTGGTTGCCTTTGGATCACTCTGCTGTCGTGGCTGAAGCAGCTCAAGACAAGGCGGTGATCAAGGAGGTTTAGATCTACTGCAAAGATTCATTGTGCCGGCAATGGTGCAAGATCTGATCCTGCACTAGGATCAGCGGTCACGGTAAGTGCTCTAACTACCAAACAAACATAGGAGATATCAATAAGTTACAAATAGTGATTAAAAGTAAGAAACCATGTAATAAATGATTAATAAATGCTAAGTTGAATTAAAAATATGAAAAATGAATTTTATACGAAATATGTCACCGTGCTTGGACTGGTGCAAGATGAGGGTGCATAAAAGAGGTAAAATAGAGGTAAGTGGCTATGGTTTAGGAAAGGGAAAATGGAAAAAAGAGAGCAAATTAGGGGGCTAGCACCTTAAGGCTTGTATGCCCTAATGACAACTTCTATCACCGACAGTCATGGGAATACATCAATGTCCCTTGGTTGTTGGATCTTGCAAGTGGCTCGACATCAGATAATTTATTCGCACTTCGCAAGATGTACTTGGATACTTTGGCACTGATTGACATCAATGGTGATCTTGCCTCACATTGGTTAACGACATCCATTAATGGTCGATAATCCAATGACTTATTTTCATTCTCAATGCTCACACATTCATTCACATGACTAGAATTGTACCATCGGGTTTTGTAGTAGAAGAAGACTATATATTTTTCATGACTCCATCAGCAGTTGCAACAACATTCCTTTAGCCATATGAGATTACAACAGTTCCACTTTCATACAGCATCTTCCAATTCATACAACCAAGCACCAGCAGTTCAGATTCTTTCACTTCATCAAGCAACATGACATTTTCTCTCATCCAAATTAGCATGACATTTTCCTGATCCAGAAGCAGCAGCATATGCATTTATATTGAATAGTTCATCAACTGTTTGGGTAAGTGAAGGTATGTTATTTTCTAATTTTTAATCAAAATTTTCTTACATGTTTAAAACAAATGAACTTGGAAAATTCCCTCACCATATTACATCATCTTTCACCTTTTCGTAAACATAACACATATTCAGTTTGCGGGGGTGAATATTCATTACCATTTGATTCCATTCATCACCTTATATGTTGTCGACCAACATGAATCTTCCAAACTAAACTTCGTTTCAGTTGATTCAAATACATTGATATCTATTTTGGCATGATTCAAAAATATGAGAAAAGGTTTTATGCATATTAACGACTTATCATTTCCAGTACATGTATTATATATATATATATATATATATATATATATATATATAATGAATGTTGTTAACACAAGAACCAACATTTTTTATATTCATGGTTGTTAACACAAGAACCAAACATGTAAAATATCAGTTGCAATACATGTATTTCACATCCTAGAATGATACATTTTTAGAAACCATAATCATGCAAAGCCAAAAGTTTTTAATCCATGCAAGGTTGCATGAGGACATGCAACAAGTGCAGTTGGGGGGTATGTTGGGTCTCGTAATTGTCGCATTTCTATCATGTTTATCCTTGCCATTCCTCACATTCTATCACCTCATTTAACCATTCATCATACCATTTTCATGGGTTCACTTGACTATTTTCCAATTTATTTATTTTTAATATTATAAGAGAATTTACGATTAATGATTGGAAAATTAACATATTTCATTAATATCTCAAATGTGGATGAGCTTTGTAATGTGTAGGATTATTTGAAAGGATTATTCAAAAATATTCTTGAATATTTCCTCCACCATTTCAAGAATTCAAAGGATATTTTTTCAAGCTTATTCCTAGGAGAATATCATAGAGATTCCAAGGAGAATATCATGGAGATTTGGATAACATATCTCATCCAAGATTTGTGAGAGATGAGTGAGGATTTGAAGGGATCATATTTTGTAATTATAGGGATATTGGTTGAGAGAAAAGTGGATTTGTAATTATGAGTTGCTTATCTTGTTTTCAAAGAACTCATGTATAAAAGAGAGTGATCTCTCTTCATTTTGATATGATAGATATGTGAAATAGATAGGAAAATCAAGAGGAGAAAAAGAGAGAATTGAGAATTAGAGTCTAGAATAAAGTTTTGGTTTTGTAATCTTTCATGATGTAATAAGATCGTTTTTTCTTCATTGTTAATGTTAGCTTACATATTTTGACACACAGGTTATTCTTCACATGTTGTTTTTCTCTTATACAAATGCACATTTCCAATTTATGATATGATGCAGTGGTAATTTTTTTGGAGTAGAATTGTTGAGGAAGGACGATCAGGATCTCCTAAGTTAGGAGCCTCTTCTTTGGGGAAGGAAAACCATGTCCTCCTAAGTTAGGAGCCTCTTCCTTCATTTACTACATCTTGAATGAGAGACAAAATCATTAGACTAGGCTAATTTAAATTTGGTCCTACATTTCCGGTGCATGTGCTTCGTAAGTCTACAAATTCCTCAGATTGATAATTTATGTTAGGGAAATTATGTGATGACGATAGTTTCGCCCAACACATCTGATATTGTTAACTTGAGTGATGATCATCCTGAGCTTATTTTTGGTCCTGTTGTTGATCGCAAATCAAAAGGTAGTGAAGTTACTCCCTTTTAATTAAGCCTCAAGATCCATGATTTTATTCTTCATAATGCAATGCTAGACTCTGGATCATCCCACAAACTCATGCCTAAAGCCATTATGGAAAAATTAGGACTAGAAATCACAAGACCTTACCATGATCTCTATTCATTTGATTCAGGTAGGGTGAAATGTCTTGGTCTTATCAAGGATTTAGTGGTCTCATTAGAACAAATTCTAGTCCTCATGGATGTTGTTGTGGCTGACATCCCACCTAGGTATGGAATGCTACTTTTTAGATCATGGGGAGTAAGGCTTAGAATAACATTGCAGCTTGACTTTTCATATGCAACAATTCCTATCTTTGGACAATTCAGGAAACTTTACAGAGAAAGCAAGATGAATTATATGATCAGTAGCAGAGAAAAGCCTAAAAATCATCCCATTCATGATGTACATACAGATTTAGAATATTTTATTTTATTCAATGAAGAATTCTCAACATCTTCAGAGTTTTTGATTGAATACAAATCAGAAAATCCAGAAAATTCAAATTCTGTTTTAGAATTGGTAGAGACATAATTTTGTAAAATAGTGCCAAACAGTTTATAATTGAAGACATCTCCTCAAGAAGAAAATAAGAAATCAGTAGAAAAAAATAGAAATTTTGGATACAACGGAGGTATCTCAAACAAAAAATAAAAATCATCCATCTGATTTGCACCTTCCAGCTGAAGAAAATACTCTCTAGACTATGGATATTGATGGAGCCATGGGAAAAGCAGGTCTTGGCATTGGAATATGGATTCATGGCCCAATAAATCAATCATTGGAATTCCCTCCAAATGTTAGAATGTCTTCCTACAAACTAGCATTTGACTGCATAAATAATGAAGTTGAATATGAAGCCTTGATTGTTGGCCTATTTTTTTTTTTAAATCTTGGTGCAAAGAAAATGTATGTATATGGCGACTCCGAGTTAGTTATAAATCAAGTCAAAGGAGAGTACCAGGCCAAACATCCCAGAATGAGAGCTTATCGAAATTCAATCCTAGATATTCTCAAAACATTTCCTAAATATACTTTGTCATTATTTCCTAGAGACAACAATGTTATTGCTGATTCTCTTGCCACTTCTTCTAGTATGTTCAAAATCCCACTGTATCCAAACAAAAAATATGAAATAAATTCAAACATCACCCTATTTTCCCTGATAATGTTTAATATTGGAAAGTGTTTCAAAGTGATGATCATATTAATAACTTCTTGCAGAAAAGAATAATTCATCAATGCCCAAATAGATAACCGGAAAATTCATGCTACAGAGATGCAAGTACTACAGCTTAAGGACAATTCTATTCCAAGAGGTTTGGTACCTTTGGAAGAGCTTTTTGACTAGGATGATGTTGTAAGAAAGCCTACTATGTCACCAAGAGAAGTGGGAGTGGAATATATAAAACTTAGCACTTCTGAAAAGCCAAAGATGGTGCAGATTTCAAAATCCTTGAGTCCAGGAATGAAATCTAAGTATGCAATACTTATGTCTCAATTTTTAGATGTATTTGTTGGTAATATTCAGATTTGAAGGTCTATGATAAAATTATTATTCAACACACTATTCCTTTGAAGCCAAATCAAAAACCATTTCGCCTGAAGCTTAGAAGGATGAATCCCAAATTGTTTCCTTCTATTCAAAAGGAAGTAAATAGATGATTCACCGCTAGAATAATTTCTCCTATCCGTTTCTTGAACTAGATGTCTAATCTAGTGCTTGTGAGAAAGAAGACAGAAGAAATTTGATTGTGAATCGATTTTCGAAATCTGAACAAAGTATCATTAAAAGATAATTATCCACTACCAAAAATGGACCACATTATACAAAGGGTAGTTGGATCATCTATACTTTATTTGTTAGATGGATACTTATGATACAATCACATTATTGTTCACCCAAATGATCAATAAAAGACAGATTTCACCACACCTTGGGGTACTTTCATGTACACCAAAATGCCTTTTGGTTTGAAGAATGCAGGGGAAACATTTCAAAGAGAAATGGATATTTCTTTTGCCAATGAAAAAGATCTATTTTTGGTCATTTACCTTGATGATATCATTGTTTTCTCAAATATAGATGAGCACTATTTGCAGCATTTAAAGACAGTTTTTCCAAGATGCAGAAAGTTTGGTACTTCATTAAATCCAAAGAAGAGTCTTTTTGCTATGGGAGAAGGTAAATTGTTGGGACATATTATATCTAAAGATGACATAAGAGTATATCCTTCAAGGATTGAAGCAATTCAAAACTTAGATTATCCTAGGAGAAAAGAGGAGATTCAATATTTCCACTACAAAGAAAAGACCCTCTAGCGGAGGTTATAAAGGAGTTTTTTAGTGTTATAAAATTGGCCAAAATTGTCAAAAAAACATATGCTACCAAATATGTTTATGGTAACAGAGGTTTTGGTGGAGCTTTTAACGAAAATTCAACACAACTAAAAAAAAATGGGCAGCTGGAGGTTATTACGAATGTTTTTTCATCGGTGCTCTTATCAGGTTTTAAAGCACCAGTGCGTATTGGTAGACAACGCATCGGGGCGGTCGAAGCAGAATGCACTGGGCTGTTAAGGAAAATAATAACACTGGGCCTGGTGTTGGTGACACAATGCACGGGGTCGTTCTAATTGGTCTTGGGAATTTATCGGTGCCCATAGGTCGTATCAACACGCCGGTGCGTATGCTTATATAAACGCCCCAGTGCATCGTATCACACAAGTGCACCGAGGTTTACAATTGGTATCCGTATTCGTGCGATGCAAATATGTCATACAAATGCACCAGCGCTTATCGACACATAAACGCCCCGATGCGTACTATCACACAAATGCACCGAGATTTGTAATTGCTATCGGTATTCGTGCAGTGCCTATTGGTCATCCAAATGCACCGGTGCATATAGACAGAAAAAATGCCTCGGTGCATAGTATCACACAGACACACAGCAGTTTATAATTGGTATCGGTATTCGTATGGTGCTCATAGGCAGTGAAACGACACCGGTGCGTATATATGCATAAATGCGCTAGAGCGTAGTACCACACAAACGCCTCGATATTTTTAACTGGTTTTTGTATTTGTGCGGTCCTGATAGGTAGTAAAAATGCACCGGTGCGCTTAATAATACAAACGCACCGGTTTTCATTTTGTATTTTTTAGAAACATCGACCTGTGGCAGTGCAATTATTGTGATTGTTTTAAATTCATTATTCGTCAAAATTCGACACATATTATAACAATATTCATATTAATTAATTTTTTATTAATGGATTTGAATGTGATGTTTAGATTAATTTGTTATATCATATCATAATTATTGTGGTTTTTTAAAATTCATTATTCATCAAAAGTCGACACATATATATGTTATAACAATAGTCATATGAATTAAATTTTTATTACTGCATTTGAGAACGAAAATGGAGAACGCAATAGCGACAATAGAGAATGCAATAGAATAAATTAAAACATTTATTATTATTATTATTATTATTATTATATATAAGACATTCTTTGTCATACAAAATGGGACAGTTATTGGTATCCCTTTATCTTTCAATTGGGACACTATGTCCATTACATTAAAGAAAATATATGATTTCACTGACATTTTTCCAAAAATAGTACAACGCCTTGCTTTTATATCCAAACATAGTGATCATCATTCTTCGGCGCTTGAACTGCTATCACTGCTAGAGCTACTTCCATGACTTAGGTTATTTTCAAAAATGTTTTGTTCACGACGTTGATTGTTTTCTTCTTCTTCACCTTCTTCCATCTACAAACATAAAAATAAACTGTAATGAGTGTATATACATTGGTGAGAATAATGAAAATTACAATATTAAATAATATACATCAATGTAAATCGAAAAGAAATGACGTACCAATGCAACAATTGACTCATAAACTATACACATTCTTTCAAAACCATGTAACATGCCATCTTTCAAGATTTGATCTGTTGGCGCAATGCCATACTTTGTTTCCTTCAAGTTTTATACCCCATAAGAAATCATATATTTAATATAAAAGATTTATTTTTTCTATTAATTATAGACGGAGCTAAGTAAAACAAGATCAATAGATGCTTACAAATTCCACAATTAAGTTCTGATATGCCAACATATATGCACAACCCTTATTTAAACCAATTTCAATCAATTCCTCTGATGGTTCTTATTTGTATGTTAGCACCTGTTTGGAGACATTCAATGATGATTTTTGTAAAACAACTTAAAAATACAGAAATGAAATCTAGTTAAGTTGTTATAATGAAGTAACAATTACTCACAAACTTAGATATCAATCCTTTTCTTCCTTGTCGTCCTGTTTTATGTGTTGAATGGGTTCCATTTTCTTTTCTTTTCTGCAAGAAAATACTTGAAAATTAATATTTAATGCTAAATTGTTTATTTATTGTACCTAATGATCAAAAAATTCAATGATTACATATTACATTTGAAGCACGTTGTTGTTGAGATGGTTCCTCCCGCAATGCAATTTTGTCCATTTCTATGACCATCTCCTTGTACACCTTTTTGGACATTATTGCTGGCATATTTCTAATATCAGCTCGTTCATATTTTGAGATTTTCATAATCTTCTTGAAAATGTAACATGACAATAAACTATTTAATTTTTGTATTGAGATATGAAAATAGAGTATAACAAAAGTGATATTTATAAATAATTATAGACAAACATCTAAAGGAATATTACCTTTTCATTCCTTTTTTTTTTTTGTTGTACGTTTTTGCTATTAAAAGTCTGACATGTCTCATTGACCAATTCTCTGGAAACTCTTCCTGTAGTTTACATAAAATCTGGTTCTTGGAATCATTGGATTGGTTTTTGTATTGTAAGTGGAAGAACGTCTATACATTCATTCCACTAGATCCCTCAAACATTTGTAAAAGTTTTTCCCCCTTTCGTTAACCTCCAACACCACTCCAGATGAGCTAAGGAGCAATTCATTTTCATTTGCATGTTCTATTTTTTTATTTTCTTAGAACAAAATTCCTTTTCTGAGTTGTTGGTCTCTGTAGAACATTAAACAGAGGTGAATTAATATATTTTTTCACACATGTTATCTAATAATTTTAATTATATTATTAATGAAAACTAAAAAAAGAAACTCATATTGGATCGATAGTATTTTTTCATTCACCTGATTCATCCTTTTGAAAACTTTCGATCAAGCTTATACATTCTTCTAGTCCTAGATCAGAAATAATCTTATCGAGCTTCATCATTTTGTGGCTCTGCATGATACACATTAAACAATACATATTATTTAAACTTAGATATCGTTCAAAAATATTTTTTTTGTAAAAAATTTACAAAGAACTTGCCTTTTTTGCTTTTGATCTTGATGTCTTATCAGTATTTTTGTTACTTGATCTCTTGTCAGTCATTTATTTAAAAATATCAAACATGTATCATATCATTCAATAATATATTTTTAAATAAACTGTCAACTTATCAATTAAAAAAAAAAAAATTCTAAAAAAACCGGTGCGCCATTCATGGTAAACGCACTGACGTCGGTGCGTGTATGTCTTTACCACGCACCGCAAAAACAATATAATTCACCGTACAGTGCTCTATGTCAACAAGAAGCCCTGGTGTGTTACATGTTAATGACCACACCGGTTAACCATCATAAAAATAATAAAAGTCGTCCAGTGTTAGTTTTTTTAGCATAAATCGGTGCTATATTTTACATATGGCGCACCATTAAAAAAATCTTATTTTTTCACATTATTTATCTGGTGCTCTTGTAAACAATAGAGCACCGGTGCGCTACCTTACATAGGGCGCACCGGTAAAAAATCTATTTTTTTAAATCATTCCAAGGTCGACATGGATTAGGATATGACTATACTAATCATCACGTCGGTTGCATGTCTTAGGTCTATATTTAGCAATACAAACCCTATAAATCTAAATAAAAGTCCTAATTCTGAATCACAGAAAGAAGAAGAAGAAAGGGGAGAAACAAAAAGAAAGGAAGGTTTGTATTTTTTGAAAGTTTTTTTTTTTCGAAACTAAACGTTCGCGGTGCATCATAATGAAATAATGCACCGGCTGCATATTTTTCTAATTTTTTATGATAGTACTTTCGCGATGCGCTGTGATAACAGAGCACCCCGGTGCACTCTTTCAGACAGGGCGCACTGATTTTTTTTTTTTTTAATTTACGCAAGGGTCGACATGGATTGGGATCCGGCTATGTAGGTCAATATGTTTGTTAGATGTCTTAGGTTTATATTTAGCAATATAAACCCTATAAATATAAATTGAAAACCCTAATTCTGAAATCACAGCAAGTGGGAGAAGACAGGGTAGAAACAAAAATAATGTAGGTATGTTTGTAAAATGGTTTTTTTCAAAACAACACGTTGTATGGTGTGCCATAATGTAATAGTGCACCGGTGCCATATGTTACATATGGTGCAATGATAAAAATATAATTTGTTTTTTAATTTTTTATCACTGTACAAGCGCACAAGTGCGCAACGTTACGCAGGGCGCAACGGCGAAAAAAAATCTGTATTTTTTTAAAGATTGACGCAAGGGCCAACATGGATTGGGATCCGACTATGCAAGTCGTCCCGTGGGTTCGATTTCTTATGAGTACAGAAACCCTATAAATCTAAATTGAAAAGAAAGAGAGAGAAAAAATGGCAGAAACAAAAATAATCTAGGGTTTTGTTTCTAAAAATTGATTTATTTTTTTATTTTTGTTTCTGAAAACTACAGAAACAAAAAGTTAAAAAAACAATAAGATTTTATTTTTTTATTTTACTTCATAAAAAACTAGAGAAAAATAAAATAAAACAATAGACTTTGATTTCTTATTTCATTGCATAAAAAAAACTGTAGAAAAAAGTACAAAAAAACAATAAACTTTACTCACGTCGTTTAAAATTCTATGGTACAGGGTTTTAATTACCAGAGGTTTGGAATTCAGATTGTCTAAATACTTCTGTTCAAACGTATTTCCCTGCTCCATAGTGCTCTTGTGCTCTGTTTTCTCCAGATATGTATCTTGCAAATCTCTAGCTGAAATTTTTTGCAAAAATAATGAAATAATGAAAAGTGTTTAGTATTTAAAGAGATGTTTTATGAAATTAGATTTTCAAAAATATTTTTCTGCCCAATTTTCAATTTACTTCTTTTTTTTCACTTAAAGAAAATAGGGTTGTTCTTTTTTTTATTTGGGTTATTCATTTACCGGTGCGTCATTTAATTAAACCGCATCTGTGCTACTTGTTAAAAAAGCACATCGGTGCGCAAAATAAGGAACTGACCGGTGCGGTTATCTCAACAGTACGCACCGGAATTATATTTAGGTTTGTGCACCAAATTTTATTGTTGTTTTGCTCAAATGCAGGGAGAAAATATCATATATTATATGAAATGGACAATTCTTCAAAATCCAGCTCGTTCCATAATATTTCTCAAAGTCCATTGCGGAGTTCTCCCTATCCATGTGGAGATGTAATATTTACTTCCGATTTGTTTTATTTTTTCACTATCTAATTGAATGTATGTATGTTTTTTATCCATGTAGTCAATCATGCACAACTTAATTAAATTTATAATGTATACAAATTTTCAAGTTCATGCAGATTCATCATCGAGTTTAGATGCACAAAATTATATTTAAAGTACTGCTCCAAAACATCGAAAGTTCTTATCAGGAGTTGCATACCGTAAGACACATTTGGTAGATGAAAATGGACAGCCGCTTCACCCTGCCAATTGTAACAATATTGCATCTTCTAGCCACAATCCCGGGACAATGATGGTAGTTATAATAATAATTGTTTGGTATATATATTGATTAATATGTATGTAATTATTTCAACATCAAACTAATTTATAATCATGCAATATTGTCAACGTGGTTACAAATTGATATCATAATATTTTGTACTAATCATGTTCAATTTTTTTTTTAATTATTAGGATTCTAGTGATGATGAACGACCTACCTACCATCTTCTGTTGCACCCCACAACAATGTCAAATCAAGAGAAGATTGAATTAAGAGAAAAAATCGGAGAGGAACAATACCAAGAATGGTTGAATCAACCACCGATTCAATTCTCGCTACGTCCAGATTCACCAATTAGGAATGACTACAATAATAGTAGTTCTTCACAAGCTGCCAATGGAGACAATCAAATAGAGGTTGGTATGGATGATTAATTAAGGGATATGACTGCCATGGAGACAATGTTGCTAGATGCATTCCAAAATGATGATCAGCTAGGGGATGATGCTCATATCGCTGACACATTTTTCGAAAGCCTTAAATTTGCTTCCACCACCCCTCTCTTTGGACCCGGTGGTCAGTCAAAGTCTACCCAGTTGGGGACAACGATGTTACTGTACAATTTGAAAGAAAATTTTGGCTTGTCGAATGCATGTTTCTCGAAACTTTTGAGGTAAGTTACCATAAAGTACTTCCCTTATATATAAATTTGAAATATAATCAGTACACTGCAATGAACATTACAAATGTTAAAGTTTATGAATGTTAATAATTATATCGACATCAATGTACATTTATTAATATAGTTTTCCATGACCACCAACTATAGGTTATAAGGTTATTTTGAGTGATAATGTTTTGCCCAGTAGCTGCGAAGAGGCAAACAAATTGTTGAAAATGTTGGGTGTTGAGTACATATCATATCATGCATGTCCAAATGATTGTATCTATATACAGGAGAATATGCAGACAAAGAGATTTGTCTGAAATGTGGGCATGAAAGGTATGATAAATCTAAAAATAAGGGTAAATCACGTACTGGTCCTCCTTTTAAGATATTGAGGCACATGCCTATAATCCCAAGGATTCAAAGGCTCTTTCATTGAAAAGAATTAGCTATTTTGTAGGGATGGCATGCCTCACATAGAAGTGAGTTGGGAGTTATGCGAATACCAACTGATTCAATAGCCATGAAGCATATAGAGGATACATGGCCCGAAAAATTCAAGAATGAAGTACGAAGTCTACGACTCAGCATAGCCATGGATGGCGTCAACCCATATTCCCTCCAGAACACCAACTATTCTGTTTGGCCTATAGTAGTGATCAATAACAATATCCCCCCATGGTTTTCCGTGAATAATGAACATCTTAGGTTGGCTCTCATAGTCCCTGGTAGAAGACAAGTGAATAATATGGATGTCTACTTACAACCACTGGTAGATGAATTGAAGGAATTATGGGATGGGATAAATGTATACGATGTATCAAGACCCATCGCAACGGAGAGGAGGTTTACATTGTATGGCATATGTGCTTACACGACACATGATTATCTAGGCTTAGGAGTTTGCTCTGGTAAATTACATGTTTAATTTATTGATTTGTTTATATATAATGTAATAATATTATTTCACATATTAGTTATTTAATTTGTTGTAATATTATTTGTTCTGATCTTCATGATATTCTTTAATGTGCCATGCACATTAATTAATGTATACAAATATAATCTCACAGGTCTTGTAACAAAAGGGTATTTTGGATGTAAATGTTGTGGACCTTCTCTAAAAGCTAGATGATCCAAGGACCTACGAAAGCCAGTGTATTATTGCTCCAGGATATTCCTACCAGAACAACACCCTTACAGAAGAGCAGCATCCGCTTTCAATGGTAAATGAGAAAGAACCCAAAGGCCTCCAATAATGACACCAGTTGAATGGCTTAGAGCATATGAGAGAGAGAAAGAGAAGGAGTTCACAGAAATGTTCGATTCAAATGGGGAGCCTAAGTTCGATGATCCAGATTTCTTCAACACCTGTGTTGAGAAATTTCCCATTGGGATGAAAAGGAAATCTATCTTTTATGACCTCCCATATTGGGAGCATCTTAAGATTGCCCACTTATTAGATCCCATGCATATATTTAAAAATGTTTCATCTTCTTTATAGAGTCACATATCATTGAAACAAAGTGACACATTGGCGGTTAGGAAAGATCTTATTACTTCAAAAACTAAAAAGAAATATTGGCCAAGATTATTAGAAAGTACGGGATTAGAGGCAGGCGCTGGTCCCTCTAATTCATGGTTTTTCAAAGAAGGTGATGTCCTATGAATTTAAAAAAAAAGATGATATATCTTTGGCAAAGGAAGTTATAATGGATGTGAGGGTGCCAAATTCATATGGGTCTTTACTACAGCGCTGCTTCACCGTGGATGACCATTTGTCGGGGTTGAAATAGCATGACCATTTGAATCTTCTAAGAGTATGTCTAATGTCAAAAGCATGATTTTATTATTTTTTACATTAATAAATTTTATCCCATGCGGTGATCATAAAACAGAACTAATTTTGTATATTATTGCACGTTTTTATAACTTTGCAGTGTCATTATCCTTTATTTGTGCATGGGTGTGTGAAACATGAATTCCCTCAAGAGTAATGTTGTTAGAGGTGCTTCTATTCTCCCATAATTATTAACGGACTTGCGATAATACCCTGTTAACCAGAGAAATCTTCGTAACTTCTTTATGGTTGTGGGGAATTTCCATTCCTTAATGGATTTAATTTTGTTAGGGTTTACCTTAACACCCTCATGAGATACAATATGACCCAGATATTCCACCTCTTGTACTCTAAAGAAGCATTTAGATGTTTTTGCGTATAATTGTTTCTCCTCAAATAGTTTGAGCACCCTGTAAACATGCTGAACATGATCCTTCCAAGGCCTGTTGTAGATTAGTATGTCATCAAAAAATACTAGCACAAATTTTCTAAGGAAGGGTTTTAAAATGGAATTCATCAACCCTTAAAATGTAAAAGGTGCATTGGTAAGGCAAAAAGGCATGACCAAAAATTCATAATGACCCTCATGAGTTTAAAATGTTGTTTTCAGAATATCTTCAATCTTCATTCTAGTTTGATGATATCCTAAACGAAGATCCAAATTGGTAAAATAAATTACTCCATGTAATTCATCTAATAATTCATCAATCACAGGAATGGGAAATTTATCTTTAATAGTGAGCTTATTTATCTCCCTATAATCTGGACACATGCGCCATCATCCATCCTTCTTGTGCACCAATACTACTGGAGAAGAGAAATAACTTTGACTAGGTTGAATTACACCAGCCTCTAACATTTCTGCAATCATACGTTCAATTTCTCTCTTTTGGACATAAGGATATCTGTGAGGCCTGATGTTTGGAGGAACACTTCCTGAAATCAAATGAATAGCATGATCATGATCATGATCATGAATAGGTTGGAGTCCTTTGGGACTTTCAAACACCTTGGAATGATTTTCCAAGAATTTTTGGAGATCTGGAGAAATAGATGATTTTGATGTTGGAACTTCTAGTGAGCATAATTGTGAAATTACGCCTTGTTTTTCTTTCTTCAGAAGATTTTTCATGAAATTAGAGCTTATTATCTTTCCCGGATTCCCTAAGATACCCCATAATTCGATTTCCTTTCCTTCCGAAAAAAAATTCAAGAAAAGTTCTTGAGAATTAAAAGTTGTCGTCCCCAAAGATTGTAACCATTGTACTCCTAGTACAACATCAACACCTCCCATTGGAATGGAAAGAATTGGACTATTCACTACATATTCCCCCATGGTTAGCTTGATTTTATGGCATTTTCCAAATCAATTTATAGTTCCTCCATTTGCAAACATGACTTGACATTCTGGTGTTGGGTATAGGAAACAATTCAATTCCTTGGCAACCTTACAATGAATAAAATTATGGGTATTATTCGAATCAATCAACACTATTACCTTTTTCTTCTTGATATGTCCTTCTATCTTGAGAGTTTGAGGAGTGGTAATTCCTGCCAACACATTACACGATATGGTCGGACTCGTTTCTTCTTCTTCTAGGGTTTTTTCTTGGTGTATGTCCTCTTCTTTTGAAGTTTCTTGTTCATTTTCTTCCTCATCTTCACAATCTATGTAAAATAATTTCTTCTCAGCACATTTATGACCTTTAGTGTATTTTCTATCACAACTGTAGCAAAGCCCTTTTTCTCTTTTTTCTTCCAATTGTTGTGGTGTCAACGTTGTAGGTTGTGGAATTCTAGGAGTAGCAACACTTTCATATTTATATATGTGTGGTAGGCTTCCTTGTCGCCATAATTTTACATTCAATTTTTCTTTCCAACCTAAATGCCTTCTCCAATGAATCAGGTTCCCAAACGCGGACTTCATGTTGGATGTTATCCTTTAAAGTCCCTATGAAGACATCAATCATGTTTTCCTATAGAATATCAGTTACCCTTAGATTCAGTTTTCGGAAGTCCTCAATGTGATCCACCACTGAACCGTTTTCTTTGAGATTTATCAATTGGCTAAAGAAGGTGTTTCTCTTTGTATCCTTATCATATGCTATCATTTCCTCCGTAAAAAGTGACCAAGTGAAAAAAATTTTACGGGATAAAATCCATCGATACCATACAAATGTATTTTGTTCTAAATGTCAAGTTTCAATGTGTACCTTTTATGTGTTTTGCACATTATTGAGATCATAATATTGCTCCATCTGTAGTATCCATGTTACAAGATCCTTGCATCAAACTTTCTCATATGCATATTTGGAATATGGTGGTTCTTCCATCAAACATTAGAGTTTATGAAATCACAATTAACATTTATTTTTTTATAATCATGAGTTTCCTCTACTATCTTTTCTCCATTAGGAAACATTTCTTGCATCAACTTTTTCAAACCTTCCATGTTTGCTTTTTTATCATTCTTCATGTTTTCCATGTTGTCTTTCATTTTTTTTCCATGTCATCCATCTTAGATTCCGTGCCATATTCCATGCCATGCATCTTATCTTCCATGCATTTCTTCATACCATCCATATTAGCTTCCATGCCTTTCTTCAAAACTTCCATTTTATTTTTTTTTGCTCTTTGTGAGAGTGAAATTTGGAGCACTTTCTCTTGTAATTTTGATATGTCATGTTGCACTTCTTCATCTTCATGATTCATAGTAGAGCCTTCTGAAGGCTTAATGGGTGTCAAATTATTTTTAGGGGGAATTTTAGAACTCAATAATAATACTTATTCTACAAAATTCCCTAGGAATCAATTCAAACATATTTTTAAAACAAGACTTATGCAATTTGAAAAAAAGTACACACCTCTTTCTTGCTTTTGAGGAGCTTTATATTGAAACTGAATTATATTTGTTATTACGGATCTTCAATATCTAAAATTCGACACTGTAGTATCCTCTCGAATCTTCTTTTGAATTCCATAGGTCTTATATGATTTGGATTCTTCAAGGCAAGGTTATGCCCAATCTCCCACAATGACCTAATTATGGACTATTTCAGTAGAGAGAACCTGTACTGCATGTCACTTATCATTGTTTCCTCCTTAGGCTTTGACATTGATACAAAAGAAACTACAGTCTATGGACTTGCAACCATTTTTTATAGAATTCCAATCCGATGCTCAGAGAGAGAGTTATGACAATTTTCCCACAACCACCTCTTTGAGATGAAATTCGGGAGATCATATCTCTGAAATTATTGTGAAACAAGATCTAAAATTTTTACAAGAAGTTCCTCAGGATTTCAACTTCTAATCCTTCATAGAAACAACATTATAGCAAAAATTCCACGATGATCTGTTTGGAGCAGCGAAACCCTAGAATCCAAAGCTCTGATACCAAATGTTATGAAACCAGCTCCAAAAAATAGAAGAAAGGAGAGATCAACGCCCTAGAAATAAACCACTTCAAGGGGGCTACCTCCTTTATATTACATAAATGAACAATTATTCTATGATACAAATGAAAAAACCTCCTTCTATATAAAGGAGTCCATGGGGTCATAATATAATCCTAGCCAACCTAACAATAATAATGTAAGGGCACAATAATAACAATATTGGGGTTACAGGGGTACAATGATAACAATAAGGGGGTTACACTAACAAAAATAAGGGACTATACTAGTAATATAGGGACCTAACATTGTCTTCCTAGCGATCGTTGTGTTGGCCATCTTAGTGACCCTCCTCACGCCATCGCAACAATTTGCTGGAACATCGACACTATGGAGAAAATAGTTGAGGCAAGGCATCAGATCAGACGTGATGACCTTGCACGTGATTTTTGCAAGATATCTTGGACCAATTAATTCATACATGGCAAGTTCCACCACTATGATCCTGTACACATAACTTGCCTGACTCCTCATCTTTCTATGATATTTCTGCAACTTCAATTACAATGCAAATGCAAAAACTTGTGCTTGAATTTGTGAGGGACTAGAGTTTTCCTGTGTGTATATATGGGGGGAAATTGGCAAGTGGATGGTGTGCGAGGTTCTCTGGAATGATATTTTTTCCCAGGAGATCAAACACATTGGTTGGTCAACGTATTAAGTGGTATGTATTTGAGAAAACTGCGTCCCACACCATTTTTCATGAGCTTTGGAATACCGCTCTTTTGTAGTTACAGTCTAATATTTGAGCACTTTAACTACATGCACAACAATACTTGATACAAGTAATTGGATATCTTTGGAAACTGTCAATAGTGGTTGGGATTGTTATGAAGACTAATATTTCAATAACTACTAAATCCAACTTTTGAAGTGACATAGTTATAAAAATTCAATTGTTCAAGCGATATTAGTTTAAATTTATATTATGTATCATAGTAAGCACAACATTCTTCAGTTCGGTGTTATTTTCCCTCTTTGAATATTCATATGTCTTTATAGAGTTTTAATTCAAATCTACAAAATTGTGTACATCCTATGTTTTTTTGATAGTTTGTTGTTGGAAGTGGGCCATCAAAACACAATGTTCTTCCATAAATATGCAACTAATAGGAAGAACTAGAACACCATTTTGGATTTGAATGACGAGCTTGGGAATAAAGACAAGGTATTTAAGGATATAGCTTTGTTTGGAATAAAAAAATTATGAGAACCTTTTCCAAGCCCCTCTTCATGAAGAAATAGGTTCAAAGTTTAGGGTGTTTGGAAGCTTGACCATATTCTTGAGACAATTGTATGGTTGTCATACCTCTAATACTATCACAAGAAACTCAACATGCAACTACTCCAAAAACCAAAAATAACAATATAGATGAAATATAAATAATGAATGTTGCAACATGGCTGATATAGATATATTTTCTACTCATATTCAATAAATAATCTAGCTGCAAAAATAATGAGTGAAAAGAAATAAAACATAAATAATCATGCCTTGAGAACTAGATCTTCCTGAGCATGATATACCTCATATGAAGTGATACGGCTGATATGAAAGTGCATGAAGGAATTGGATCAAGGTGCCAACACTCCCCCTGAGACCATGCAAGTCTCATGCATATTGCTACAGTCAAGTAGATCTAAAATGAAAGTATGGACTGCAGTATGTATTGATCTCATCTAATCTGAATATGATGAGGAAGAGAATTATATTGGTCTCTTCTTACTCTTGTCTCTTCCTTCCAACACATATACATTATTCGGTGTCTTGACTCTTCTGGAAATCACTCTCTTTGGTCCTTCCTTTCGAATTATGCAACCTTTGGAATTGAAGATCACTTATTTTCCTCCAACAACCATTTGTCTCACACTCAAGATATTATGATTTAGACCTTCAATGAGCCAAACATCTTCTAAATTTTCCTCTTCTCAATAAGATCGGCTTTATAGCTTACCTACACTCTAGCAGTCTCACCTCCTTCAAACACAACACACCATCCTTGGTTTTATTGAGAAAATGAAATTTTCTCCTATCTCTTAACATATGTTGTGAGCATCTACTATCTATGTACCACATTTCATCATCATCTCGAGAAAAAAGTGTAATGCCACATCTTCGTAGTCTCTTCTCCTTCTTCCATGTGCTCTTCGGATGCACAATCTCCCTTGATTGTTGTTGTTGAAAAAATGGACTCAATGATTTAGACATTTTACAATCCTTGGCCATGTGCCCCAAATTATGGCACACATAACACTCTATGTGACCAAGATATGTAGGCAAAGGATCTAATATTTTGCTACTCATATTAGACCTCCATGTTTTCACGCTAGATCTGCAATCAATGGATTTATGCTCAAACATGTTACAAGAAAAACAAATACCATTGAAAGAATTTTTATACTTGAATGTAGGTCCTCCTTTTGGATGACCATATTGTTGCATGTATGAATGCAATCTCCTCCTACAATCAACGACCACATGACCAAAATCGTGACAGTTGAAGCACTCAATATCGTCCATCAAGGGGGAAAAGGAGTTTTGACTTCTCCTTTGAAAACTGCTACCATTAACCATAGGATAAAATGATCTTGTAGATGTGAAAATTCCTTTTGGTTTTCTATTTTGTTGCTTCTTTTGGATCACATTCTTTGCTGCAAGTTTATTTGGTTATACTTTTCCAATTTTTTGTGCATACAAACTTTTCTCACCCTTGTAAAAATTGTCGCCTATTTTTCTCACTGGTATGGTGCTCTTCACTTTCTCCAATTGTTGGTTCTTTTCCCCAAGCTTCTTTATCAATTTGTCAATCACAAATTCAAGAGATTCAAAATAATCCTTTCTATCATTTTTCTTGCTGCAATTGTCTTCTTATAATATTTTCGATTATGCCAGATGTGTTCTCAAGGTAGTAATTTTTTCCTTGAGAGTTTTCTCCTTTTGATCACACTCCTAAAATTTCTTCTTATGCTCCTTGCATGCATTTGTTATTCTACCAATTTCACTAGAAAATGATTCAATAACAACCATGGTATATTCTTATTGAGCCTTAAGAAGCATATAATTGTGATCATCATCTTCGCTATCCAAAATATAACTCATGAGTATATCATTACGGCTTATACCTTCAGATTTGTTGTTCTTTTTCACAACTAGTTCATGCAGATCTTCCTTCTTATTTTTTATTCTCTTCTCAATTTCTTCATCACTGTTGTTGTTGCTGGATCCATATAGCATATGCAATCTATCCCAAATTTCCTTGGCAGATTTTAAATCTCCAATTTTCTCCAAATCTACAATATGGAGATTTTCGAAAATAATTTTCCTTGCTTGAGAATTTTGCTTATATACTTTATATGCAGGAAAATATTCATCATTTCCTTCACAAACCAATCTCCAAATGTTAGAGCCATAAAACAATAATTTATGTTGCACATTTTCTTTCCAAACCTTAAAATTTTCAACATAAGAACGAATTCCTTTAAAGAAATCATTCTGAAATATATATATATATATATATATATATATATAAACAAATAAATAAATATATAAATTCAAATTTCTACCAAAATCTCCAAGTTCCACTCCCTAGCAATCAATTTGTACCCAATATCCTTTCTCTGATGCCAATTGTTGGAAATTATATCAGTACTAAGTGGGGGAGGGGGGGTGAATCAATAGTGTACACTTGTTGGAGTGGGGTCACCTAAGGCACAAGTTCCAAAAGATATGCTTTATGCATGTTTGTATGTGCACGCTGCACAGATGTAGTCAAAGGGCTTTTTGCCCCAATTTGGAATGTAATTAAGCTTAAATGTAAACTATGGGCCTCAAACCATGGTTTGAGACCATAGTATCTGCGCGCTAGGCGTACTATAAATAGATAGCATTTGTCTAAGCGAAGCAGTCAAGTCATAGATAGCTTGATGAATGTTATGATATATTGACATCTTTTTTACTGTAAGAGTTTTGGGTGGGTGAAAGGCTCCTGTTGGCTGTGTGCACGGGGACCTAGTCTTGGCTATGTGCGGAATCCACTGGTTGTGTGCACGGAAGGGATCGTATGAGTTTTTGAAGGAAAGATGATGTATTGACAGATCTGAGGAAGTAATAAAAGGAAAAAATTTGGTGAACTCTCTGTGTTACATGTTTATTCTTACTATTTATGCTCTGGTTCAAATCGCATTGTTTGTTTATTTATGACTATTTGTGCAAAGTTATCTGATATGATTATGGATGGTTATTGATAAATTTTTGAATGTTTTTCTTTGATTAAGATCTAGCTCTGGTTCTAGTCTATGGTTTGTGCTGAAGCAAACATTATTCCTGTGATAATATCTCTATGTTTCTATTATAATTTATTGCATGCATTTGTATGAATTCAATTAGGATTTTTTGAGCGCCACTTCATTAAATTCTCTCTCAGGGTGTGGAAACCTGGTTCAAGCACCTCCCCATACTGCTTTAGGTGAGACTTTGGTCTGCACAAGCAGATCATTTCCAAAAGGGCCACTATTTGGAGGGTTTGTTGTTTGTCCATAAGATTCGAACCTAGGTCAGGACCCCTCAAGCCAACAAATGGTTCTGTTTCCGGGATCGGGATCATCATTTTGAGGGAGATTTGATGTTGTGGCATATGTCGCATAATGAATTACAAGACTGGTTGGATAGAAATATCCTTTAATTTTCACTTCAAGAGAATAAAAGCACAAAACTATATGACGAACAATGGGTAGAGAAGTATATCTATACTGAGGTGCATGAAATTTTCTTATGTTCCTTTGGACACAAACTACAGGAGTGGTTGTCGCACTTGGTTGAGTTCCATCACTGTATAAAAGACGACGTAGTCATTGAGTGGACTCCTGAATTGATCCAAGAAGTAGAGAAATTTGATAATAAGATCACTCGCGTGGTAGATCATTGGATTGATTGCCTTCTAGGTGGATTTGTGACTGAATTTTTTGTTGACCAATTTGTGTCATATTCTGAAGCAGAAAGGAGGTTTTCAAAGTTTCGAGAGGTAATTTTCTGTGCTCATTGAAATTATTACTAAAAATGATATTGTGTGAACGGGGTTGTCTGTACAAACATACTTCTTGAATGCATCAAATAATTTCAGTTACGCGCAGTGGAATAATTTATCGAGAAGACTCTGAACAAGTCCTTTATAGCCCTCTGAAGCCTAGATCTGATAGTGAACCTAAACCAGAAACTAACTCTGAAGAATAAATCTCGTCATATCAGAAGCCCTTGAATATTTTTCCCACTCCATCCACTCCACTTCTGAGCTCACATCACAGATCACCTACCCCACCACACCGTCGATCTCCACCTCCACCCCCTCTTGAAGTAGATATGGATGCATCTATGAAGTTACCTAATTTTAGAGGCACTAGAAATGAGGAAACTCATCACTTATGGTTTGTAACCGAGGTCGTGTGGTAGGCTCAACAAGTAAACAATATTGATATTAAAAAAGTGAAATCGGCTACTACATTTGGAGATCGCGCACAAGACTGGTGCATTAGGTATACGCAAGAAAACCATAATGCTACCCTGGAAGCAATTAACGCAACCCTAAAAGAGCAGTTTAAGAAACCTAAGTCATATGTGCAGTTGGTGACAGAGATGAAGGATATCTGTCAAGAACCTAATGAATATGTATGGGAGGATGATCAAAGATTTAAGTGCACCATCAGAGATGGTGGATTTGTGATTGATGATACTCAGCACAAATAATGGTTCATTACTATGTTTCTCTTGCATCTGCACTAACCATTAGGTCAGCAAAATATTGCTACATAAATTGTGGCCATAAAAGTTGCAATGAAACTGGAAGCTACTCCAACACCTATTGCACTGGGAACTCAACAAATTCAGAGCTATGCATCTATAAATTCAAAATATGCACCAAGACAAAGGCAAGGAGGTCCGCGCAGAGCTATGTTGTATCAAATGCAAAGCTTCTAGGAATCATAAAGACCAGTGTCCTGTTTTCAACAACTATCTGAATGCTGAAGGTCCTAGTCCATTGAAGAAACATGTATGGTGTACTATATGTCAGATTGTTGGACTACATGATACAATTTCTTGCTCGAGGATTGGAAAATATCATCCTAACTTACACGAGCCAGTTTTCAAGTTCTTTTCATCATCAGGGCATGATGAGCAGCATTGCCAAACATATGATATGATGTTGGAAAAAGCTGAGATCTATAGAATGCAAGTTGAGCCTACATCACAAGCACCCCCTTCTTGACGAGGAGGATTCCGAGGAAGAGGAAGAGGCCGAGGAGGAGGATTATTTGGTCGAGGAAGAGTACAAGTGATTTTCTATAACTGTGGTGATGTTGGTCATTATGCACGTGACTGTCTGAATCCAACCCAACAGTCTTGTAGGTCCTATAGACAATTTGATCATGTTATAGAAGATTTTCATGTATTGATTGCTAAAATGTAGGAAAAGAATACTCTGACGCAGAATCTTCAGATGGTCCACGCAGAGACTCGTGAGGAATATCCTTATGTGAACGTAGTTACCAGGAGTGGTGTAGCTACTAATGAAGATAAAGGAAAGAAACCTACCACTGATATATTTGGATCCGAAAAGCACCTGAAATCAATGCATATACATTGAGCTGGAGGAGAAGAAGAGATTAAGACATTTTTACAAGCATATATAAAGTTGCTACGCAACAAAAAGGCTGTTGAAAATTTTTAGGCATTGATAGATAATTGCGCAGAAAAATAACAACCTCTGGTAGAACAGTCGCAGTCAACAAAATCTATAATAACAAGAAGAGAACTAGTAGAGAGATGCATCTGAATGCACAGATCAGTGCTTATGAAATGGACCAAGTCATTCTAGATTTAGGATCAGATGCTAATGTTCTACCTAAACAAACCTGGCAATGCATGGTAGAACCGAAGCTGGAATGGTCCACTATCCAACTGCACATGGCTAACAAACAGAAGATCATTCCCTTGGGGAGATTGTCAAATTTTGTGGTCAATATAGAAGGTGTTAAGGTATTGGTAGATTTTGAATTCATACAGATTGTAGATGATATTGATCCCTATCCTGCACTGTTAGGATTGGATTGGGCCATTGACATGGATGGTGTTATTAATCTGAAGAAAAGGAGAATGGAATTTGAGAAAAATGGAGTTAGGGTCATCATTCCTTTGGATCCTGTAGAAGGTCAAAGGTATATTGAACTAGTGCGTACTGAGGACGAGATTGATCAAATTTATAAGCTAACGTTGCACGAAGAAGACTAGATTAATCCAACTACAGATGGGAACTTTAAGTGGGAGAAGGATATTTCCTGTTTCTCAGACTCTCATGAAGAACTAGAGAATTGGCAGAACCGACTGCACGAGGTGTCTACGCTATGTTGTAATCGTGTGACCCATGCTCTGCATTGCATAACATCTGAGGTATGTGATTTACCACACTATGATGGCTCAACTAATTTAAACATGTTACTAGGAGAACTGGAAAGGTATGTGCCTGTGGAACAGAGGTTTTGTGCTTTGGATCTTGGCACTAGTGAATGGTCTATGCTGATAGACAATTTTATTCTGACCTTTAGCATTGAAATTGGATTTGATATAATTGGTGAAGCTTTGATCCCATAAATCATTAATGTACCAATAAGGGAGACTGTGCATTTTTGAAAATTGGCACTAGTGGAAGTTAAAGAACCGTGCGTGCTCACAGGACCCTCTATACCCTTAAATATAAGACAAATGCGCTCCATTCTTAACCTTGCGGGATATTACAAAAAGCACATTCCCCAGTATGAATTGATAACTATTCCCATGACCAGATTATTAAGAAGAGGTGTGGCATTCCATTGGGATATGACAGATAATACCCGATATGCTTTGAATTACCTAGTCAACAAGTCTGTGTTGGGGGGGATGGTATGTCAATTTTTATGCTTAGGTCTGGATTATATGGACAACAAGGTGTGGCATGCCCGCGGTATCTGTGCCAGGTTATTGACTAGTACATGGAGGTGTCAAAAACTAGCAGTTGGAACATTAAAACTGGATAAGATAGAATTATTACCATTTTTAGGAGTGTCCAAGATGCATTTAATGCCAGGATTTTTCTAGATTTGGGACCGTTTTGTCAGTAATGGAACGGCATTAATGCCCAATGAGCTCTTGCAAATGCACTACAAGTATAAATATGACCTATGGCATCGTAATAGTTCCCTTTGCATTCTAAGCGATTTTTATGCTCTGAGTTCTTTATTTGTCATTGCCTTTGCTGTGTCTATGTCCGGATTGGATCTCATGTTTGAGGAATCATTGCACCGAGCTAGTCTAGGGTACGTAATTTAGAACAAGATGACAGCCACCAGACCAGGCGAATACCCTCCTGTGCCAAAAGTACCCATTGTAGAGACCTCTACGTTGTCTAAAACAAAGAAGGGTCAAACATCTGGGACATGCAAATCCCTTAGAGAAAATACCCCCAGACTACGCCACCCTCCAGGCGAGAAAATGAAGAAACCGATGGCTGAAGTTTCAGAAACTGTTGCAAAGGAAGATAATGAATTTATTTAAGTAGCACCATTCTTACGGTTGCCCAGATATATTGTGCCACACAAACCTACCGTGAAAGTACCGAAGGACTTGGATAAGGTGCGCATAGGTATCCAAGTACCTCTGATCCCAGAGAACGTCCCAATGGAGGGGGATATGCTTGATAAAATCCCATAGCTAAGATTTGATGACTGGGACATCGTAGATGCTAAAAAGTTTCCCGAGCTCGCGCCAGAGCTCTATCTTGATCCAGTTCCCTATGCAGAAGGTCTGGTGCACCTCGAACCAAAGAGAGAAATGATAGGTTTGCACAAGGAAGACCTCCTCAATCTGTTGTGGATCCCTCATTTTGGGCACAGTGTCATTAATGATATATGTGTCCAACAACTATTGGCATTGGTGCATGATAATGCGCTCTAGCTGGGAGAGCACATCTCAATTGATGCTGAACTAATTCACCGAATCACAAGACTTCCAAACAAAGGGGCTGACCCTATGGAATATTTCAGAGGAAAAGTGCAGGAGAAGGCGCTGGCCAACCAAATAAAGAAGAAGTATGATGTCACGTGTAAATCTTGAGGATTTTTGGTGGAAGAAATTAACAGCCCCATAGTCCATTTTGGTAGGCTCCTCTTGGCTTGCAAGATGATGTGCAAGTTTTGGCCAAAGGAAGTGCCCACAGATGTGATTGCGCTAGCTGGAAGGTGTGAAAAGGGAGTTATCTACAACTGGTGTGGGTATCTCTGCAAATAATTTCTTGAAAATGTGCGTAAGGTCCAGGAGGAGGGCAAGCAGTTCCAATATTCTTGGATCTTACTACTAATCGCACTGATTGTGTGGAAAACCCTCAGAGATATATAGTTCCCTGAACTTGAAGAGCCAATGTGTGAAGTTGTGCACTACACAACCCTCTAGAAATCATCTGACCCAGTGCGCGCGAAGGAGAACAAAATATTTTTGGTTTTGTATGATGGAATTTTATAATAGGCAATACAGTCAAAGCCGTGACTTACCCCGACCCTATACAACCAGTACAAGATTGTAGTTGAATTTAAGGCTATGTTTCACAATATCCACATCTGCGCAAAGGGTGTTGTGAAGGGTGTATGGTATGAGTTTCCTTACCTAGTAATGGAGGACGATTTGATCAGAGTTACAACAGAGTGGCCTTCAGCTTGGTTGACTCCACCAACACAGCTGCACACTCCAACGATAAAATCATCATAGAAGGCTATTGAAAAGCCTGTCGAGATAATGCCACCAAGAGTCACAAAAAAACCTGGTGAGACAAAACATACCCCAACCACAATTGGGGAGACCATGGAGACAACCATTGTGCTAGAGAAAATTGGCACTGCGCCTAACAAGACTAGAGAAGCAACAACCTCAAAAGGCACAAAGCGCGACGAGCATACCATGGTTGGCTCGTGAAAAAAGTAGAAGGGATCCAAGAAACAGGACAGGAGGTCTTGACAGTCATAGAAGATGATCTCAATGATATCACAAATACAATGACTACTATGCAGGAGGATCGATGGAGGGACATTGAGGTCCAGTATAAATCTGCGCTTGAGATCACTCAAGTGGGGTTGCAAGAGTTGAAGGTACAAGCGAGCCAGGTACAAGTGAGTTTGATTCAAGTGAGCCAGACCAGTTCGCCTGTTACCAACGCAAAACCTTTGTACATAGCCTTGACATCATCTGGGGAAGGGCGATTTGTTCATATCTACCTGCCAACAATCCAAATGGATGCGAACCATCACACTTTTTTTATTGGTACAGGTGATGTTCGTGTTAACATTGTCGTGTTTCTTGCAAGAAAACTCCATTTACCGAGAAGCCACCGCAGAGACGCAGACCAAGGATGCACAAAAGCTGGTTGCACAAGTGCATGATCAGCAGTGATAGGCCGAAGAAGCATATAGAGAAGCATAGTCCCAGTGCGCTACACTGGAAGCCAAGTTTAGCCAAGTGTGCCGAGATATTCCAGCGGTCACAACCACAGTTGCGCCCACAGAGAAGTTGGATGGACTGGCTGCTGTGATCAACTTTTCATGCGTGGAAGCTTACACCATTTGAGCCAAATATGAGCAGAAAATCACAGACCTCCAAACCAAGTTGCAGCCGGAGACACTGCCTGAGGTTCGAGCAAAGAGAGCAGCAGAGGTTAAGCAAGCCCAGGATAGTATTTCTGCACTGCAGTCACTCAGTGTGACCAATCTCTGAATGAGGCAAAGGAAATTTGGGCCTCTGTCTTGAATGATTCGGTCATGCAACATCTACGCGACACACTCAGCACCAAGGAGTTGCAGTTTGAAGAAATATGCACAGTAGCACCCACATTGGTGATCACAAAACGACTTTCTCGTCTGCAAGAAGGTTGTAGACTCTAGGCGGAAATTGTAGACTTGCACCTCAAGGAGCAGGTGCTCAAAGAACGTATGCAACCATGGGCAGAGGAAGTGCTGCAACTCTCTCAGACGCTGGAAAACACCCTCAAGATTATTCAATA
Source organism: Pinus albicaulis (assembly GCA_034641835.2). Taxonomy (NCBI): domain Eukaryota; kingdom Viridiplantae; phylum Streptophyta; class Pinopsida; order Pinales; family Pinaceae; genus Pinus; species Pinus albicaulis. Next base: position 107,232,590 of record CM076573.1, on the reverse strand, counting down.
GACCTAACGCAGTGTGGAGATGATCGCTGAAGGGCCTACAAACAATAAAATGGTTCAAAAAGCACAAGGTGCAACAACCTAGAGCCTTGATTTAGTTCTCCCTCTCTAGACTTCTGTCAAGATGCTCAAAGATAAAACTAAGGAGACAACGACAATGCCTTAGTGACTCGAGACAAGTCACATGTTTGTGTTGGGGGCCTATTGGAGTGTGGTCCCATGAGGCACAAGTTCCAAAAGATATATTTTTTGTATGTTTGTATGTGCACACTACACAGATGTAGTCAAAGGGCCTTTTGCCCCAATTTTGGATGTAATCAAGCTTAAATGTAAACTATGTGCCTCAAACCATGGTTTGAGACCATAGTATATGTGCGCTAAGCATACTATAAATAGATAACATTTGTCTAAGATAAGTAATCTAGTCATAGATAAGTTGATGAATGTTATGAGATATTCATAGAATTTTGTGTGTAATATTTTTGGGTGGGAGAAAGCCTCCTGATGGCTGTGTGCGCGGATACCTAGTACTGGCTGTGTGCGAACTCTGTTGGTTGTGTGTGCAGAAAGGATTGTAAGGGTTTTTCAAGGAAATTTGATGTATTTACAGATCTGAAGAAGTAATTGAAGGAAGATTTTTGGCTAACTCTCTGTGTTACATGTTTATGCTTACTATTAATGCTATGATCTAGATTACATTGTTTGTTTACTGATTACTATTTGGTAAAAGTTATCTAATATGATTATGGATGGTTATTGATAAACTGTTAAGTGTTTTACTTTGATTAAGATCTAGATCTGATTCTGGTCTGTGGTCTGTGCTGAAGTGAACGTTATTCCTATGATAATATCTGTATGTTTATGTTATAAGCTATTGCACGCATATTTATGAATTCAATTAGGATTTGTTGAGGGCCACTTCATTAAATTCTCTCTCATGGTGTGGAAACCTGGTTCTAGCACCCCCACATACTACTTTGGGTGAGACTTTGGTTTGCACAAGCAAATAATTTCTGAAAGGGCCAGTGGTTGGAGGGCTTGTTAGTTTATCCATAAACTTCGAACTTGGGTCCGAACCCCTCAAGCCAACAACACTTTAAAAATAAAATTCCAATTATTTAATATTTTAAACCATGCACAAACTCAATCACAAGCCATAGATGAGAGCACCAAAAATAAATAAGCAACCATACAAATAACCATGCGATTAACACAAATATGTCTCGCGAAAAACCCTATCCAAGTAAAATAACAACTTCTTGTTGTTGCGCTGCTCAAATTCTATTATGTCAAGAAAATTATTTACATAGAGTTATACATATGGCTACTCTCAAATGGAGATTGTTTCTCAAGTGGATCTACGGACTACCATCTGCTGAAGGCCACCACAATCGACGATCCTCACTTGGTTACTCTGAGTACTTCTAAACATGAGCACTACAATGATATAGCCTCAAATAACTTAACAAAATTTGTAGCAATAGTTGTAATCAAACCTCCATACAATCTCTCACACAAGCAACAAAATAAATCCTCTCAACCGCTACTCCAAAACACACCTCGATATCTCACACACTCCATAATAATAAGGGTGAAACAAGCTTCAACTCATTGTTGCCAAAACTACAATTTTCTTTAGAATTTTTACATTAGAGAACACATGCAACTTGCAAGCTCTTCTCCACACACACTGTCTCACAACTCAACTAGACAATCAACCATCTCACAATGAGCTTCCTACAATATATAGATGAACTCAAGTTCTCAACTCAATAATTACTCAGAACTATTAGGCATCACAATTATGTTCATATGCTTGACTAGATTCAGATTCAACTCATTGACTCAATAAACCTCTAAATCCATTATCATTCTTAATATTTTCAACTTTAATCATTTTTTGGAGGCCTCATGAACTTTTTCGACCATAAACCAAAACGTTTCAATTAAGGATGTCGCCACAACAGAAAAATTAACTCAACAACGCAAGGAATATGGAGGAATTTTAGTGACAAATCCATAGTCGCTCCCTTAGCATTGTTCTGCCCATGACATTAGCCTCTTGGAGCTATAACTTCTACCTTAATCTTGTCCTTCCAATGACTATGACTTTCCTACTACTCCCTTGACTCTACATGCATGCAACGAGGACTAAAACTTATTGAAAACATAATTTATTCAGCCCATAACCTCTACCACTTGATGGAACATCTTCCTCAACTCCATAACACCCCTCCAAGCCATTATGTCAGCATACAACTAATGAAATAGGCAAGGAACAATTCAATTACATGCAAGACCTATTCTGCCAGCCTTAGAACCAAGACCAACACCTCCAACTCCTCAAGAAGAAACCACAATATCTCTGACACCTACAACAACATCTCCATCACTTGTAGCAACATCTCCAACTCCTGCAGTAGCAACATCAAGTCATACAACTCCCTACATCATTATTAGAAGCACCTCAAACACAAGCAACCATATCTCACACATGTAGCAGCATATGCAATGTCTCCAAGACATAAAGATACATATGAAAAATTTAGAGGAGCACTCCAGGCATCTATAGTGGCAACATCTACCATCAACACAATTTATCCAGCAACATCTCCAACACTACATATCCATCTCTACTCAGCGTCCAAAAACAACACACCACTAGGTTTGCCACAACTGTGTTGACATTAATGCCAACTATACAAGACCATCAAACCAAGCATCCATCACATATACACATGACAAACAACACCTCCAGTCTGTTGAAATCAATGCCAGAAACCAGTATAGAAGACATATTTAAGCTCAACACTTATCTTGTTTGTTGGTTTCAATTTCCCTCCCTAAAGATTTGGGGGTTGGGTTCTAAAAAAATTGTGGATTTCAAGATTTCTCAAGCTAGAAAACCCTTATATTTCAGGAGAAAAATACCTATAGCTAAATATATTTTGATTGGGATTGTTTGGTATTGATTCAATCTTCCAATAAGTCAACAACTAACTCCTCAAATAAATGGATAGCTATCATGTTCTTGCTTAGTGGATAGAAAACATGTGGCTTGGAAATTAGTTAGATTTGGTTTAATGGCTTGTAGTGGAAAGGACTCAATTGTAGTTTGCAACCATGAAGTCTTTGATGATGATTTAGTTGGACACATTAAGGAAAGGGGTATGTGTCCCCTCAATAAAATTATGCAAGGGGATACCACTTCAATTTGGCAACAAGGATTTATTTTGTGGCAAATATGAACCTTGAAATTTTATGGATTGATTCTTAGAATTAGTTTGTTGCTTAGCTAAATTCTACACACATACAATGCAAGGATGGAGAGGATGAGTTGGTGTGGAGTTTCAATTCTAATGGTGGACAATACATTTCTAGACAGGATTATATTTCTCCTTTGGAGGTTGATCAAAATGACATCACCTACTGGTATAAGAAGTTATGGAAGATTTGGATTACTCCTAACAGTATCATTTTATTCCAGCTAACTTTAAAAGACTAGATTTCAACATGGGACAAAATGCAAAAAAGTTGTTTCTCAAGTCCTAGTATATGTGTATGGTGTCATGATGTTGTTGAAGTCAATTTCCTTTTTTTGTTCAGTGTAGTTTCTCTAAATAGTAGTGGCACCAAGTGGAGATACATATCAAATGCTCGAGCCTTTGGGATTAGTTAAATGTTGAAGATTGTTTCCACTCATACTTTGATAAACCAATATTGAAAAATTATAGGGCACTACCAATAGTAGTAGTTTGGGTAATTTGGATTACTTGAGACAAAAGACTCTTTGAAGATAAGGTCTCCCCTCCATATATGGTGACTAGTCGAGTCACATCATATATCTCGTCTCTCAAAGGTCATCCATATTTAAGGGTTGATGCATCCCTATCACCTCTATCACGAATCAACATAGCCCTTAGGGTGTCAGAGTCTTCAAATATTCAAGGACTCTAAACTTTTTATTCAGTAGATGCGAGACAAGACACATATTTGCAATTCGGGTCTTATACACATTTCTTAACAAATCAGTATAGATCTATCTAAAACACAGATCTAACATGAGCCGAAAGGGATCAAATTTATTTTGTTGCAAACTTATTTTAGAATACAAAAAACAATGTGTACTTTTTATTGTTTATATTAATTCATATTAAATTATAATTCACATTGGATATTTGATTCTATCATACATTAAAATATTTTCTTTTAATATTTTTTTCTATATATAGATTTATATAAAATTGATATCAAGTATTAAAATATTTTTGAAAAACATAAAGTTTAAACATCTTAGTCACATATTTTTTATATTTTATTATAGCCTACATTGTTTTTCTATTTAGAGAATATTTTATTTTTATTTTAAGAGAGACGAGCATACTTACACATAGCCTTCACACTCCTCTGTAGAAACAGTATAGACTCATTTTAACCAGAGATCTACCAAGAGCCTAGAGGGATCAAATCTCAAACTTGAAAAAAAAAATACACCTCAATTAATACATTTTATTGCTTCATAAATATGTGATTAATATAGAACTATGTGGTAATTTTTCCTTGTTTAAATTGTATAATTTGATATTTTATCATTATTAATATTTTATATAAAAATTGAATTAGCCACACATTTTCCTCTTATTAAAAAGTAACTACTCTACTTTACCTTCAATTTCCTTTTGAGCTAAGGTTAACACACACATATTAGTTAATATGAATATTCAAAGAGTTTCTTTACGTTATATATATATATATTAATTATTTTCTCTGTAAAGTTGTATAAAATTATAATATCAAGAGTTAATTGTTGTGTTTATAGATTTTTAATTGTTTAAATTATTTTTATTATTTTTTTAGAAAGTGACATATTTAGACATCTCCCTCATAATGAATTATTTAAAATAAGCAAAGAAATCACTTATCTATTAAGAAATTTCATTCAATCATATTTATTAAGAACATAATACATATGCTGACTCTTGACTGCGTCTTCAACTTCACTCTGATATCATTGAAGAATATAGAGAAAGAGAGACTACGTATTCAACCTCATTGTGATATCATTGAGGAATATGCATATATTTATCTTATTTCTTCACTCTGATATCATTGAAGAGTATAGAGAAAGAGAGACTACGTCTTCAACCTCATTGTGATATCATTGAGGAATATACATATATTTATCTTATTTCTCCCATAGTATTGTTCTCAACTAACATGTATGCAAGAATTGGATATATGCCACGCTTGTTTATCATTATCGAGGTCATATTTTTTGTTTCAATATGTGTTCATTTGAATATCTATTAAAAAGACAAGCAATAATGTAGAAATCTAGTTGAGAGTAGTCAATGCCTCCGTTGACGGGAATGGTAATTTGAACACCGCAGGCTCTAGGCAAGCATGTAAGCTAAGGGGGGCGCAGAGGCTGAATGAGTGACGTGGCGTTCTTGAGGCAGTTGCAGGCTATGTCTGCCTGGCGATGGTCGTGTTGGCCATCCCGGCAACCCTCCTCACGCCATCGCAGTAATTCGCAGGAACAGCGCCACCGTCAAGCAAATAGTTGAATCACGGCATCAGAGCAAACGTGATGACTTGGCACGTGATCTGTGCATGACAGCTCGGATCAAGTAATGCAGACATGGCAAGTGCTACCACTATGATCCCGTACACAGAGCTTGCCTATCTCCTCATCTTTCTGTGATATTTTTGCAGCTTCAATTACAGTGCAAATGCAAAAACTTGCGCTTGAATTTGTGAGGGACTGGAGTTGGCCTGTGTGTATATATGGTGGAAAATTGGTAAGAGGGTGGTGCGTGGCGGAGGTTCTCTCGAACCATATTTTTGCCCGGCAGATCACACGCATAGGTTGGTCGGCGGCTTAAGTGGTATGTATTCGAGAAAAATGCGTCCCACGCCATTTTTCATGAGCTCCGGAAGACCGTTCTTTTGCAGTTACAGTCTAATATTGGAGCACCTTTAACTACATGCACAAAAATACTCGATACAAGAAATTGGATACCTCTGTCAACGGTCAATAGTGGCCGGGACTGTCATGAAAACTAATACTTCAATAGCTATAAAATCCAACTTTTGAAGTGACATAGTTATAAAAATTCAACTGTTCAAGTGATGTTATTTTTAAATTTATATTATTCAAGTGATGTTATTCACAATAAGCACGTCATTCTTCAGTTTGGTGTTATTTTCCCTCTTTGAATAGTCATGTGTATCTATTGAGTTTTATTTCAAAACTACCAAATTGTGTACCTCTTAGGCGCTTTTTTTTTTTTTTTTTTATTATTATTATTATTTTAAAATTGTTTATATTTTAGGTTTTTTTATATTATTATTATTATTTAATTTTAAGGTCGCGGCTAAGCGATTTGACTACTAAGTCTAGCAAGGCATAAATACTCTACCCCCTCTGGTTTTGAACCTTAGGAGGAAAGACATGATCTTAACCATTAGGCCCATTCAAGCTATATAGTTTGTGGTTGGAAGTGGGGCATCAAAACACAATGTTCTTCCATAACTATGCCAATAATAACAAGAACTAGCACACTATTTGGGATTTGAATGACGAGCTTGGGAATAAAGACAAGGCATTTAAGGTAGTAACTTTGTTTGGAATAAAAAATTATGAGAACTTTTTCTAGGTCCTTCTTCATGAAGAAATAGGTTCAAATTTCACAGTGTTTGGAAACTTTCCTAGGTTCATAGAGGGTGAAGAAAATGAAGAGCTATTTCATCCCATGAAATTGGACGAATTACTCAGAAGTATTAAATCATTTTGAAAGAATAGGAGTCATGACCTAGATAGATGGATATTGGAAAAATTCTTCGTGGAATTTTAGATATGTTAGCCACCTATAAATTCTGTTATACCATGTGGTGGCTAATCTTGTCTTTAAGCATTCAAAAGATAGTTTCCTTTCAAAACTTATCATCTTTTGAAGTCTTATGATGATAATTACCCTTTGAGTTAATCTTCACTGTTGTTTCACTATTAGCCCTAAAGTACCTGCTAAATTACCAAGAGAGAGACTGCTTGAGAAGCTCCATTTTCCCTCGTTATACTTCTCCATTTCATTCTCCATTTTATCCATAAAACCTTCATTTGACTCTTTAACGCTTCCAAAACCCTCTTTAAACCTTATATCTACCTTTCATTTGGTTTAAAAATCGTTATCTCACCTATTGGGACCCTCTTTTTGGCTTAAAAACAACCCTTTGCACTTCTGAAATCATTAAGCCCCCGAGGGCTTATTTCGTTTAGACCCTTCCTCCATACGTCCTAAAGCCCTGCAATCAGGCGCTAAAAGGCCTAAACACCCCGTCATAACCTTACCTTTCCTCTATTTTTCTTTTCTCGACGTTACGGTCTTGAGCGAATTTGGACCATCGATATATAAACTGATCAATGGCCATCAGACCACCTTCCGTTTGCCCGTTCATCCACCCATTACCTCCCATCCATTTTCCTTTTACATCCCCACTGCTAGATCATCAGATCTAATGGACGAGAATAAACCCGATCCTTGTGCTTTAACCCAACACTTTCCCGCTACGCGACAAAAAAAAAAACATCATCGTAGGCCCCACTACTTTCCCCGACCATGCTTCTTATCCCTCATCGTGCTCATTCCGCATCGTTGGATCTTGAGCCTCCGATCCAACGGTTGACATTGCATGTCACAAAAATTTTGCGCCAAAAGTTTAATGCTAAAATTTTTTGCGAAATAGGTGGTATTGAAAAGCCACGTGTCAACCGATGTATCTTATCGCATTACTCTCAGGCAAAACTGCCTACCCCCAAAATGCTGCGTGAAAACCATTAACGGTTTTCCCAAAACCACCATTCCTCAATTCGCGCCCTAAATCAAATTTAAACCCCTGTTTCATTTTTCCGCTACGGTTTTGCTCCTTACACTGCTGCATCTATTCATCCTCATAGCTCCGACCGCTTCCATACACCCTCTAAAGCAGTATTAAGCCTATCTTCGCAGGATTTATATAATTTTCGTTTGTTTGTGTAGGTTCTATGGAGTTTTCCCACAGTTATAAAGATAACGCAAAGGCCAGGGATGACGATTCCAAACCTTCAGTACAGGAAGGGATCTAAGGAGTTTTCAATTCCACAGTCTCGGTCGATATATCATGATTATCGATCCATTAAACGAAACCCTCCACTCAAGAAAACCCTTTGCGCACCTGCAAAACAGATGATCACAGTCAGCAGTTCGAGATGATTAAAGATAAATTCTCAAAGCCCGAATCAGGCATAAACACAGTATTAAAATTAAATCAGTGTTTAAAGAGGTGAAAGAAGACAAAACAATGAAGGACACCTCAGAACCACGTCAAAGGGGCTAATTGAATCCCCAGCTACCAAAATTGCCACTTGTAACCTCTTTGCCTCAAAGGAATACCCAGATCAATTTTCAGTCAGTAACATTAAGACTAAAGACAGTTGAACAGTTATTACAAACAAAGGAAGATATTTCAAACTGTCAGTAAAGTTATTGAAAGGACAAGAAAATGCCTGAAAGTCAATATTTTCACCCACTAAGCCTAAAAAGCAGAAAACAGAGTTAGAATTAAATGAACTCCTGCCTTATGCCTTGCATGGTTTTCAAGGCTAAAAGTTGCATTTAGTATAGAATTAATGATACTCAACCCTAGAACTCTTCCACCTCCTCATTTCTTCTATAAATACTTCTGAAGAAGATGAGAAGTTGGTTGGTTGGTTGGTCACTAGTTGTAACTTTGGAACTCTCTGAAATAATACATTGTTTGTCTGAAGTTGAAGAAGAAATTGAAGTCTTGGAAGCTGGATTATGTTTTGACATGCTTGTTCTTGAGAAGGCTCTATCATTGGATCCCTGAGCTTGGCTGTTGGTGATGTATTCTGAATTGTCTACTGTTTTTCCTGTTTTCATTATGTTTCATAAATTCTTACTACAGTAGAATGAAAAGTTTAGGCTAAGAAATGACTCCTGGAAGCACCTTAGACCTGTTTATCCTTCACTGTTTTATGTTTTCTTCTGCTAAGGAATTTTAGATTCTTTAATCATTCTCTTTAACCCTTATGCTTGTTTATTTCTCAAATATTTTAAATAGTTGGTGCCAACATGATTTATGGTTTTCACTACTTGTCTGCTGCCACTTGAAAGCTGTTTTTGAAGTCTCCCTTTGAAGTACTATTGCTTATAGTTTGCCAAAGAGGTTTGTTTTAATCATACCCTTTGTCCCTGCTTGAACAATTGTTTTAAAGGTCTTTATAGTTGTAATCATGGATGTGTTAGGTGTTCCCTCGTCTATGACTGCAATTATAAGTGAATCTTTCATGTTTTCTAAGTCCTTTGAAATAAAATCTTTGAGGAAATAGGATGTGCTCTCGAATCTTAGATTTCATTTTGAAAGTTGTCTTGAAATCATTATTTTCTTAAAGTGTGGTTTGTAGAATTCATGGTTAGCCCTGTCTATGAAATACCTCTTTATTGTTAAAGTTATGTTTTTAAGTTCCCTTTGTTGAGAATTCAAGTTCTCTTTCCAAATCATTAATGTCCATCTCATTCACAAAACTAAAAGGATCCTCTGGCCAAGTTAGATTTTCCCTTTGATATCCCATATCCATTGATGAGTTTTTCATAAACCTCTTCTTGACTCCATTGCCTAATGAATCTGACACTTCTTCTTTCTATCTATACTACTTAGACCTTTCATGTTCTGTTGTGCCAAATTTACCAAACAAACACCTGCACTTAATAACTAGTCTAAAATCAATACTTAAAGGCAAACAAGATATACCTTTGCAAACAAATAATTTGAGAGATCCCTCTCTGAGAACAAGAGGACTAGATCCCGGAACTCTAAAGATTGGTACTGATGTTGCCTTGTCTTTTGGTTAGCCAATCTATCAAAACATAGGACCCCAACATAATGGCGATCACGGTGGGACTAATGAGTTGATAGTTGCCTAGCAAGCTCTTATAGACTCATTAGTCTTTCAAACAACCATAGAACTCAGAAAAAACCGAAAAATATTTCAGATTGACTTCATAATAAACATGGTGGTGGAACCATAAAATAATTTTACCTTCACAAAAAGCTAAAAATTTTCCACCTGGTGACTCCACTGGCCTCCAGTAGGCCTATTACTTTACTAGTCCTTGTAAACTCCCCTGGGAATGCATTAAACAGATCCAATCATGTTGATGGTGGACAACAAATTTCAAAATATTCCACCTGGCAACTCCACAATCCCAAAAGGCCTAATGACTCCACTGGAAGAAGACTCTGAACTGGTTAGAAAGATGCAGTGACCTCTTTATAACTTGCAAACATGGAACCAAGTATAGACAAAGAAGCTAAACTAGACACATTATTGGACATGATTGGAAAAATGATGTACATAATTGATAGAAGACTGGACAGGTATGCGGCTGATACAAATATTGATTATCCAGAGTAGCCCATACCTCCTCCCTGTAAAAAACAAACTCAACCACTACAAGACAAAAACAACAAGCAAAATATGTATGATGAGCTAGATTGCAGAGAAAACAATGAAGAAGGTTGTCAAGAAAGTATTGACAACCTCCCTTTATCTTGTATTGCACTATTAAGAGAACTTTACGACCAAAAGGCAAAGGCAGAAAGTGAGCAGTGCCCTGAGGAAAACATAAGCCATCTTGAACTCACAAAATCTGAAATAGGAAAAGAGACAACACAACTAGAGTCTCTGCCTTTATGTTATCACTTATTTCATATTATTAAAAAATAATGGCATCCTGACAATCTATTAGAAACAACTCATAAATCCCATGTTCAAATTGAATATCACAAAGATCAAGAGAAGTTGTTTGAGAGCAACAAAGATCAGGAAAAAGAAGAAAATCCTCAAAGTTTCTCTGTAAGCACAAGTAATGATTCCCTAGAAGAGGCTCAAGAAGACATCCAGCCTCAAAATCAGTCAATACAAGAGAAAGAGGACTGTTGTACTTCTGTCCAAAGCAAAAGAAAAATTCCTCTTTTGACAGAAAAAAAAAAAAAAAAAATACCAAATATTAAACAAACAGCCAACCCTTGAATCTTCATTAGACCAAAATAATTCTACTCATCTACCTACTGAACCTTGTTGTCTTGAAGAAGAAAACAAACTTGTAGATCAGATCAAAGAAAATCCAATTGATAACCCAATATGCTTGATTGGTGATATGGTTTATACTAATGATTTTCCAAATTTTGATTAGTCTGATGGTGATGATGAGCTTCAAGCAGAAACTAATCATGCAGGGAAACCAGCAGTTGATTGGTGTCATGAGTTTCACTATCATCAGCTTGAAAGCAGTGGTCAACCAATCCAATCCATCAGAAATAGCTTTCAAATAATTTGGAATCAACAATCTATTAGTTGTAATGTTGAGATTAAAAAGGAAGAGGAATTTCTTGAGCAAGATGAAGATAAGGAGCCTTCTCCTAATAAGATTGAGGTAATAAAAGATACCCCTGCTCAAGAACATGATGATCTCTTCACAGAGTACAGTCCACTGAATCAGAGTATACCAGGACTACAAGAGGACAACATTGCAATATATGATGAGTCCTCCAGTTCAGATAATACTGAAGATGAGGAAGTTTTTCTTTCTCAAGAAAATATTAATCTTGATCCAGTGGAGGAAAAGGTAACCCTAGTTGAAACCTATCTTACAAATATTCATAATCAGGCATTGTTTCAAAATTCCTATGCTCACTTCTTGAAGGTATTTGAAGAAGGGATAAAGGTTATTGGGAGCAGTGTATTACCAAAAGCAAGAAGATTTTTTAGCACTGTTGCTAAGAAACAAAAGGAACGGGTCTACCCAAAGAGATGAAGAAGGACCAATCATGGAATCATTTATTGGATTGGTTGTACTGGAAAAGAGAGTTCATCAACTAAACATGTAAATATTCCAAGTTAGATTAGGGTAGGTAGAAATGTCAATAAAGCTCAGCCTTTGAGAATTTAGTTAGTTGTTGATTTTTGCTTTGAAGAAAAAAATGAAAAAATACAAAAACAATAAAACATAGAAAAGAGGGCAGAATGAAAACAAGAAAGGTACAACCCCATACCAAAAAAGAGAAATAAATGTCTGAAAGTGTGCAAGCTTAAATGCCACTACCACAAGAAACACTTTCTATTCAATCATACAGTCTAATCATGATTGGATAATGTTTAAATTTACTGCTGATAGGTTAGTGAATTAGATCAGCTAAACAACACAATCTTGGCTTATCAGTAAGGTAGATTAAGATAGAGGAAACAAAGGTTCAAACAAATTCAATATCTGAACTTATGAATCTCAAAAGAAGAATGGCTCTAATTAGATTAAATCTTGAGCCAAATATAGAAAACAAACTAGTTCCAATATGCTCAAAACTTGAACCAGATGAGAGAGAAAACATAGCTCAAACAAATTCAAAACAGAGCTGAAGAAATAATGAAGGATGTTTTAGTTTTCAGATCTTAGAACTTGACAAATTTGTTTTTACTTTTCTGCAAATAAAATCTATGTGTAGCTTATTTTTATGCCATAGATCTGCAGCAAGTCAAATTGTTTAATCCTGGCATGGCTTCTTTTAAATTTCCTGTTTTACAATTTAGAGAATAAAGGTCTGTCAGACAGTCTAATCCTGACAGATAGTAGTCAAGTAGAGAATTTATGAACTCAACTGTTTAAACTGAGTTCATGGTGAAATAAGAGTAGAAATAAATTAGTTTCCTGTTTTTCAAAAGAATAAAAAGTTGATGAAGAGAGTTTGCTAGTCCAAATGCACTCTAAAAGAAGAAAAAATGTTAGGATCATTAGGAATGGGTAGGTAGAGATGTTGTTTTGATAGTATTCCATGGTTTTAGATTGCTACAGAGATTATCAAATCAAAGAAATTTCAGCTAAAGGAAAGAAAGTTTCTTCCCAATGGATTAAGGCACTGGTTTACTGAAAAGCTAGAGATCAATAGCTGAGGTTCTGGACACCTAAAGAACTAGCTGTCCTCCCTAAGTGGAGCCATTGTTAGCCACCTATAAATTCTGTTATACCATGTGGTGGCTAATATTGTCTTTAAGCCTTCAAGAGATATTTTCCTTTCAAAAATTATCATCTTTTGAAGTTTTATGATGATAATTACCATTTGAGTTAATCTTCACTACTGTTTCACTATTAGCCCTAAAGTACCTGCTGATTTACCAAGAGAGAGACTACTTGAGAAGCTCCATTTTCCCTCATTATAATTCTCCATTTCATTCTCCATTTTATCCATAAAACCTTCATTTGACTCTTTAACACTTCCAAAACCCTCTTTAAACTTTATATCTCCCTTTCATTTGGTTTAAAAACTATTATCTCACCTATCGGGACCCTCTTTTTGGCCTTAAAATCTCTTTTTTTGGCCTAAAAACATCCCTTTGCACTTCTAAAATCATTAAGCCCCCGAGGGCTTATTTCCTTTAGCCCCTTCCTCCATGTGTCCTAAAGCCCTACAATCGGGTGCTAAAAGGCCTAAACACCCCGTCATAACCTTCCCTTTCCTCTATTTTTCTTTTCCCGACATTATGGTCCTGAGCGAATCTGGACCATTGATATAAATTGATCAACAACCATCAGAACACCTTCCGTCCACCCGTTCATCTGCCCATTACCTCCCATCCATTTTCCTCTTACATCCCCACTGCTCGATCATCAGATCTAACGGACGAGAATAAACCCGATCCTTGTGCTTTAACCAAGCACTTTCCTGCTACACGACTAAAAACAACGTCATCGTAGGCCCCACTACTTTCCCCGACCATGCTTCTTATCCCTCATCGCACTCATTCCGCATCATTGGATCTGGAGCCTCCGATCCAACGGTTGACGTTGCATGTCACAAAATTTTTGCACCCAAATTTTAACGCTCAATTTTTTTTCGAAATAGGTGGTATTGAAAAGCCACGTGTCGACCGATGTATCGTATCTCATTACTCTTAAGAAAAACTGCCTAGCCCCCAAATGCTGCGCGAAAACCATTAACGATTTTCCCAAAACCACCATTCCTCAATTTGCGCCCTAAATCAAATTTAAACCCCTGTTTCATTTTTCCGCTACGTTTTTGCTCCTTACACTGCTGCATCCATTCATCCTCACAGCTCCGACTGCTTCCATACACCCTCCAAAGCAGTCTTAAACCTATCTTCGCAGGATTTATATAATTTTTGTTTGTTTGTGCAGGTTTGTTACACTAAAAAATGTCACCCTGGCATTCTGCTGACTGTATGAGATCATTAAACACTCATACATACCTCCTTTGCAAGTCTTACAACCTTTGTTCCTCATTCCAAGCCCTAAAAATAGAGGAAAAACCCTTAAAACTCCATAAAGCCTTGGGTACGCAGTTAATATGAAGCCTGCCTGCGTTTTTAGCTAGGGTACGCAGGTAATGTGAAGATAAATTGCGTTCTAGAACGCATTTTTCCAGTGTAATGCCTGCGGTACCCCTGTAAAGTCAAAAAAGCGTGAAAGAAAACTGAAAAAGTTGAATTTTGGTCAATTCTAGAAGGTTCTGGATGAGATTTTTTGGGGATGAGTACGCTTTATTAAGGTGCATGTATCCCACACCTTAAGGAACTAATCCCTTGATGTGAGGAGCCTATCCCTTTGAAAGAGGATTCTATCCCTTTAAAGGTGGAATCCTAACCTCCTCATCTGCTTTATAAAAGGAGGCATTGGGTAGCCTCAAGGGGTTAACAAGAAGAAGATTTTGATGTTAAGAAAACTAATGGAGGATTGAAGAATATTTTGATGGGTAGAATATTTGAGTTGAAGTGCTGTTAAGATTTAGACTTCTTTCTGCTGAGCTTTTGAGAGGAAAGATCACATACCTCTTTGTGCTCCTAGAGGAAGAGTGCAAGACTTATCAAAGTAGAGGAGACTCCTGCTTCGGACCCCGGGAAGGCCTTTCAAACATCAAGGCTAAGGTTGTAAGGTTCTTCTGTATATTTTAAGATTAATACAATCAAGTTCTATTTTTCTCAATAAATTGTCGTTCGATTGTTTATTTCAATAAGTTGTCGTTTGATCGTTTATTTCATAGATTCCTTGATCACTATGATAGGTATGTTTTATGATTATTTGTTATACAGGTGCTATTTGATATTTTCTTGTTTTTGATTGCAGATCAACGAAAGATGATACTTTCTTGCGACAAAAGAGCTCTTGTTGCGACAAAGGATTATTGATACGACGGAAGCACTACGACTGCAAATAAGCATTTGGATCTAAGGTAGGATCGACACCTCATAGCATTTATTTGTAAAACGAATATATTTAGAGAAAGACAAACTTAGTTGTTCATTTGTTGCTAGATTGTCTTTTGACACTAGGGAGGTTGGTCTTGTCCGCAAGAACGATTTATCCGGCCAACAAATTGGCGACTCCAATGGGGAAAGAACTTGTTGTTTTTTGTTCTCTTTTATTTTGATTTGAGGAAAAGTTTTTTCTGGTTTTTGATTGATAGATATATGCCTGGGTAGCTTAGTTTTTCTCTGTTTTTGAAAATTTTGAAATCTTTTAAGTTTTTCTTGAGCTTTTCTTGGGACCGCACTTTTCCTTCTTTGGACAGTGCGGACAGTTTCGCATGTTTTCTTTAGTAAACAGTGCGGTACCGCACCTGTTACTTCTGGGAGCCTGCGGACCCTCTTAAAGTCTTGAAAAACTTAGATTTCTTCTTTCAGTTTAGTTTAGATTTAATTTAGGATTCTTAGCATCTACCCAGATCTGTATTTTTTTGTCAAAAATTCTTGTTTCTGAATTTCTTTAAGCAAATTCTTCATCTCATCAATCTCCATTAAGTTAATTGGGTGTTTTGAGTCTCTTTTTTGAGAAATTCTTAATTTGATTTCCTTTGATCATTACTTGGAGGTTTGTCTCGGTCTTTTCACAATTTTGCATCTTTTTGCTTTTGTTTTTGCAAAAAGATGAGTGTTAATCGCCTTTGAGTGTTTTTTGATCTTTGGAACTCTCACCCGATTTTCTTGACTTGCACTTGATTGGTTCTTAGATTACATTAGAATCATCTTGTGTTTGAGAATTTTCTTGCATAGATCACATTTGCATAATTAGAATTCTCATTTTCAGAATATGAATGAAAAATGTGCATAGATTACATTTGCATACTTTTCATGTGAATTGTGCATAGATTACAATTGCATAGTTTATATTCTGAAAAAATCAATCTTAGATTTAGATCATTTTTTCTTTGATTTGAATATAGATGTTTTTATACTTGTTTTAAAAAAAAAACACAAAAATAAAAAAAATTTGGGATTGATTTGCATTATTTTTTCTTGATAAAATTAGTGCATTAGAGAATTTGTTATATTTTCTCTTAGTGATCAATCTTTGCATTGTTGGAAGTGGATGGAAACTCTCTCCTTACTTTAGGTAGGATTCATCGAATTGAAAAGATTACATTATCATATTCGATTGCATTCAGGTTTGGGTCGGGTCATAACACCATTGGTTTCATATCCATTTACCCTTTTGAGTAATAACAGCCTAAATAACACAGCGCTTAATTAAAATTCATCTAGTAATTTTTACATTTCTAGGGCTCTTATCACCAACATAGCTTAGGCTAGTGTCTTGGAATAGATTTTAGTTAACTCTCCAAGACAGTAAAACAAACAAGTAGTCGATCTTGCGGTAGGAAAAATTCCAATTGTTGCATGTATGCTCTGGGAAGCTCCTCTTAAAGGAGTCAAGCACGAGATCATATCTGAACCAGTGAGGTAATCAATCCTTCCTCATTGGGAACGATAGAATATATACACGTATTAACAATGGTAAACCTCGGATAGACCATTGTCGAGGAGCCTGGGGTCACTTGTTGGTAAACCTTGGATTATGTCAAGGAGCCTTCAAGGGGATTGAGCTTTGTTACTCTGCCCTTGCGTGTGTATCGGATCGTAGACTGTTCCCCCAGGTATATTTGTTTCTATTGGTAACCTTAGTGGCCATAATCTATAGGATTCTTTCCTAAGGTGATGGTGGAGGGAAGATCCCACTGTACCTGGAGCAGACGTCGACTAGACTCACTTGGACTCTCTGGGGGGTTCTCTTCACTCGAGATGGTTTTGTGAAGAAACTTGTGCCAATCTATTTCATTAAGCAGGTTGTCGGGGTAACTGTTCCAACCGCCCTTTCTATATTAAATTCTACGATGTTGGATTTCATCACCAACTAGTGTTTTTAGTACAGGAAGTTACTGTTTGTGTGTGGTTTGACTCCTAGATTTGATAGCGTGTGTTAATTTGTTTGTTTTTAATTTTAGAGACCATAGGTGTGAATTGTGAATTTTAATTGTTAGGTGTGAATTGTGAATTGTTAATTTTAGTTTTAAATTGTTAATAAAATTCACTGAAGTTGAATATAATGGCAACTGTTCTGGAATTTACCAACCAAGGAACCCCTCTTAACGAGAATCCTAGTACTTTTTCTTGCTTTGGAAATGTTGGTCCTACTTATATGGCTACTTTGTCATTACCTGGATTTACAATAGGTTTACCAATATGGTTATTTTCAACTTCGTTGGCCCCGAATACTCCAATTGTTCCACCTCAACCGGATGCTTCACTTCAACAGAGTTCACCATCTCAACATCACCAACCTTCTGTTGACCCTTTACCTTCTTCGCCTAATATTTCTTCCTCCATTTCTTCCTCTTCGCCTGGTAAAAGCCTTGACGCTAGTAACCAGGTGGCTAAGAAGAAGAAGAAAGGGAAGAAGAAGAAGAAGAAGAAGCAAGATAAGAAAGAAGTCAACCAACCAACCATGGCTGTAAGTGTTAGTTGTGTCGAGGAAACCTCCAACATGCATCATAAACCCAAATACCCTTGCAGGCTTTGTAAGGGTGACCACTTCCTTATCAATTGTCCCGGTATTCCAAAGGTTTTGGAAGTATGGTTAGAAAAATCTCATCAACTTTCCGTTGATCCATCAACCAGTGATAGTCAGGTTCTTGGGAAAAAGAGTAAAGTTAGGTTTCCTTGTAAGTTATGCAAAGGGAGTCATCAAACTCACATTTTCCCTCACATGGATGAAGCCTCAAAATTGTTGGAAAAACTTACTATTCCACAGCAAGAATTTCCAACTGGTTACCGTAAAATTTCTCCCAACCTACCGTCAACTGACGGAGTGATTGATCTAATTTCAAGTACAGTCGATCCCACTCTTCCATTGGAGAGTGAAACTCATATCACTCAGGTTGATGATCCGTTAGTTGATCAAGTGGTCGATTCGATTTCACATTCGGTCGATCCCATTCTCCCTATAGAGAGTGAACTTCATACCGCTCAGGTTCTTCTTGTTACATCAGATTCTTCTACGCTAGGGGGCATTTAACCTGTTTCTACAGAACCCCCTCCAAGTACTGAGGTCTTTTCCTTTGATTGGAATAGACTGACAGAACCTTGTCTTCCTTCCTCCATCCCTTTCCAAATCATTGTGAAGTTTGGTGGTAGGGACATACACCGCACACAGGTAGATGAAGGTGCTTTTGTTAGTATTTTATCCTCAACTGTTTGGAAAGCTTTGGGTTCCCCTCAGCTTGTGCCTATTACGCAGAATCTGAAAGCTTTTAACATAACCATAAGTGAACCTTTAGGTATCCTTCCTAAGTTTTCTATTACTTTGGAAGGTAAAACTGTCTGTATTGATCTTATGGTAGTTCGAGGCCCCTTGGATTTCAATTTACTCCTTGGGCGAGACTATGTCTATGCAATGAAAGTTGTAGTATCGACACTCTTTCGCATGATGTCTTTCCCTCACAATGGAAATATTGTGACTGTAGACCAGCTTTCGTTCCCTAGTCTTGTTTCGACTACCAATAATCCGACATCCCTGAATGTTCCTCATACGAAAGTGGTATCTACCCCGCCACGGGTTAATTATGTGGCAACTAGTCCCATGTTTTCAGTTACCGATGTAAGCGAGCCTCTCACTGTTTGCTCGTCTTCCTTTGACTTAGATCCGGTAATTGACATGGAAAAATCTATGGGATTATTTGAACGTGATGTTCTTATCCCTTTTGAGTCCCTTGACATGTGTTCCTTCCAGAGAACTATTCTTCCTTCTGATGAAGACCTCTTAGAAGCCATGATCAAGGTGTGTCCATTGACATGTGTTTCTTCCAGTTGGAAGCCATGATAAGTAGTTTCAGAGGAAAGTTCCTGTTACTTTGTCAACCTCATTCAAAAATGAATCAGTTGGTTTGAGGATAGTTCTTTTTACTGTGTCAACCTCGTTAAAAAATGAATCAGTTAGTCGAGAGCATAGTTCTTTTCTTGTGTCAAGCTCGTTTAAAAAATGAAACAAGCTTCCATGAGGATAGTTCCTGTTACTGAGTCAACCTCATTAAAAAATGAATCAGGTATGAGGACAGTTATTTTCCTGTGTCAACCTCGTTAAAAAATGAATCATTTGGTCAGAGGATAGTTCCTGTTACTGAGTCAACCTCATTAACAAATGAATCAGGTATTAGGACAGTTAT
Organism: Pinus albicaulis; assembly: GCA_034641835.2. Taxonomy (NCBI): domain Eukaryota; kingdom Viridiplantae; phylum Streptophyta; class Pinopsida; order Pinales; family Pinaceae; genus Pinus; species Pinus albicaulis. The sequence continues at coordinate 107,213,024 of CM076573.1, read as the reverse complement.
TTTCCTGTGTCAACCTCATTAAAAAATGAATCAGTAGGTGATATAGGTAGATTGTAGAAAGTAGATACGAGGATAGTTTCTTTTACGGTGTCAACCTCGTTAAAAAATGAAACATGTAGAAGAGGAAAGTTCCTTTTACTGTGTCAACCTCGTTAAAAAATGAAACACATTGCCATGAGCATAGTTCTTTTCCTGTGCCAAGCTCGTTAAAAAATGAAACAAATCCTCCCCTAATTGAGTCGAGTCTTTGACTAGATCTCGTAAATGTTAAGTCGTACATTTAGGTTAGTTATTTCAGTTTTTGAATAAATTTTTATAGTTTTAGGTCGAGTCTTTCATATGATCTCGTAAATGAACCTTCATTCCATCCAGCTATTAATTACCAGTAGTGTACTTAGTTGAATGAAATGAAGCTGGGGGGGCATGCGCTCTAGCAGTTACGCTTAGGGGGCATCAAGCACAGTTTTCTCTCTGTTTCAAGCTTGTGTAAAAATGAAACCACTCTGAAGCATAGTTTTTCTCTGTTTCAAGCTTTTGAAAAAATGAAACCTATCTTGAGTCAATTTCGGTTATTTTCAAGACTCGTTGAAACTCATGAAAATCCCGAGATTATTTTTCTATCTTTCATTCTCGTAAAACACATGAAAATGCCGAGTTATTTCCGTCTTTTCCTGCTCGTAAATTAAATTGAAAGTCGGCCATATGAGTACATTTTTATCCCTTTTTCGAACTCGTTAAAACTTACGAAAAAGTGAAAACCATGAGTACATTTTTATCCCTTTTTTGAACTCGTTAAAATTTACAGAAAAAGCGAAACTACTGAGTATACTTTTATCACTTTTTCGGACTCTTGAAAATTACGAAAAAGCGAAACCTTGGAGTCCTCTTTTAAGCCCTTTTCAGACTCTCTAAACATGAAAAGATTGTCGAGCACTTGATTATTCGAACTCGTTAAAGTAAATGAATGATCGTCCCTTCAGTATAAGTTTACCCCTTTTACGGACTGAAATGGACTATTTACGAAAAAGGTATACGTTGACTAAATTACGGTCAATAGAGTTCTCTCCCGCATTATTTTATCCTTTTTCGGGCTCGAGAGACTAAATTTACGAAAAAGTACACCCATGGAGTTTTCTTAAGTTTTTTCTTCTGACTCCCTAAAATTGAAAAACACCAAGTTTCTCCTATACTGGACTCGTTAAAATTTAACAGTAAAGGACCTGTTCAATTTTTAAACAGGAACGAACCACTCCTTCTTAGGGTTCGAATCTCAAACTAAGTTGGACTCATCCGAAGGATGAGCTTATAAACAAGCAAATGTTATCCTCCTCAAGCTTGTCAAAAATAAAGAGGTACTTGCCAGAAATGGTGGGGGAAAAGAGAGAAAAACGAACCTGTTTGTTACATTTTGATTATTCGGAAAACCGCTCTTGAACACGACACTTTTTGTCCACCTGGGTTGGGAAATCCTTTGCCTAACAGTTAATCAAACCATTGAAAGTCTTCAGCCGGTTTCTGGGTATTAGCTTTGGGTCAATTTTCACCAAGCCATTTGCAGTGTCGTTATGTGTTCAAGAGGACAGTTCAAATAAACCATTCATCTGCAAAATATCTGTCATCCATTTTGACCATCCCTGAGTCAGTCCTTGCCAATATATTTCTTCAAAACTTGATCTATGATTTCGTGTTGTGGGCTTGCCTACGACAGATCACTTTCTATTGACGACAACTCATTATCTAGGAAGTTGATCCAGAAATCGTCAGTACCTTGAAATCTGCATGCCTCAATGGCAGGTTTCTCGCCTTCGACGATAGGTTGCATCATTGACCTTCGATCGAATGATTCTGTGAGATGTTCGACTTCAGCTCATTCATTCACATTTCATGGATTATACTGGGTACTTTGAGAGCCATTTAAATTACTGGTGGTTACTCTCACACTTGTTAACAGTTTACATCATTGACTGGTAATCAAGTGGTTTCTACCATGTTCGACTTCAACACATTTAATCGCATGGATAGAATCGTACTAGTTCGGGAAGCGGAAATCAAGACCCTGGATCTAGTTTCTACCATCCAGGCTGCGAGGAATTTTGTTATCATTAATACAGTGGACTATTCATATACAGATGGCTGCGTCCATGCTGTGTCTACATATGTCTATACTGTTATGTATTCAAAATCATTCCTGTATCAGAACAATTTAGAGTTAGTTTCTAGTTAGTTTTGATCTGAGTATGGGAATGCCTACCTCAGCGATGATATGATTACATATATATATATTTTGTATTGAATGTTTTTACAGGTTCCGACTGGGGTGTCCACAGGATGATCCTTGAAATGATAAAGTACTTCACTCTTCATATATGACAGACTTCATCTTCATCTATTTCAGACTTCGCACTTTAGGGGGCAATCTGTTACACTAAAAAATGTCACCCTGACATTCTGCTGACTGTATGAGATCATTAAACACTCATACATACCACCTTTGCAAGTCTTACAACCTTTTTTCCTCATTCCAAGCCCTAAAAATAGAGGAAAAACCCTTAAAACTCAAAAAAGCATTGGGTACGCAGTTAATATGAAGCCTGCCTGCGTTTTTAGCTAGGGTACGCAGGTAATGTGAAGAGAAATTGCGTTCTAGAACGCATTTTTCCAGTGTAATGCCTGCGGTACCCCTGCAAAGTCAAAAAAGCGCGAAAGAAAACTGAAAAAGTTGAATTTTGGTCAATTCTAGAAGGTTCTGGATGAGATTTTTTGGGGATGAGTACACTTTAGTAAGGTGCATGTATCCCACACCTTAAGGAACTAATCCCTTGATCTGAGGAGCCTATCCCTTTGAAGGAGGATTCTATCCCTTTAAAGGTGGAATCCTAACCTCCTCATCTGCTCTATAAAAGGAGGCATTGGGTAGCCTCAAAGGGTTAAGTTTTTTGGGTTAAGAAAACTAATGGAGGATTGAAGAAGTGAAGTTTTGACTGAGTGGAAGTGCTGTTGAGATTTAGAATTCTTTCTGCTGAGCTTTTTAGAGGAAAGATCACATACCTCTTTGTGCTCCTAGAGGAAGAGTGCAAGACTTATCAAAGTAGAGGAGATTCCTGCTTCGGACCCCGGGAAGGCCTTTCGAACATCAAGGCTAAGGTTGTAAGGTTCTTTTGTATATTTTAAGATTAATACAATCAAGTTCTTTTTTTCTCAATAAATTGTCGTTCGATTGTTTATTTAAATAAGCTGTCGTTTGATTGTTTGTTTCATAGATTCCTTGATCACTATGATAGGTATGTTTTATGATTATTTGTCATACAGGTGCTATTTGATATTTTCTTGTTTTTGATTGCAGATCAACGAAATATGATACTTTCTTGCGACAAAAGAGCTCTTGTTGCGACAAAGGATTATTGATACGACGGAAGCACTACGACCGCAAATAAGCATTTGGATCTAAGGTAGGATCGACACCTTCATAGCATTTATTTGTAAAACGAATATATTTAGAGAAAGACAAACTTAGTTGTTCGTTTGTTGCTAGATTGTCTTTTGACACTAGGGAGGTCGGTCTTGTCCACAAGAACGATTTATCCGGCCAACAAGGTTCTATGGAGTTTTCCCATAGTTATAAAGATAACGCGAAGGCCAGGGATGATGATTCCAAACCTTCAATACAGTAAGGGATCTAAGTAGTTTTCAATTCCACAGTCTCGGTCAATATATCATGATTATCGATCCATTAAACGAAACCCTCTACTCAAGCAAACCCTCTGTGCACCTGCAAAACAAATGATCATAGTCAGCAGTTCGAGGATGATTAAAGATAAAGTCTCAAAGCCCGAATCAGGCATAAACACAGTATTAAAAGTAAATCAGTGTTTAAAGAGGTGAAATAAGAAAAAACAATGAAGGACACCTTAGAACCATGTCAAAGGGGCTAATTGAATCCCCAGCTACCAAAATTTCCACTTGTAACCTCTCTGCCTCAAAGGAATACCCAAATCAATTTTCAGTCAGTAACATTAAGACTAAAGACAGTTGAATAGTTATTACAAACAAAGGAAGATATTTCAAACTATCAGTAAAGTTATTGAAAGGATAATAAAATGCCTGAAAGTCAATCTTTTCACCCACTAAGCCTAAAAATCAGAAAACAGAGTTAATAAAACAGAGTTAGAATTAAATGAATTCCTGCCTTATGCCTTGTGTTAGAGTCAGTCTTTGCAGCCTTCCTCCAGTGATCAAACATGCTCTTTCAAAGTGATTTTAAAGTGTCAAGGTCAAATTTTGTCATTTCAAAGAGTCTTCAAGCAAAATTTGATCACTAGGCATTAGGTCTAGGGTTGGTCTTCACTCTTTTCAAATTTGTCCAAATGTCAGTCCATGTCACCATTCAGCTGAGTGTGCCATCATTCAGAGGGTTTTCATCATCATGTCAAGTTCCGTTGGGTCATTTTACACCTCGTTCATGCTTCAGTTGTGCCTTGGTAAGGTCCATTTCCCTCTCCTAGGGTTTTGGAGGTAATTTCTCTTGGACGGTCAAATCATCGGAAAAACTTGTATCCTGATGTTCACACACCTTCCCATATCCTTAATATACCTCATTAAACACTTCCCATCACTGAGATCCCCCAAATTCCTCATTTTTGCACAAACCTTAGTTTCTAGCCACAACTTGGCGATTTCCTAGGCTAGGCCTGTGTTTTGCCCTTTTGGCCCCCTTCCCCTCACTCAATCTCTGTGATTCCACTTCCCCCTGCTTCCTAACATCCCTCCCTACTTCCCAAAATTTCCCCAAGAATTTAGAAGCCCCCTATCCCCTTCATTTCGCTTTATTTCGACAAAATTCCTTGTTTCACACATCGGGGTAAGTTTCACTCAAAAGAGGTTTCAGAGCAATCAAAGATGAATTTTGGAAAACTGAGAGAGTTTGTTGTTCACAACATGCCAAGGAAGAAAAACCTCCTTCACTTTTTACACAGGTATCATGGTTTTGGAGAAAAGTCAAAAATATCGTTGCCTCAGGAGAATTGAATGCACCTCTGAAGTGACCTTGGGAAAATCAAGTTTTCTCCTAGCATATTTGGCCAAATGACTTGCTTGATGATTTAACAGATCACTAGACAGAAATAAATTTCCAATGAGCTATCATGAGCTCAATTTGGAGTTGAGGAAGACCTTCAAAAGTTGATTGCAACAGCGCTCTGCCTTGAGGCAGCCTCATTCTGCTCATTTTGACTAGTGTTGGGAGATTTGGTTTTTTACAGGGTAAATGGAATCCAAATTGCATAATTCCACTTGTGTTGGAAATTAGACTCCAATAGCTTTCCAACGAGCTATCACACGCCCGATTTGGACACCGGGAAGGCCTCCAAAAGCTTTCTGCAAAATGCACTATGTGGCAAGAGCGACCCACCTGGGCAGAGCGACCCACTTGGGTAATTTTCACAGTGTAAAAATGAATGGGAGCGACCCACCTGGGCAGAGCGACCCACTTAAACAAAAAAGCCCAGAAATTTTGTTTTTGCGCCCAGTTTCGATTCGAATCAACTCCAGCTGATTGCAAACAAGTTTTTATCATTGCTCAGTAGTTTTTAATGTGTTGGTGGTATCTTGAAGTCTTCAAACATTTGAATGGAAGAGAAAAACCCTACATACATGGCTGATTTGTTCTTCAGGGTTTTAAAGTATGTATGGATGGTTTTATGAGTATTTTTACCACCTTATATCATTGATATATATCCACCTTGGCATGTATGTTCAAAGCCCACTGTTTTCACATCCATTATACCAATGTGGTCTTCATTATCATTTTACCACTGTCATGACCTTTGTTCCATGATGTTCATTGACATATTATATCCCATTGTCCATTGATAACACGTTTTCATAACTCTGTTTCATTGCCCATTGACACTTATAACTCTGTTGTAATTGCTCATAGACAAACACATTCATATGATGCCATGCTCCCTTTGACAAGATTTGTTCAATATTCTGAAGGTTGCCTGCTCCCTTTGGTCAAAGTTTCACTTGCATTTAAAACAGAGATTGTGCTTCTTTTCCAATCCATTTAAAACAGAGATATTATCATGGTTTGTTTCCTTATGGTGTTTTGACGGTGGGGATATTTGTTGGGTGTTGAAACACACATCATAACTTTTTTTGCACTGCTTTCATATCAGTATACATAGTGCCAATAGCTTGGTCAGAGCCATGACAGAGACAGAGTCAGTGTATGAGCAGGAGTCGGACAGTGACTCAATCGTTGAGGTTGATGCACTGAGATGGAGCATAGCAGTGCACCAGTAGTGGTAACATATCAGAGAAGCCACAGAGCTTTGTTTCAACATCACGACGAGTACTATCTTCACCCGGGGTGGAAGGGGTCTCGTTGACTTCATCAGCAACGCGAGTACTATCTCCACATGGCGTGGAAGGGGTCTCGCCTTCTTCATCAGCGCAGGTACATTCACAAGATAATGATGGAGACAAAGACACCAAGGTCCCATTTTTCATTTTCAACAGGTTGAACATACACATTGCTACATCATGACTGACAACAACACATCATACAACCGAGATAGTGTTTTCATCACAGGAACTGCATGTACCAGGAGAGCACTAAAATGGTGGAAAAGGCCTGATCCACTCCGGATTTTGGCCAAGGCTTCATTGACTGAGCAAGATACATGATGGAGGGTCTTCGCTCCGAATTTGAGCAAATTCGGAGAAAATTTTGTCATTTTGAAATTTTTTGGTCTAAAAACAGGGTTTGCAGTTACGTGGGTCGCGCGCTCATGCGCTCACTTTTTTTTGGGACACTTTCTGGAGGAAATTTTTACTTTTTTGGATTTTTCATGGTTAATTATGCATCCTCTGAAGTCAACTTAGCATTTCATCGAAATCTGGATGGTCAAAAAGCTCAAAAACACCATGAAAACCACCTTGCTGCCACCTTTTGCACCAGCAGGGAGTACCTCTGGGAGAATGAGGTTTTGGAGGGTCAAATGAGCTCCAAATTCAGAAATTCCACTTGGGTTGGAAATTAGACATCCAGGGCTTTCCAACGAGTTATCATGAGCTCAATTTGGATGCCGCGAAGTACCTCACAATTAGCCTGGAACATGAGCGACCCACTTGAAATTTTTCCTGAATTTTCAGCTGCCAGCTCAGTTTTTCGCCTAGTATGGACCAGTTTTGCTTATGGATAGAATTTTTGGGTTTTTATGATGTAAATTCATGTTTGGCAAGTAACTTTGGCTTATTTTTATCTCTTCTAGAAGATTCACTCTCAAAAGAGTAAAAAATCATGTAATGGATCAGTTTCCACTCTTTTAGAGGCAAGTTGTTAGCTGCCTAGATTGTAGTTCCATGATTAGAATTGGTTGAAACTGATCCCCGAAGAGGGAATTCGACCCCTAGAGGTGGGGAAAGGGGTTAGAGTGATCTATATATTGTAATTTCTGAGGCATTCTACAGGTTGGACTCTTGGGATACTTTTGATATCATTGTACATACTTTTCATATTTTGGCTAAGGAAAGATCAGGGGTTTTGCGGCACTTGTTGGGATCCTTGTGGTGTTCTGTTTTTGATGGTGTTTCTTCTTTGTTTACTGTAAGTTTCTTCATGTTTAATGTATGCCATCCTTTCATTATGCTTCTGAACTAAGTTGAATGAGTGAAATAAGGTTGAATCCATTGTTTACAGTGCTTGGCCTTTGAATTCAGTTAGTTCTATATGTTTTCAGCTGTTTGGAGAGGATCCAAGTTCTTCTTTGCCCTCTTCAGCTCCTCGTCAGTCTAATCTATCCATATATCCAATTTAAAGCATAAATATCATCACCTACCTCGCCCCAGCTTGAACTCTGCAAAGGTCTGACCTTATCCCCGGACCCAAAATTTGTTTTCCCATTACTCCAGCGTAAAACCAAAAAACCAAAAATCAAACATACCTATCTCTTTACTAGCCTAAAATCAGTTCTTATTGTAAGTCATCTCGCATCCTATTGCTTATTTTCTCGAGATTGACGGAGAGAGCCCTCTCCTGTCCTCGTAGGGCTAGCTACGAGGCTGAGCGTGGTTTGATGTAGCCTTGAGTTTTACTTCATTTCAGCCTGAGGTAGATTTGAGTGCTAACACCTTGCATGGTTTTCAAGGCTAGGAGTTGCATTTAGTATAGAATTAATGATACTCAACCCTAGAACTCTTCCACCTCCTCATTTATTCTATAAATACTTCTGAAGAAGATGAGAATTTGGTTGGTTGGTTGGTCACTAGTTGTAAAATTGGAACTCTCTAAAATAATACATAGTTTTTCTGAAGTTGAAGAAGAAATTGAATTCTTGGAAGCTGGATTATGTTTTGACATGCTTGTTCTTGAGAAGGCTCTATCATTGGATCCCTGAGCTTGGCTATTGGTGATGTATTCTGAACTGTCTGTTGTTTTTCCTGTTTTCGTTATGTTTCATAAATTCTTACTATAGTAAGATGAAAATTTTATGCTAAGAAATGACTCCTGGAAGCACCTTACACCTGTTTATCCTTCACTGTTTTATGTTTTCTTCTGCTAAGGAATTTTATAGTCTTTAATCATTCTCTTGAACCCTTATGCTTATTTATTTCTCAAATAGTTCAAATAGTTGGTTCCAACATGATTTATGGTTTCCCCTACTTATCTGCTGCCACTTGAAAGCTATTTTTGAAGTCTCCCTTTGAAGTACTATTGTTTATAGTTTTCCAAAGAGGTTTGTTTTGATCATACCCTTTGTCCCTGCTTGAACAATTGTTTTAAAGGTATTTATAGTTGTAATCATGGATGTGTTAGGTTTTCCCTCTTCTATGACTGCAATTATCAGTGAATCTTTCATGTTTTCTAAGTCCTTTGAAATAAAATCTTTGAGGAAATAGGATGTGCTCCCGAATCTTAGATTTCATTTTGAAATTTGTCTTGAAATAATTATTTGCTTAAAGTGTGGTTTTTAGAATTAATGGTTAGCCCTATCTATAAAATACCTCTTTATTGTTCAAGTTATATTTTTAAGTTCCCTTTGTTGAGAATTCAAGTTCTCTTTCCAAATCATTATTGTCCATATCATTCACAAAACTAAAGGATCCTTTGGCCAAGTTAGATTTTCCCTTTGATATCCCATATCCATTGATGAGTTTGTCATAAACCTCTTCTTGACTCTATTGCCCAATGAATTTAACAATTCTTCTTTCTATCTATACTACCTAGACCTTTCATGTTCTGTTGTGCCAATTCAACCAAACAAACAAACCGAACAAACACCTGCACTTAATAACTAGTCTAAAATCAATACTTAAAGGCAAACAAGATACACCTTTGCAAACAAATAATTTGAGAGATACCTCTCTGAGAACATGAGGACTAGATCCTGGAACTCTAAAGATTGGTTCTGATGTTGCCTTGTCTTTTGGTTAGCCAATCTATCAAAACACAGGACCCCAACAAGATACTGTGGTAAATGATCTTCTCAAGGTGGTGGAATAGATTCGGCAATAGATTCGACAGGGAGAAATCCTATTAACTTCAATTCTACATTCATAGCACTTATTCCTAAAATAATTTGTCCCAAATATTTTAAATTTTCCATCCTATTTCATTATGCAATTGTATCTATAAGATTGTGGCAAAAGTCATTGTTATGAGGATAAATCCTTTGCTTACAAGGGTAATATCAAATGAACAATTTTCATTTAGTAAAGGTAGGTTGATCCATGAAGTTGTTGAGGCAGCTCAATAAGGGTTGAAATAAATAAAAATTACCGATAAGGTTGTAGCTATTTTGAAATTGAACCTATTAAAACCTTATGGCATAGTTTTATGGACATGTTTGATCTTTATCTAGTCAATTGGATCATGGGATGCATTATGCCTTCTTCTTTTTTGGTTCTAATTAATGGTGTGGGTTCATACTTTTTTAATCCCTCCAGAGGAATTTGTTAGGGCTTTCCAGTCTCACTTTATCTATTCTTATTTGTTGTAGGACTGAGCATAATCCTCATTAAATATAGACAACACCACCAGATTTAGGAGATTTTTTTGAGCCAAAATATCAATCCTATGCACTTATTATTTGCAAATGATGTGCTTTTATTTTTTTTGTGATGTGTTAGAAGAAAATAAGTTCAAATTGATTATGAATATCTTTTGTAATGTTATGGGGATATTGGTAAGCTCATAAAAATCTACCAAATACTTTCCTAATGGCATGGAGGGATCTAAACTACAAATGATGGATCTTTTCATGTATCAATCTCATTCTCTTAATGAAGGATTCAAATACTTAGGTTTCAACATCAACCTAAACAACTATAGCATTGCTAATTGGAAATTATTACAGTCCAAGGTGGAGAGTTAGATTTAATTCTAGTGTAATAATTGGTTGTCCCATGGGGATTGTCTTGCCTAATCAAATGTATGTTTGAGGAAATTATGATATACTAGTGCCTTTCAACATTGATCTAAAAGGACTGTATTAGTTTTTTGTGCTAAGAGTCCTTTTAGTAATAAAAACATGTACAATTTGTCTTCATTTGTTTTCTTAACGAATGAGTTTTTTAATCATGAAACATAGATAAATTTGTGAGTTTTAAGCATGAAAATAAGCCTAAATAACACTGTACAACAGTGTATAATAGAGAAATAACATCACACATAAGTTTTACACAGTAGGCATGATGAAGCAATTCACCCCTCCTAGGCTACATCTGTTGGTCCAGCTCCCAATAACATGTCCCTCTTTGTCATTATGCTCAAAATTGGAAATACATGTGTTTACAAGCCTATAATGGTTTTTTTCTCTGCACCAGTGGCTCCAGAATGCTCAAATTAGTCTAGGTAGACTCTTGTTTCACACAAATTGGTTGAAAATTGACCTGGCTAAGCTTTTGCCCAATATCCCTTGGAAAACCTCCACTAAATGTGGAGACTGCACTTAACCGCAGTTAAAAATAACATTTTACTGAATTTTTAGTGGTGCTCCAAGTTTCCCGTCAGCGCAAATTGTAGCATTGAATTTTTGTGGTTAAGGGGAGGGGGTGGCCACATGCCAAACCCTGCAATCCCCGCGGTTATGCTAAACGCTGAGCAGAACTGGAGTTCACTCCTTTAACCCCGGAGTGAAACTTGTGTTACAACCAACCACGTGGAGAAAATGAGTTTTAACCCATTACATGTCATAACTTTGAATTTAATGCTGTGGGTTTTCAAACTGTCAAAATTTAATACATAACCGCCGGAGTAATAACCATGTGAACATGATTGTAAATTGGAGTTTTAATGTTGTGGTTTTTCATCCGCCGAAAGTTACATCTATCTAACTGATTTTTGTTGCAGTTGTAACATATGACCAATGTACATGGGCCGTCGGTGGGTTGGGACCGCCGGCAGTCGCCCCGCCCCCCATTTGCATATGTTATAAAACTTAAATAGTTATAGCACCCTTATATGGTAAGAACTAATGTGTAGAGGAGATGGTGGAGGTCAGTGTTGGCGCTCCGGAGGTCATGGGGTCGAACCCCCTGAACTCCACCAAAATTTTTCACAACGGTCTAGGGGACATGTGGTAGCCTCCGAGTTGACCACGTGTCACCCATCCAACGACCCACATGAAAATTCGTACAAATCATCAAACGGCCCAGAAACTGCCACTTGGCGAAACATGACTGGTTTAAGAAAAAATAATATTCCAAGGATATGCCAGACTTGATGACTGTACCTGCATGCTGACTGGGCATCCCAGTCATTCCTGTCACAAAATTTTAGTTTTTTAGGAAAATGATCAGAATGTGATATCTTCCTCATATGACATCAATTTTTTGAACCATTTGCAGTGTCGGAATCACAACAACGAGATCTACTCGGTCACTCAGGTTTGGTGCAATTTCGAGCACTTTCAATTTTGAGAAAAATACATGATCTCCTTATCACGCCTCCTCATTGGGAAGATTTTGGACCCCAAAATACTTTAATTACCTATTCAGAAGATGAGGGTACATCTCCCTTACCTTTTCAACTTCCATCCACCTTTCCTTGCTTTGTTTACTGCCCTTGAGCCCAACTCGAAGGTAATCGACACTTCCCCTCTTAGAAGTGCATGTCCTCCTGTCAAGGATGGTGTTGTGCATATCAGCCCCCCTATTTAAATTTTGGCCACCAGCTTCCTTTCGGTCTGTTTAAAACATCTTTCGTGGCCAGAGCCCTCCATGTTTGGTCTACCGTTACTCTTTCTGCCCAAAAATACACTGTGCAAAGGTTGAAATTCACGTTTATAAAATATATCGGGTCTAGCCCATACAGCCGCAGCACCTTTTGCTTAAATTCCCATAGAACCTGAGCGCAAGACCATATGCCAAAGGAAAAGGGGGCTTAACGATAAATGTTTCGGGCGCACCTGCAGCTGTTTGATCTCAGTTAAATCTACGGCCCGCAATCAACGTAGTAATAGTGGTCCCCGCGCCCGAAAACCGGCGGTTAATTCCACACAGCTTTGGACGGGCCGGCGGTATTTACCATGGGGGCAGCGATTCCACTAAATACGCGCCGTGTGTCTTTTTTACGGGCCCGAAAAACCACTTTTTTGCGCGTTAAATGTTGGACTATGGCCGGGCAGCGGAATTCATCTGAGCCGTTGGATCTGTTGACCTTCATCCTACGGCGGATATCTCCCAAAGATGCCCGCGCGTTATCCCATGCTTGTTGTGTCCCGTGGCCCACTGCCGTATCGTCCCCACACCTCTGAGCCGTTGATCTATTTTCAAAATCCGACGGCCCAGAATATAGTCTTCTCTGTTTGTTGACCCCGCAGCCACGTCACCCTCCCACCTGTCCTTCGTACATCCACGTGTCATCCTCTCGCGTGTAGATAATATTCTTTCCCCCGCCATATATACATATGTGTTTCTCGTCCTTATTCGTCGTTTTTATTCGTTCATCGTGTTTCTACTATTTTACGCAAAAAATTATGTTTCCATCTATTTATCAAAGTCTACGTTGTGATTTCTCTGCCACCCTGCATGTTCTTGCCATATGGCACACCTTCGTCATTACCATCGCCCTCACCTCCATCCCGGTCTGGTTTTTCTTAACTAATTTGTGTTTTTGCAGGTTTGCCGCGGTCGAAGATTCATCATGAACTGATGTTTTGATCAAGAGATCAGAAGCACCGCTCTTGACTGTTTTCGAGGAATAAATTCAGGAGGGAAGCTGAGGATGGTTGTATGATATGACCATCATTAAAGAAAATAGGGATGTGAATCTACAGAACCCTCCAGAGAAAATCAAGAGACAGATTTGAGCAGGTGAAAGTATTAATGGGCAACATGAGATATCGGTGATAGATCTGGAAGCGCAACATCACACATTAAAGGTCCGGGGTTTAAATTCAAAGTTAAAGGGTCGAGAGTACAGTACACAATCGCACGCTATCTCAGGGTTTTACGGCAGCAGATTTTCCCTCTTTCAGTAAGAGGCAGAACATTGTATATATTATTATTTGTGTCTTGTTCATGAGGACATTTTCATCCTCAGCATTTATTTCTAGAGGCAGACTGTAAAGTACAGTCATTTATATTCAGTCATTCATAGATTGGGCGCGAATTCTTTCCGCCATTTGGTTCAAATTGAGTCATTAAATGTGCTCCATCTACCTCCTTCTAGAGAATTCACTATCTCTTCTATAAAAACCCAGAAATAAGACATTAGAGAGGTTCCATATTTCTATCAGCAAACTGTGCAGCGAAAAGACTTTTGTATACATTTTGTAATATTTCTGTATGAAGGTTCAGAGCCTGTAGGGTCTCAGTGAGGAGGAGTTATAACTGTAATGAGGATTCTGGTCTTTGGTATCTCACAGTATGTAATTTTCTCTTATGTGTTAATACAATATCTCGTTTCATGATATTTATCTTCTTGTATCATGTTCTAGAATGCGAGTGGCTCACTAATCTTGAGTAAGGATTCATCCTGGTTGATGCCCATACTGGGGTTAGTCAAGCGCTTTAAATAGGCCTAGTCATGATATATTGTTCCATGTTCACCTTATCCATATTTTCTGCTATATCAGTTGTTTTAGGAGGGTGCTTTTAAAATGCCAGGATTGTGTATGGATTCTTGAATTGGCAAGCCCATACATGGTTCTGTTGTATATCTCGGTATCAGTCTAATATCAAATGGTATTCTCTTATTATTCCTCTCACTGCATCCACTCTCTGATATTTGATTTCTGTGGCATATTATTTGAACTGGCCCTCTTTACAGTAAGCTATCTCTTAACTGTCTGATGCTTTCATATTGAAGTTATGCATGATGTTCCTACATTATTCTTATCTTTGTATTAGCTGCTGAGAGAGTTTGGTCCCATTCAATATTATTTCCTTGTTTTACAAGAGATAGTAAGAGAGCTTTTGGATTGACAACCCAAGCTATATGATGAGCTCCTTGCTATATTAAGATGTCCTAGGCACTGGTCTATAGCAACTCTAGGCTGTCTCTATGGGTGACAAAATTTTCCACAACAAATGGTATCCTCCTTGAGCTCATCCAGAAATTCCAGCGAGAAATATTCTATAGATGGAAGCTGAACATCACTCCCTTGATCATCAATCAAAGGAGGCTCATACAAATGTAAATTTTCCACATTGACAACTGAATACATTTGCATATATGAAGGCAATTCAAGTTGAATTGCATTATTACCAACTTGCTTGATGATCTTAAATGGACCATACTGAATGGGCTTGAGCTTTTTACCTTCTCCTTACATCATTTATTTTCTTATGTGCAACCATACTTCATCTCCTTCCTGAAACTTGTGATCAACTCTATGTTTGTCATGCTTCTCCTTGTATTTGCTTTGACTCTTCTCAAGCTGTTCTTGAACTTATTGATGAATAATCTAAATTTCTCAATGAACTTTCGAACCTTGTCAATATCACTATGCTCATCAATTGAAACATCCTTCTCAAAGATGAAGTCTAATGGTGATTTTGAAAAATACCCAAAGCAGGCTTCAAAAGGTGAAGTATTTGTAGAAGAGTGCTTTACCTAGTTGTAAGCGTGTTGAATGTAATATAGTTGTTCATCCCACAACTTAGGATTTTTGCTGCAATATTCTCTTAATAGAAGCACAATGGTTTTGTTCACCACCTTAGTTTGGTCATCAGTTTGCAGATGAAAAGCAATACTTTTTTTCAACTTTGTGTCCATCATCTTCCAAAGATTGGACCAAAAATTCCCAACGAACCTAGAATCCCTTTCACTAAAAATAGTAGCTGGAAATCCATAATGAACCCATACATGTTGAAAATAAAGTTCAGTAGTTTGTTCAGCAGTAATGATTTTCTTACATGGCATAAGTATACACATTTTACTGAATCTATCCACAACTATGTAAAGATAATCATGTTGTTTTCTTGACATAGGTAGGCCTCCAACAAAGTCCATGGAGACACTCTCTCGTGGCCTTGATGGTATAGGTAGTGGCGTGTACAACCCAAGCTTCCTATTTCTAGGATTGCTTGTTGCACACATAGAACAACCTCTTATAAAACATGACACACTATCTATCATGCGAGGCCAATAGCAATATCTCTGTAGATGCGCCACTGTTTCGCTTACCCCAAAGTGTCCAGCAATAAGAGAAGAATGAGCCTCTCTCATGACACTAAGTCTCTTTCCTTGTGGTATACACAGATTTCCCAAATGAAACAACAAATTTTTATGCATGTGATAATCATTTTCCTCAACTTGATTCCCTTCACTAAAACTAGCATACACATCTTGAAAATCAGCATCATGTGCATATTGTTCTATGTAATTCTCATGTACAATAGAATCATTTTCAAGTAAATTAGAAACAATTATAATTGGCCTTGAAAGCATATCAGCAACTTTATTGAAAATACCTTTCTTGTACCTTATAACCAAGTGAAACTGTTGAAGAAATCCCATCCACCTGAAATGTCGTGATTGCTGCAATTTTTTTTGTCACTGCAAGTACTGTAATGGTTGGTGATCGCTATGTATATTCGTCTCTTTACCCATCAAGTAGTGTTTCCACTTCTTAACGCTTTGTACCAACACATATATCTCTTTTTCATATGCAGGATAATTAGTTACAGCACTATTGAATGTTTTAGAATGAAAAGCGATAGGCTTACCATGCTGCAAAAGTACTTCCCCCATGGCATAATCACTAGCATCGGTTTGTATCTCGAATGGCTATCTCAAATTCGGTAATGCAAGGATCGGAGCTAAACTGACCTTGTATTTTAAAGCTTCAAAAGGTTGCTGCTGTTTGCCTCCCCATTGGAAGCCTTTCTTCACACTTGTCACTACATGCATAGGAGCTGCCATGGTAGAAAAGTTAGCAGTAAACTTTCTCCAATATTGATCTACGCTTAAGAAACTTCTTAGCTCAGTTACTGTTTTGGGAGTGGGCCAATTCACAATGGCTTCCACTTTATAAGGATTAATTCTCAACTCGCCTCCTCCTACAATGTGTCCCAAATAAACCAGAGAAGTCTTTTTGAATTCACACTTTGACATCTTAAGAAATAATTTCTCTTTATTCAAAACATCAAGCACCCATTTCACATGCAAGACATGTTCTTCTCTTATTTTTCTGAAACAAGTATATCATATAAATACACAATCACAAATTCATCAAGAAATGGATGCAAAAAATTATCCATAACGCGCATGAAAGTCATCGGTGCATTACACAAACCAAACAACATAACCAACTACTCAAAGAGTCCTTGTTTGGTTTTGAATGCAGTCTTCCATATATCACTTTCTGCAATCCTTACTTGATGATATCCACTTCGTAAATCTAACTTAGTGAAAAAAAATTCTTCTTTCAGCCGATCTAGCAGATCATCTATCCTTGGGAGTGGGTATCGATTCTTTACCATTATCTTGTTCAAAGCTTTGAAGTCTACACACATGCGCCAAGTCCCATCTTTCTTCGGAATCAATACTATGGGTGAACTACATGGCGAAGTGCTTGGCCTTATGAGTCCTTTTTCCAACATGTCCTTTATTTGCCTCTTTATTTCAGCATTCTCCATTATCGACATGCGATACATGCCGATTTTTGGAAGAGTACAATCTTGTTGCAACTGAATCTCATGTTGAATCTCCCTTTTTGGAGGCAATCCTGTTGGCTCCTGAAACATCTCATGATGTGCATCAACTACATCATATAAATATGATTTCAACTTAGGATCACAATCCTCAAATGATTCATGATTAACATCAGCTTTAAGCTTAATCATTAGAAGAAAAAAATTCTTACTTGAATTCACCAACCTCTTTACTTGTACATCATTTACCATTGCAATATTTGTCTTCTTGCGATGTACTCTAACAATGTACTCCTTGCCATCTTTGAATAAATTTTATTTGTTCTCATGGAGATGGAAGATCGCTTTCCTGTCATACAAGTAAGGACTACCCAACACAATACCTGTAATATCAAGCGGAACCACATCTAATTCAACTGTTTCAACAAAATGTACAGTTATTGCAAAGCAAAATATGCACTTCTTTGAAACCTGTAAATTTTCATCCTTACAAATCCACCCAAGTGGATATGGCTTTGGATGTGGAATGGTCTCAAGATTAAGTTTCTTGACCAACTCTTCAGAGATTAAGTTTTCTTGTGACCCACTGTCAAACTATGTGTCAATCTTGGTATGTTTGGATATGACCCTCACATGAAACAATTCAATTCTCTCTTCTTCATTTGGAGCTTGTATGTGACAGTTTGATTTACTAGTAATGTGTTTTGTTTCAATTTCTTTCCCCTTCATGTTCTTCAATCCCATGGATGTAACTTTTGATTCATCACTTGAATCCTCTCCTAATTCATGTTGATTTGTAGCTGCAGTTTTCTACTTCCCTTTGTTGTTGTTATACTTAGGTCTCTTTTCAGGATGTAATTTCCAACAATTTTTCTCTTCATGGCCTTCACTTGAACAATGTTTACAGACCACCTTTTCTCCCTCTTTCTTGACAGATGCATTCTTTTTTCCCTTACCTTTTGAGTTCTTCTCTTTTTTTTTTCCCCTTAAAAGTTTCTCCCTACCCTCATCAGTAATGTTTTTCCCTCTAGCTTCTAGATGTGTGGCCTGAACACAAACTTCATCTAGACTTGTAGGGTTAAACATGAGAATAGTATGTTTTAAGTAGCTATGTAAGCCTCCTATGTACTTGAGAAAAGTATCTTGGATATGAAAATCTACCCCTAATAAGAGAGCTCTTCTCCTAAATTATTGGGTGTATTCGTGTACATTTTGTCCTTTCAATTGTCTAAAATTTTTCCAGTTCATTATGGATTTCTGCATATGAGCTAATGGATAAAACTGTTTTTTTTTATTTCAGTAATGAAATTAGTCCATGATAGGATAATCTTACCATGCTTTTTGATCTCCTCATTTGTCTTAGCTTCCCACCAAACAAGTGTTGCACCTTCCATTCTCAATGAAGCTAGCTAGATTTTTGTATCATCGTCATGAAGGTTTTGAATTCTCAAATAGACCTCCAATTTCCTAATACAATTACCAAGCTTTTCTGCATTGACTTCACCATTAAACATTGGCAATTCAAACTTAACATCAAGTTTTAGAAAATGGCTTTTACCAGGGTTCTTTGACTTGTGTGGTTGATGTACTGAAGATGAAGTAAAGGATGATGAGGATGAAGATGAGGGTGATGATGGTGACTTTCCACTGTCTCCATTTCCTCCATTTACCTTCTTTGATTTATCTTCATCATTGTGACCTCCAGATGATCCCTGACCTTCCTTGTGAAGTTTGGATCCTTCTCCTTCGAGTCTCTTATTCCTTTCTTGATAAAGGAATCTCACCATTTCATTCATGTCAAGGAATGCTTTCCTGAACACTCTTTTTTCTTCTTTGGGATCCACCTCTTCATGGATTTCTCCTTCTCCTAGAGGCATGCTTAATGCTGCTTCTGCTTCTTTTGGAGGTGAACTAGGTGGTGGAGAATGTGGAAATATTTCCCTCCTTTTTTTGGCTCCCTTTGAGAACCTCTTGCTTCCACCAATTTTCCTTCTCCTCTCTTAAGCTTGAGCCTAGTAAGCATGTAAACCCTCAAACAGTTAAACAAATATTTGCACACTAAAACACTAGAGAATAAACTCTAGCTTTGATACCAACCTAATATGGAAGGATTGTATTAGTTTGTTGTGCTAAGTGCTCTTTCAGTAATAAAAACATGTACAATTTGTCTCCATCTGTTTTCTTAAGGAATGATTTTTTTAATCATGAAACATAGATGAATTGTGAGTTTTAAGCATGAAAATAAGCCTAAATAACAATATACAATAGTGTATAATAGAGAAATAACATCACACATAAGTTTTACACAGCAAGAATGATGAAGCAGCTCACCCCTCCTGGGCTACATCTGTTGGTCCAGCTCCCAATGGCATGTCATTCTTTGTCATTATGCGCAAAATTGAAAATACATGTGTTTACAAGCCTCTAATAGCTATTTTCTCTGCACTAGTAGCTCCAGAATGCTCAAATTAGTCTTGGTAGACTCTTGTTTCACACAAATTAGTCGAAAATTGACTTGGCTAAGCTTTTGCCCAATATCCCCTTGAAAACCTCCACTAAATGTGGAGACTGCACTTAACCGTAGTTAAAAATAGCATTTTACCGAATTTTTAGTGGCGCTCCAAGTTTCCCGCTAGCACAAACCACAACATTGAATTGTTGTGGCTAAGGGGAGGGGGTGGCCACATGCCAAACCCCGCAATTCCCACGGTTATGTTAACCGCTGAGCGGAACTGGTGTTCGCTCCTTTAACCCCAGAGTGAAAATTGTGTTACAAACAACCACGAAGAGAAAATGAATTTTAACCCATTACATGTGATAACTTTGAAGTTAATGGCGCGGGTTTTCGAATTGTCGGAATTTAATACATAACCGCCAGAGTAATAACCATGTAAACATGATTGTAAATTGGAGTTTTAATGTTGCGGTTTTTCATCTGCTGGAAGTTATGTCCATCTCACCAATTGCTGTTGCGGTTGTAACATGTGACCAATGTACATGGGGCCGCTGGCAGGTTGGGACCATGGTCCCCCCCATTTGCATATGTCATAAAACTTAAATAGGTATGTCGCTCTTATAGGGTAAGAACTAATGCGTAGAGGAGATGGTGGAGGCCAGTCTTGGCGCGCCGGAGGGCATGGGGTCAAACCCTCTGGACTCCACCAAAATTTTTCACAACAGTCCATGGGACATGTGGTAGCCTTCGGGTTGGCCACGTGTCACCCATCCAACGACCCTCACTAAAATTCGTACAAAGCATCAAACGACCAAGAAACTGCCACTTGGCGAAACATGACTGGTTTAAGAAAACAAAATATTTCGAGAATATGCCACCTTTGCTGACTGTACCTGCATGCTGACTGGGCATCCTGGTCACTTCTATCACAAAATTTTAGCTGTTTCTAGGAAAACGATCAAAACGCGATATCTTCCTCATACAACATCAGTTTTTTGAACCGTTCACAGCGCTAGAATCACAACGATGAGATCTACTCGGTCACTCAGGTTCGGTACAGTTTTGAGCACTTTAAATTTTGATCAAAATACATGATCTCTTGATCAAACACTCATCCCTAAGAGCATATTGAATCATATCTACAAGATTGCATTAAATTACTTATGGAATGGCTCTAGTGAATACCTAGGGTCTAATCTTCTTTGTTGGTGCAAATTCCCCCCACCCCCTAATGATTTTGGGGGTTGGGTTATAAAAAAAATATGGATTCAGGATTTATCCAACTAGGAAATCCTTATCATTCTTTCTCAATTGGGATATTTTATGGATAAAAATACCCTTAGCTAAATATATTTTTCTTGGGAGAGTTTGGGAATGATTCAATCTCCCAATAAGTCAACAAATAACTCCACAAATAAATGGTTGGTGGATGGAAAACATTTGGATTGGAAAGTCAGATTTGATTTAATGGTTTGTAGTGGAAAGGATGCAATTGTAGGTTGCAACCATGATGTATTCTTGCATGATGATTTACTTGGACACATTAAGGAAAGGGGTATGTGTACCCTCAATAAAATTATGCAAGGGGATATCTCTTCACTTTCGCAACAAGGAAGTTTTTTTGTGGCGGATATGAACCTTAATAATTTATGGATTGATTCTTGGAATTAGTTTGTTTCTTAGCTAAATTATACACACAGATAATTTGAGGATAGATAGGATGAGTTGGTGTGGATTTTCAATTCTAATGGTGGAGAATGCACTGCTAGAATGGATTAGGTTTCTCCTTTGGAGGTTGATCAAAATGACATTGCCTCGTGGTATAAGAAGCTATGGAAGATTTGTGTTACTATTAAAAGTATCATTTTATTCTAGTTAATTCCAAAAGACTAGATTTCAACACGGCACAAAATGAAAAAATGTCGTTTCTCAACTCCTAATATATGTGTTTGGTGTCATGATGTTGTTGAAGGAAATTCCCATTTATTGTTCAGTGTAGTTTCTCAAAATAGGTGTGGTAACAAGTGGAGATATATGTCAAATTCTCAAGCCTTTGGGACTAGTCAAATGTTGAAGATTAATTCCATTAATACTTTGATCAACCAATATTGAAAAAGTATAGGGCACTGCCAATAGCAGTGGCTTGGGGAATTTGGATTACTCGAAACAAAACTCTTTGAAGATAACGTCTCCCCTCCATATATGATGACAAGTCAAGTCACATCACATATATCTTCTCTCAAAGGTCATCCATATCTAAGGGTTGATGCATCCCTATCACCTGTGTCATGAATCAACACAACCATTGGGGTATTTTTGATGGGACAATATTTGGTTCTTATTTTTTCTTCTCTGGTAGCCATTATGTTTATGGGAAGACAAACATTCATTAAAGAAACTTTGAGGGCTAAAATGACTCTCCTAAGAAATATTATAAAATAATAGTGGAAGTAATAAAATAAGATTAGATGACCTCATCAAGTTTTGAAGGAAAAAAAGAAAAACTACATTCAAATCACATTTTCAACTTATCTTCCTATGATTTTACTCAAATTTCGAGAGGTATCACTGATTGGATGAAAAAATTAGTTTTTCATCTAAGGAGTACGCATGTTGCATACTTCCCATGGACTTTGCTACACAAAAAAGTGAAATACATGAAAATTTGTTATTACAATCACCTTTTTTCATGTATTTCACGTTTTTTCATGTAGTACGGTCCATCAAAAATATGCAACATGGATACTTTTTGGATGAAAAATTAAAATCCACATCCAATGAGTGCTCCCACTCAAAATTTGAGTAAAGTTGTAGGGAGATAAGTTGAAAATATGAATTGAATTTTTTTCTTTCTTGAATCTTTTTACCTCCTTACTCCAAAAATGGTGAATCATCCTAATCGTTGACATCATCATATTGAATCCTATTGATTCATATAAAGTTGGTTTTTGTTGTACATTTTTGTTTTGAGACGTTGGTATTAACAAATTGGGATTACTTATTGTTGTGTATGCTATTATGAAATTAGCTATTGCAAAGAATATCCACAATCTTCAAATATTCGATGAATCTAAACTAGTTATTCACTAGAGGTAAAACAAAACATAAATCTATAATTTAGGCTTACCACATTTCTTAACTATCGAAAAAAATCACTTGTCTACTTCAAACAATTTCATTAAATCATATTTATTAAGAACATAATTTATATGTTTACTCTTTAATATTGTCTCTTCAATATGCTCTAATATCGTTGAGGAATATAACTATATTTATCTTATTTCTCAAATAGTATTATTCTCAACTAACACGTATACAAGAATTATAAAAGTGCCATACTAGTTTGAGAATCTCTAATAAAACAAACAATAATGTAAAATACAAACAACCTTCTCCCCTTTTGCAAGGTACTTTTAAATTCTAAAAAAAATGGAAAACATAAATATATATATGAATGATAATTTACTCAATTTACAAATTAAATTATATTAAAGTAAATGTATGATTAAATTTATGTTGGTCATGTTATTGAGCTTTTACTTTATTTGAAAGTTAAATAGATATAATTATATTAAAGTAAATGTATGATTAAATTTCTGTTGGTTATATTATTGAGTTTTTACTTTATTTGAAAGTTAAATAGATATAATAGCCTAGAGTATATGCACCTTATCCAAAACAAAAAGCTACCCATTAAAAATAAGTCATTGAGAGCGAAAAAGCTTCAACATCTTCCAAATATAACGCACAGCAGCTCTGATAGGAGAGTACAAGGGTGGGTATATATACCCTGCTTATATATAAATTTTTAAAAGAAAACTCAGAAATGTTCTAGACGACCATCGGAATATCACAGCATAAGTTCCAACTCTGAAGCAACCCTAACTTAGAAAACTACTCTCTAAAGAGTAGTTGTTATTACTATAACTATTTAAACACATAGTGCGGGCAAACAAAAACCGTTCAGTACGCCATTAACTGATCAGTGAATCCTGCAGTAAAAAGAAACGATGTGTATAGCATTAACTGATCAGTGAATCCTGCAGTAAAGAGAAACAATGTGTATATCAGAAGCAATGTGTATAGTATTGTTGAGCTTTTCTATCAGAAGCAATCTGTATAGTATTGTTGAACTTTTTTATTTATAAGAATAAGGTAAATTGTTTGACCTAGAGTTACTATGTATTAAATTTCTAAAATATTATTGAAATCTGCATCTTTATTTAAATCAAATTTCTAAAATATTCTTGAAACATACATCCTACCGCGTAAGGAAAAAGATTTCACCCTACCCACTATATGATATTCTTGAAATCTACATCCTACCGGCTGTAAGTAAAAATATTTCATCCTACCACTCGGAAAAAAAAACAGAAATAAAAAATTGAGTTGTGTTTGTAATTACTGAGAGCAATCAATGCTTCCGTTGACGGGAATGGTGATTTGAACACCACAAGCTGCAGGCAAGCCAGTGAGCAAAGGGGGACGGAGAGGCTGAATGAGTGACGTGGCGTTCTTGAGGCAGTTGCAGGCCGTCTGCCTGGCGATGGTCGTGTTGGCCATCGCGGCGACCTTCCTCACGCCATCGCAGCAATTGGCTGGAACAGCGCCACCGTGGAGCAAATAGTTGAGGCAAGGCATCAGATCAGACGTGATGACCTGGCACGTGATCTGTGCATGACAGCTCGGACCAAGTAATGCAGACATGGCAAGTGCCACCACTATGATCCCGTACACAGAGCTTGCCTGAGTCCTCATCTTTCTATGATATGTCTGCAAGTTCAATTACAGTGCAAATGCAAAAACTTGTGCTTGAACTTGTGAGGGACTGGAGTTGGCCTGTGTGTTTATATAAGGGGAAAATTGGCAAGAAGGTGGTGCGTGGCGGAGGTTCTCTGGAACCATATTTTTGCCCGGCAGATCACACGCATAGGTTGGTCAGCGGATTAAGTGGTCTGTATCCGAGAGAAATGCGTCCCACGCCACATTTCATGAGCTCCGGACCCCGTGGAAGACCGTTGTTTGTTACTTTCTAATATGTGAGCACAACAAGCTTTTTATTAAAAAATTGTTTACATAAAGTGTCAATATACACCCAATATCTAGTAAATTTTGCTTGCAGGTTTTTTTCTTGTACTCCACACTAATAAAACTACATAGCTTACAGTGAGACTAGCCGATATACACCCAAAACATAATTGGATAGTCTAGATTTTAAGATCTGGCATAGAATGTAGACTATCGTTTTCACCTCTAATGTTGCCCAACTTTAACATAAGTATACAAAAAATTAGTGTCCAAGAAAAGCAATTATAACATATTTATTAAAAGATTCTATATTATTAGAATATTCCTTATTCTAAGAAGAGTAACATTTCAGAAAGGGGAGAAAGATATCACTCAAGAAAGTTTGTTACATTCATGTTTGGATAAGGCATTTGCTATAACATTTTGTTTCTTGTAAATATGATCAAAGATCAGCTTTTGAAAAATGTCAGTCAATATTTTAATACGTTTTATCTAATTTATAAGCATGAGTAGCGCAAATTTTGATATCATGATCACCTAGTCGATGATCACTTTAGAGTCTCCATAGACATTTATATGTTCGATGGACAACCATTTTGAATAGAAAAGGCCCCTCTAAAGTGCGATGATCTCAACCTTGGTATTTGATCCCGCCCCACGATTCCAACAAAAGTGATAATATGTACCGGGTTCAATGGTTATATATACCCCACAACCACATGTATTATTGAGGGTTGCCCCATCAAAGAAACCTATAGGATATCTACACCATATATCTACATAATTCATATGTCTCGATTTCCCTTCTTTCAATTAGGCCCAATTTCGTTGTAATAAGTCACAATCTTCGTACATTTCTTTCTCATGTCTTTTGTAGATCGCTCAAAAATCAGAACATTTTGACACCTCCATATACCCCAAAATATGTAAAATGGGAGAGTGTAGAAAAATTTATAGTTTATGAACCATTCTAATAAGCAAGCCTCCATGGAAGAATAATTCCAATCAGCAGAAGTATGAAGTATGTTCAGAACACCATACCAAATAGAAGATACAAAAAGGCATTTGAGGAATAAATGTATGACATATCTCAGTTGGTTTTATTTCCCCTCTTTGAATAGGAATATGTCTTTATTTATCTTTAATTCAAATCTACCAAATTGTTTGCTCCGCATTACATATGACATATCTCAATTGATGTTATTTTCCCCCTTTCAATAGGAATATGCCTTTATTTAGCTTTAATTCAAATCTACCAAATTGTTTACATCCTATAGGATATCTACACCATATATCTACATAATTCATATGTCTCGATTTCCCTTCTTTCAATTAGGCCCAATTTCGTTGTAATAAGTCACAATCTTCGTACATTTCTTTCTCATGTCTTTTGTAGATCGCTCAAAAATCAGAACATTTTGACACCTCCATATACCCCAAAATATGTAAAATGGGAGAGTGTAGAAAAATTTATAGTTTATGAACCATTCTAATAAGCAAGCCTCCATGGAAGAATAATTCCAATCAGCAGAAGTATGAAGTATGTTCAGAACACCATACCAAATAGAAGATACAAAAAGGCATTTGAGGAATAAATGTATGACATATCTCAGTTGGTTTTATTTCCCCTCTTTGAATAGGAATATGTCTTTATTTATCTTTAATTCAAATCTACCAAATTGTTTGCTCCGCATTACATATGACATATCTCAATTGATGTTATTTTCCCCCTTTCAATAGGAATATGCCTTTATTTAGCTTTAATTCAAATCTACCAAATTGTTTACATCCTAGTGTGTATAGAACAATTGGATGATATATATATATATATATATATATATATATATATATATATATATATATATATATATATATATATATATATTTAAGTTTATAGTGAAAATATGAATTTATAAAGAGAAATAATTAATACATTTATTTATTAAAAACTATTATAGTTATATAAATTAAATGGTTGGTAAATGTTGTTAGGCATCAATTTATAATAAGCATCAAAACACTTACCCCTACTTTATCACATAATTTTTTAATCTATAAATAGACTTTGTTATAATATTGTGGTTTATCAATACCAAATGCCCAAAAAAATATAACTCACTTCATCTCACACTTTTTCATATGCAAATTTTTTTTATTGATCAGTTTAATTTGAATGAGCAAAAAGGACACAACTACTCTGAAGATAAATCTCAACCTTTGATTTGTGCATACTACTATAAATATTTTAGAATATTTCATGGAGGTTAAATCCATACCATCCACCTAAAAAATATTGATAATAAAATTAAAATTATTGAAGCCTTATTCCAAAATAAACATGCATATCCTTCAACTAGGGAATCTATGAGTTTTAACCAACTCATACAAAAGGAGACACACCAAGAATATCGATATACTAAATGCATAGGGTGTATATGATGACTCTTTAACCTCAACGTGTTTAGATTTTAGCAAAACCACATACTTAGGCTTCCTAAAAGCTGTAAATTATTTTATACTTTTATAATTTATTTCACGTAAATATATTTTTGTGAAATAAGTTAAAAAGTATATAATAATTTGCAATTTTTAAGAAGCCTAAGTATGTGGTTTTGCTAAAATATAAACACATGGAGGTTAAAGATTCATCATATGCATCCTATGCACCTAGTAACTCTAATCCTCTTGAGTTCTTTCTTATGCACCTAGTATCTCTTATTCTCTTGACATGGTTAAAATCACGTGGGCTTCACTCAATAAAACTCTGACATATCACATGTGTTCATGGCATATTAACCCTTATTTTTTTTTTGTAAGTGAAGGATCTATTCATTAATCAAAAAGAGAGTACATGATTATCAAAATGCAAGTAGTCTCACCCCAACCAGGTTTGCTGACAAATACTATCACCATATTACAAAAAAACAGAAGTAGAAACAAACTAGAAGTCCAAATCCCGAGAGGCCAAAAGCACCAAAAGACGAGCAGGACGAGAATGTAATATCCCAAATGGGATATTTCCACTAATATTGCAAAAAATAACTTAATGTCGTAAAATCAACATTTTCTTAATAGAAGATTTCCATGTAAAAATAAAAAATATAGAGCACTACAATCCATTACACATTGAATAGGAAGAATATAACCATTTTATTATAAATGGTAAACTCGGGTTACATGCAAATCTAACCCAAAATGGCTAAGATAGAAAACTAGCCATGAAGATGAACTGTTGCACTGTGCTGGCCTCCAAAACCGAACTGTTGCACTCTCCCTCCGGCAATAGTTGTCACTAAACCCCCTGAAGATAATGAATCACAAGTTGAAGATCTGAGTGATCCCCACACCAATCCCTGAAGCTCTGCGAAACTTCTGAATGAAGTCCCCTCAAGAGAGTTGGGTTTTCATCCAACACTCACAAATCACCCGAGCATTTCCATCATGGGGCTGCCAATGGAGTAGAGAACCAATTTTTCAAACCTCTCACACAAGAAAATGGTCTGATCCAAAGATATCCCTCAATGCCTCCTCCTTTTCTTTTATAGATCTCTTGGATCCTTCTAGAGCCTTATTTTATTATTATTTTATTCATGAAGCACTTTTCCCTCTTACTGAAATATTCCTTTTTAATGCAGAAAAGAGTAAATCGGCTACCACATCTCCTTTGATCACTGAAACTCGTGTCCAACCATCCCATAATGTAGGTATCCTCATCCCGGTTGCAATGAGCTATTACACTAAGGTTTTCTATCATGTATTCCCCCCATAATGCCACCTTGAGCGTAATTAACTGAGTTAAGCCCAAAAATAACTCAATTTTCCGAAAGTTGTCGAAATGCACTAGAAAGAAAGGCAAGTTGCTCGGATGATGGAATACATCAACCAAATGCCACCCAACCACATAGAAACTCCTCAAAACTCCTCCAAAAAGCCCTTGGGCCTGCTGATGACACCAACCTGTACCTGTGACCTGTCTACTCCTAACTCTAGAAGTCCATCCTAGCCCTGTTATAAGTGACACCAAAAAAGGGAATATTACAGACCTTCCGCCCCAAGATTGTTTTCCCTCAAGCAATCCAAATATGCGAGCCACCCTGTTGGCCCAATGCAATTGAGACCCAATGCCTGGATCCCACACAAACCCCTGGGTGCTGCTATGCACCTGTGTCAAGCCACCCGGAATAGAACCCTCAATACCGGGATCCCAAACTAATCTCTCACAGTACCTGTCATCAAACATTCCTCTCGGATCCCGTCACCACCATGGCCAATCATCGTTTAAGTCCCACGGATCGGACTGCACACTACCTCTGGCTATAGCTGATACCCCATGGAGTGAAGTCCACCAAAAATC
The DNA here is from genome assembly GCA_034641835.2 of Pinus albicaulis. Taxonomy (NCBI): domain Eukaryota; kingdom Viridiplantae; phylum Streptophyta; class Pinopsida; order Pinales; family Pinaceae; genus Pinus; species Pinus albicaulis. The sequence continues at coordinate 107,184,084 of CM076573.1, read as the reverse complement.
ATCAAGGCTCCCTGACCCTTATTGTGTTGTACCTCTAACTGTATACGTTGCCCCACCAACTGCGTAAAAACTCATCACCTCCCTCCAATCCAAGTCCCGGCTCAATCTAATGTTAATCCTGCTCTCCTAATATAGGGATGGAGTGTTGAATAAATGACGACTTATGCCCCACTGCCAGCTGGAATCTGTAGCATCTACCATGTCTAAGGGCCCCTGCTCCGTTGTGCTCCCTACAAAGAATATTATACCATCAAGAGAGTGCCAACTCATGATCTCCTGCTAATATATCCTAGAAGAGGAATCCAATGAAGTGACAATTGTATACAAAACATGCCTGGGGCATTGTCGCTAGTCTGTAATCAACTCACGTTTATCTATCCTGTCTGCCGATGAGATCTACATGCAAAAGAAGGCCCCTCCCTCTATAATGGGCCAAAGTGGGAAAGATATGTTGCAAGCCCCATCGATGTATTCCTGGAGAGTGCTACTTCCTGAAAGCACTGCAACTCTTCTCACTTCATGTGCATCTATCTGCACCTCATTAATGTGTCAGCCCAAAAATGGATGCTCCACCATCTCCAATAACTCCTCCCTCTCCTGATCAGGAATTTAATGCTCTTGATATCCACTAGCCCCCTGCAGAACTATCCCATCAACCTCCAACATCTCCAGAGGATATGGATCTGCAACTGTTGTCACCGTACTCGGTGTCTGTGCATATGAATGCTCCTCCTCAATGGTTGACCCCAAGGTTAGCCGCATATCCATCATAGACTCAATGTGAGCCTCCATCTGGCTCTCCCCTCAAGGACTATCACGCATTATGTGCATAGTATCCTCCTCTACTAATTCCTGCTCCATCATATGCTGCTCCACCTAAATCGTCACAAGTGACTCATCACCCTGAGTATCTCTCGTAGAGTCCCCTGACTGCTCATCCTGAACATTGGAATACAACTCCAACCTATTGTCATCATCTCTTCATGACTTATCTTGCTCCCCAAAAGCATCATCATATGATCCCATGGACTCATCTAAAGAAGAGTCCTCATCTTAGCATACAGAAGGAGTATCTACCTACTCTACCTCTGGCATCTCATCTACATCTCTCAAACATGAGTGATCAGGCCCCCAAGGTTATTTGCAAATGAAGCAAAGTCCCTTCCTCCTCAACTCATTTATGTTGTCTAACCCAGCAGCTCCTCCCTGTTCAACTATCTTCTGAAAAGCACAATTTTATGCTCAACTAACCCTTGGGCTAGATCATAAGCAGCAGGTGAGACCAACTTCTCTCTCCTCTAAATTCTTAGCAATCTAGCCTGTAACTCTCGACAAATGGCCTCATGGAATCCCATACATGATGACAATATGGACTACATGTGTCTTATGATTGTGTTAGAATGATGTCTCCTAATGCTGAAGAAGCATTGGAACATCTGCAGAATCAAGCCATCCCACTCAAGGTCAAACATGATCTCATAAGTCGGGTCATGGCCATGACTTCTAAAACCTTAAGCTTCCTCCCAAATGTAGAGCCTACATAATTTTCCAAATCCCGAAAGGTTCCTACTATCAATCTGAAAATTCTTTTCATAATGTCATCATTGTACGTAGGGAAGGGTGTTGTTATCCTCAAAATATCACTGAAACAAGAGGTAGTTATAAGCTTGACTCTCTCACTTGGATGTTCCAAGAATCTGGCTTGTACTAATGCAAGCATAGATGGCTCCAAGGCCCAATTTAAACTCCAATCAGATTTCTCTATCTTTGGAAGACAAGATTCCAGTTTCTACAACATGGGGAAGTCATTTTATGATCTTCTGCTCTTTAAGTACCTCCTTGGAGAAGGGTTTTTTGTTTTTTTTCAAGGAACTAACTTCTACATTGTTTAATCCTTTTGGTCTTTGGTTCAGATCGCAACCCACTGAGGCATTGTTATGTTGATTTAAGAGTTGTTTTAAAAACTTCATTGTTTCAATGAAATATATGGAAGTAACCGTGGTTTAGCTGGACTTGCACACGGCAAGCTACAAGCACCGGGTGATGAGTGCAAGCAAATCCAACCACTCCAATAGCAAGCTCCTCTAGAAACTGCACTATTGCTCCAAGACTACATTGTTTCCTAACTTTGGCCTCTGATTTACCCACTGAAAACTTCTCAGAAAATTCCAGGAATTTGGGAAGATGATCCTTACCCAAAACCCAGAAAAAGAAAGGGTTTCCTCTAATTATGACCTTCAAAATCTGACCCTTTGTAGTTTAGCCCTCTTTCAATTTCGCTTTCTAGCACTGCAGCTGCTACTATCAATCATTTCTCTCCAAAATCCTAGCCAACCTCCTCAAATGGCTCTCCTATCAATATCTCAACACCCCAACTCTAAAATCCAACCAATGAAGCTCCCACAAATTAGCCTCCTCCAATGACTGCGTAGGCCCTTCTAACCAAAATAGTTGAGATAAAAGTTGGCCTCCAAGACAATCTGTTGCATAGCTATGTTGGCCCTCAACTCTAGAATTTTGGCCAAATATGTCGTTTTTCAAATCCATCTATGGTTTTCATAATAAAAAATTTATAGAGTAGCTAACACAATTTTTCCCAGGAAAAATCTCGAACCATAATAGCTGCAACTAAAAACTGGAAACCCGCAAGTTGATCCAAGATTGAAGCTTTGATACCACTGTAATATCCCAAATGGTATATTTCCACTAATATTGCAGAAAATAACTTAATGTCGTAAAATCAACATTTTCTTAACAGAAGATTGCCATGTAAAAATAAAACATATAGAGCACTACAAACCATTACACATTAAATAGGAAGAATCTCAACATTTTATTATAAATGGTAAACTGGGGTTACATGCAAATCTGACCCAAAATGATCCGGATTTATGCAGGAACGCAACAGAATAAACATATAACCATAAATACAGAGATGCAGCGGAAATAACACTTCATTTCATTAATATCAAAGAACTGAAATTTGCTTACAGACAGAAAGGAAATAAAACTAGCTAGGGCGCTGGTAGCTATCTCTGAGAAGAGATGTGGTGGCTACAGGCCTCTGAACTGAGTTACAATGAGGCTCGAGGGCCTATTTATTATTTAGAAACAATGGGAAATCATAAACAGCCAAAACCCTAACCCTAGGAGATGAAGCGCCAAAACTATGGGCCCCGTTTGGGTAAATTGGTGTTTCAACTTCCCAGGGGCGTAACTTTGGCATACGATCTCTGTTTGATGTGTACCATACCTCGTTAGAAAGATCTATCCGAGGACTACAAATTTGGAACAAGCAACATGGGTCCGTGGACCCATGTTGCTCTCCATTTTACCAAAAAATGTCGTTTAGGGCCTCAAAACGGCTCCGGAAGTTTAGGACCCGAAAAACTGCTAAAAATAGTAAACTGTGCCGAAACTGAAAAACTGAAATAGACAATGGTGGAGCCCCAAGTGGAATAGGCGGGTGACCACCAATATCCACCTGGATCATTCCTCCCCCCCTAGGAAGCAATGGTCCCCATTGCGTTAAGTTCCTCCATGAGATGAGGAAATTTCTGCTGAACTTGGTCCCTGGTGAACCACTTTCCTTGGTGCAAGAGTTGGCCAGCTTTGACAACCCGATATAGTTGGATCTTCTGTTGGCGAGTGTTCTTGATTTGCATGTCCATGATGCAATCTGTGGTGGCCTGTTCCATGCAGTCTGGATTTAACTCAGTTGGTGTGAGTTGTTCTGCAATGTCCGAGGTGTCCAATAGAGGTGGGAAGTAAGGACGAAGGCGATCCACATTGAAGACTGGGTGCAGACTAAGGAATGGTGGAATACTGAGCTCGAATGCATTGTTCCCTACAGCCTTGGTGATGGTGTACGGCCCGTATCGGAGCGGGCGAAGCTTGCGGTGGGGTCCAGTGAGGCGCTCCTTCTGCAAATGTAGCCATACTTTGTCACCCACCCGGAAGTTGTGTGGCACCCGGTGTTGATCATGGCGTTGCTTGTACTTGGCATTGGCTCTGTCCAATATATCATGAACCTGTTGGCGGATGTGTTGAATGCGCTCGATGAAGCTACTGGCTTTGTCAACTTCAGACTGGACATGAGCTGAATTGGCCTGAGCAGCTGAAAATGGCATGGCTACGTCAATGGGACATAGTGGCTGGAATCCCAAGCCCACCTGAAAGGGGCTATGGCCGATTGAACTGTGGAAAGACCAATTATAACTATGTTGTACATAGGGGAGGTTCTCGTCCCATGTGCATGGATGCTTTGAATTTTACATGCGCAGAATGTGTACAATCATTCTGTTGACGACCTCTGTCTAGCCATCTATTTGGGGATGGAAAGCTGTGGACTTGGTGAGCTTGGTATCCAACATCGACCAGAGGCTGGACCAAAATGTGCTGAGGAACTTGCTATCCCGATCTGATATGATAGACTGTGGGATCCCAAAGTGCACCCACACTCGTTCAAAGAAGAGTTTAGCAGTGGCTTCTGCTGTGATATTCTTCTTGCAGGCCGCCATGATGGCCATCTTCGAGAATCTGTCGACGACCACGAAAACATAGTCATTTCCCTGCTTAGTAGAAGGCAGGCTTGACATGTAATCCATGGAGATGGATTCCCAAGGTCGACTAGGGGTAGGTAGTGGAGTATATAGGCCTTGCTTCTTGATGGTCGGTTTGGCAATGGCACAAGCAGTGCAGGATCTGATGTGCTTCTCGACATCCTTTCGAAGGTTCAGCCAATAGAAATACTTCGATAGTATTGCTACTGTTTTCTCGACCCCGAAATGACCAGCGACTCGACTGTAGTGTGCTTCCCATATCATCTTGGCATGCTCTCTTGAAGGAACACAAAGGTGTCCTAGGTGGCATAAAAGTGCATCTTGGAGATGAAAATTTGGAACTTGCGTGCCCCCCAAGAGTGCCTTGTAAGTGTGGCCGAATTCTGGGTCACTCTCATAGAGAAGCGGCCAATCAGAAGTCTCGTGCCCACAAGAGTTGAGCACAGTGGTGAGCGCCACGATCGGTGGTCAGCTGAGGCAGTCTGCAACATGATTGGTGCTACCCTTCTTATACTTTATGTTCAAATGAAACTGTTGCAGATATGTAGACCACTTCTGATGGCGATCATTCTGCAACTTCCCTTGTGTCTGTATGAACTGAAGGGGCCTGTGGTCTGTGTGGATGATTGTTTCCTTCCCCACAATGTAATGCTTCCATTGTCGACAAGCTTGCACAATGGAGTACATTTCTTTGTCATATGTGGGGTACTTGCGAACTGTGTCAGACAATGTCTCACTATGAAATGCCACTGGATGTCCCTGTTGAGTAAGAACTGCCCCAATAGCATAGTCAGAGGCATCTGTCTCGATCTCAAATGGCTGTTGCAAGTCTGGTAAAGTGAGCACAGGGGCAGAACAGAGGCGATTTTTCAATTCTGTGAACGCCTTCTGTTGAGGTTCCGACCAAAAAAATTTTGCTCTCGCTCCTCCCTTGGTGACTTGACTCAAGGGCCAAGTGATATGAGAGAATCCCAACACAAACCTCCGATAGAAATTAGCAAGACCGAGAAAGCTGCGAAGCTCTGTTATAGTGGTTGGGGCTGGCCAATCCCGAATGACTTGGATCTTGGCTGGATCCACATGCACCCCCCTTTCATCAATAATGTATCCCAGATATTGAACCTGGGTCATGCCAAAAGTGCACGTCTCCAAATTGGCACACAACTTGTGTTGCCGCAGTGTTTGGAGGACTTGTCGGATGTGGTGAAGGTGCTCTTCCCAAGTCTGGCTGAAGATCAGAATATCATCCAAGTACACCACTACAAATGAGTTGGTGAACGGCCGCAAGATGTCATCCATCATCCTCATGAAGGTGGCGGGAGCATTCGTCAACCCGAAAGGCATGACCAGCCATTCGAAAAGGCCTTCCTTGGCTTTGAAGGCAGTCTTCCACACATCGGAGGGTTCAATTGGTACCTGGTGATACCCAGACTTCAGGTCGATCTTGCTGAAATATTTTGCACCTTTGAGTTGGTCCAGAAGGTCATCAATCCGTGGGATTGGGTACCTATTCCTGACAGTGATCTTGTTCAGCGCCCGATAGTCAATACAGAGTCTCCACGTCCCATCCTTCTTCTGTACCAACACGATCGGGCTCCCACAAGGCGATGAACTTGGTCTGATGTGACCTTTCTGCAACAGCTCCTGAATCTGCCTCTTGATTTCATCATTCTCTAGAACAGAGCGCCGATAGATCGGTCCATTAGGTAGCGGCGCACCGGGGGTCATATCAATCGGGTGCTTGACCTGACAGTGCAGAGGAACCCCTGTGGGTGAGGTGAATATGTCCCCGTACTCCTCCACAACCTTATCCATTTGTTGTTGTTGGGCAGAGGAGCCCTGTCTGGAGGTCGTGGCCACAGTCTTCTTCTTGCCCTGGGGGCGGATCATCAGGAAAACGAATTTCCTGGTTTGGGAAATGAGCTTACTACATTGTTTTGCAGTAACCAAAGAGATAGCGGCAGGAGGTGGTACCTCTGGTATCCCGTACAACTTATTTCCCAAAGTAACAATAACAGCACGAGGTTGAGACTCATACACAGCATGACGCTTCCACAAGTATGGTTGTCCTAATAATACATCAGAAACATCAATAGGAGCAACGTCACATAATACCTCATCCGTGAAGGGCTTGATTCTATAGGGGAGGCGACACTGCCGGCTGACGCGGAGATCTCGTCCTTGGTGAAGCCACCCGATGGTGTATGGATGTGGGTGAGCTGTGGTCGGCAAGCCCAACCGCTTCACGGCGTCTGCTGAAATGAGGTTCTTTTGGCTCCCATTGTCGACAATGAACTGTACCGGGGATCCCTTTACCCACATCTGGGAGTGGAAGAGACGTTCCTCCTCCTCTGGATCTTCTGGTTCCTCCTTCTGGATCTTTGTAGTGGCAACAGTGGCGTTGGGCTCTGCATCAATAATCTATTTCCATTTTTCATTCCCCTTTTCAGGTTCTGATTCGGAGTCAGAGCATGCATCTGACTCAGAAGCCCTCATCTCGGCCACTAGCGACTGCTTGGCCCGACACTCACTTGTGTTGTGAGTGGAGCTCTTATGGAACTCACACCACTTTCCCGTGTCCTTCTTTGGTTTTGCGGTGCTGTTCTTTTCTTGTGGCTTCGATGAGTTGTCTTTAGCCGCCATGCCTTGGCTCGGTCCTTTGTTCTGCGGTTTGGAAGCACCTTTCCCTTGCTTTTGATTCGCAGATCCAAAGTCTCGCTTCTTCTGCTTGAATTTCTGCTCAATCTTGGCAGCATACCGGTATGCCATACCAAGCGAGGAGATGTCAAGGAACTCCATTTCCTCCTGAATGTATTTGTGCAGACAACTACGATACTTTAGCACCAGATGTTTCTCTGAATCTTTGATACCCAACTTTGTGCGCAGGGTATGGAACAGATTCGTCAGCTCATGCACATCTTGATCCCTTTGTTGTCGCAGCGTGGTCCATTGTATGCACTTGTCCTCATAGCTCCCCACGGGATAGTACTGTTCCTTGACGGCGTCTCGGAAAGAATTCCAAGTTGGTACGGCCGAGAACAGAGAGGGTTCTGTCTGGTCCTTGTTCTCACAGTAGGTTTCCCACCAGTCCTTAACATGGGGGGTAGCTTTGAGGAGTGCAAAAATAATCTTCCCCCGGTCTGAAAAGTCATGAACCGAGAAATATCCTTCTAACAGATTCAACCATCTATCTACGGCATCTGCGTCTATTTGACCCTCAAATATGGGAATGTCAAAATTTACTTGTACCTTAAAAGGAGTCGCGCCTCCAGAGTGGCTGCTGGATGCAGATGCGCCGCCGATGGGTAGCCGTTGAAGGATCTGAGCAAAGTTATCCATCATCGCGTTCCTTTGTTTTTCGAGGGCCTCCTCGAGCAATATTTTGATAGGATCTCCTGCTCCCTCATCTTTCTTTTCGTCCCCATGGGCGTCCGTCGAGGTTTGCGAGGCTGATCTTGCAAAGGTTCCACCAGATCAAGCCCTAGCTCCTTATACCCCGACCTCGTTGGGGACATGCAAAGAAGGATCGAGAAAAAGCAGACCGCTCTGATACCACTAATCCGGATTTATGCAGGAACGCAACAGAATAAACACATAACCATAAATACAGAGATGCAGTGGAAATAACACTTCATTTCATTAATATCAAAGAACTGAAATTTGCTTACAGACAGAATGGAAATAAAACTAGCTAGGGTGTTGGTAGCTATCTCTGAGAAGAGATGTGGCGGCTAAATGCCTCTGAATTGAGTTCCAATGAGGCTCAAGGGCCTATTTATTATTTAGAAACAATGGGAAATCCTAAACAGCCAAAACCCTAACCCTAGGAGATGAAGCGCCAAAACTATGGGCCCTATTTGGGTAAATTGGTGTTTCAACTTCCCAGGGGCGTAACTTTGGCATACGATCTCCGTTTGACGCGTACCATACCTCGTTAGAAAGATCTATCCGAGGACTACAAATTTGGAACAAGAAACATTGGTCCATGGAACCATGTTGCTCTCCGTTTTCCCAAAAAACGTCGTTTAGGGCCTCAAAACGGCTCCGGAAGTTTAGGACCCGAAAAACTGCTAAAAATAGTAAACTGTGCCGAAACTGAAAAACTGAAATAGAAAATGGTGGAGCCCCAAGTGGAATAGGCGGGTGACCACCAATATCCACCTGGATCACAAAATGGCTGAGATAAAAAGCTGGCCACAAAGATGAACTGTTGCACTGTGCTAGCCTCCAAAACCGAATTGTTGCACTCTCCCTCCAGCAACAGCTGACACTGAACCCCTTGAAGATAATGAAGCACGTGTTGAAGATCTGAATGATCCTCACACCATTCCTTGAGGCTGTGCAAAACTTCTGAATGAAGTCCCCTCAAGAGAGTTGGGTTTTCATCCAACACTCACAAATCACCTGAGGGTTTTTGTCCTAGGGCTACCAATGGAGTAGAGAACCAAGTTCTCAAACCTCTAACACAAGAAAATGATATGATCCAAAGATATCACTCAATGGACTCCTCCCTTTCTTTTATAGATCTCTTGGATCCTTCTAGATCCTTATTTTATTATTGTTTTATTCATGGAGCACTTTTCCCTCTTATTAAAATATTCATTTTTAATGCAGAAAAGAATAAATTGGCTACCATGTCTCCTTTGGTCACTAAAATGCGTGTCCAACCATCCGATCATGTAGGTATCCTTGTCTCGGTTCCAATGATATATTACAATAAGGTGTCCTATCATGTATTCCTCTCGGAATTCCACCTTGAACGTAATTAACTGAGTTAAGCCCAAAAATAACTCAATTTTCCGAAAGTTGTCGGAATGCACCAGAACGAAAGGAAAGTTGCTCGGATGATGGAATACATCAAGCGAATTCCACTCGACCACATAGAAACTCCTCAAAACTCCTTCAAAAATCCCCTGGGCCCGCTGATGACACTAACTTGTACTCATGACCTGTCTACTCCTAACTCTGGAAGTCCATCCTACCCCTATCATAGGTGACACAAAAAAAGAGAATATTACAAAGAAGGACACATGTGACCATGCTCAACCATCAGAAGTAATTTACATTGGATTGTTTTCCCCAGTCCTTGGAGGGGGATGGGGAGATATGAGCATTGAACATGTTGCTCAAAGTGATCCATCCACATTTCCAACTTCTCAACCTTCTCTGTTAGTAGATTTTATCGTTGCCAAACCATCACAACCCTTTCTCTGACATGGCATTGAAAGTAGTGCAATGGTTTGCTGTGGCGATGACAACATCATGCTCTTCCTTTCTGGCCATGCCATACGCTTCTAGGCGATCCATAATGGAATAGAGAAGGTCACAATAGGAAACAAATCATGTCTGCTAGCCAAAAACTCCTACACGCCCCTACCTATAGCTCTGACTCCGCAACCTGCTCCACCTCCTCAATCCACACTTCCTTTCATACCGCCACCAATTGCACGTCCACCCTGCACGGAGCATGCACCAAATATGACACCTATTAGGGAATTTATATGTCATTGGATTCCATAAATTAAATTTTCAATCAGAGTTCGTAGAATTCAAGTTGCAATGCATTCCAGTTCAGATTCAAATCTACCCTATACAACTCTAGTATGAAATTAAGTACGAAATTCCCAAACTTTATTTCTAACAATCTGTTGACGGGAAAATTTTCTCAGCCAACAGTAGGGGATCTCCCCGGTAAAAAGTCTCAATTAGACTCTAAATCGTTTGTAATAGGGATCCCATTTGGGGTGTGGGTCCGGCTACCGCTGAATACTCCTTCTCCTGGACACAAATAAGCCCTGCAGAGTTATAGGCATATAGTTATCGGATGATACAAAACAAAATATCGATGATTGTCAAAGAGCATAAATACTACAAATAGCAAGATAAAAAGGAAACACACAGCTGAAGGAGATGTTGTTAGCAGCATATCATTAAGGTCGTGTTTGTAAAAGTTGTTCAAACCATACAAGAAACAATTCTGCTTGGCAAGAACAACTTATGCATACTTGGGAATTTTCGTGGATAAGATAGATGTCAATAATAAAGCTACAAACATTTCCTATGTAAACAACATACCATCATTAACACATTCAGTGAGTTGAAACGCATAAAGAGTATGAGCAGAAAACACAAATCAATTAATCATAGGATATCAAACATATACGAAAAGAAATACTCATAGTATTGACACAGTGATTCTCATCAGATCCAACAGTGGATTTAAGACAAATGCTTGTATTCATTCACAAAGGAGGCTGTTCAATGCTTTACAACTCTTCTCTCTCCTTTAGAGTAAAAAAAAAAGGTCCCCTTACAATTCCCTGAAGGGAGTATATATAAGACAAAATTGACCCTTGAGTGTCTTGACTCTTCGCCTTCCCGCCTGTTGGTATGCTTTGCGACCTAATGGAGGATGTGACCTGTGACCTGACCACGTAAGATGCGACCTGTGACCCTTCCTGCAATATGTACCTTGCGATTTGATCATGGAAGTGTGTGTGTGATTGTGAGGTCGGGAACATCTACTTGTTTCTCTTTAAGGAAATTCTGCCATGCACGATGTTAGCCCCCCTATGAAATTTTTGACAAGCAAACAGGGGGTTAAATTGTTGTTGAGTCTTCAAGGAAATGGGAACCCCAACACACGATAGTTTGTAGCAACTGGGGAGATTAGAGGAGTATCTTCCCTTAACCTGTGCATGCATTCTAAGGTGTTCGGGATCATATTTTCCCTCTTGATTGTGACCTGGTTGGATAAGGAAGCTAGTTTGGTGTAAATCCAAACTGGTGTCACGACGAACTTAACCAAGTTCTCCTGCGATTCTGGAAGATCAGGTGTAGTGGCGGCTTGTCTAATAGGCTGTCGGAATGCCTGAATTTCCTGATTTACCTATTCCCATATGTTTTCTTTTCCCAATGTACCCAGAGAAGGGATATGCTGCAGCTTAGCCATCGATTCAATACCACTGATCATACACTCATAGGCGGTCATCACCTTCTCTAGGTATTTGGATAACTTCTCCTTAGATTGCACCTTCATGCAAATTTGGACCTTGTCGTTCTGAGTGCGAATCCAATCTTTCTTGGGCAAATTTTTTGGAGCCTGTGGGTATCTATTTGTCCATTCTAACATTCTATCCAAGGTTGTGGAGGCTTCTTTCAGTTGCTCGTTCCTTTTCTTAGTTTCTGCTTGAGCTCTCAGTAGAGGCGCAACTGTTTGCTTTATGGTGAACATTTCCTCGTAGACCTGCCTCATGGTGGCTTCCAGTGTCACCAACTCCCTTTGGACAGTGAGTGGTACTTCATTAATAAGGGTGTTCCTGTCTTGGAGCTGTTGGACTTCTTCCCTTAGTGCTCTTTTTTCTTGCTCCAACATAGCTTCCCTTTGTTCGGAGTCTTGCAATCTATTTTGTAGGGAGAGGATTTCCCTATTCAACTAGCTCACGTTTTCTTCTGTGGCTGCAACGAAAGTAGTGCCGGCTGATGCTATCATCAATGGATTGGTCCTAGTGTCCAGGTTTATATCCTTTTCTGTCGTGGCCATGAATGGCACGGCAGGGTTCCGTGCTAGGCATCTCCTCTTTTCCTGCCTAATTTTGAAAGTGAACTAATCATAAGTGAGTCTCGTCAGATTGAACACTTCCTCCTCCTGTCCTTCAGAGGTACCTAGTTTTGAGAGTACAAAACGTGTGTTGATTGTGGGCACTTCGATGGGCGACAGCTCTGTCTGTACCCCTATTACTAGAGGAGGTGTCTCGGTGTCTTTGGAAGAATTGTCTTTCGATCTTTGATCCTCTTCCTCTTTTTCCTTCTGTTCTACTTTTTCTTTCAATAGCCTTTCCGCCTCCGCCTTATCCTATTATTCCTTTTGCCTGCGCTCAGCTTCTGCTTTTGTTTCCTCTTCTTCCTTCCTTTTGCGTTCATCTTCTACTTTTGTTTCCTCTTCTTCCTTCCTTTTGTGTTCAGCCTCCACCTGATCTAATTCCCTTTTGAGCTGCCGCTCAACTTCTACTTTCACCTCTTGTTCTTCCTTTATTTTTCGTTCAGCCTCCACCTGATCTAATTCTTCCTTTAGCTGTTGCTCGGCTTCTGCTTTCACCTCCTACTATTCCTTTCTTTTGTGGGCATTCTACACCTGTTTATTTCTCTGCTCTGCCTTCAAGTGTTTCTTACGTTTATCTTCATCCTCTTTTGCTTTTTCTTCAGCCTCTCGCTGAGCTTTCGCTTCCTTTTCCTTCTGTTGGGTGGAAGAACTAGGGCCTGTGTTAGTTCGGGGCTTCTTCACCTGGGAAGACAAGGCTCCTCCCAACTCGTGGATTCTCTCCTCCAGAGTATGATCATCTTGGTCCTCCTGATCGGTCAATGCTTCCAGGGCGAGTTCCCTATCCTTTTTGTACCAATTTCTTGCCCCATCTTCAGCTGGGCATTCAGTATGTTGGTAGCTCCATTTGAACTTGGCCCATTTGCAATGGGCGGGGAGTATCCTCTCAAGATTGTATGTCTGGTAATCCAAAGGTGCCAGGAAGAATCCTCTGATTTTCTTAGCTTCCACCTCCACCTCTCTAAAATCCTTGACGGTATAAGCACCAATGGTGAGTGGAAATGTGGGCCATGGCTTCTTCTTACCTTTAGCAAGGACCTTCGAGAAGCCAGAAGTCATCTGATAACATACTTCCTGAAGTATTATCCTGCCAGTGACGAATCGGGGCATAGCATGGGGAGTCTTGAGTGAACCAAAGACTCAAATGAAGGTGCCTTCTGTAAATGGAAACCAATGTGCTACCTTGACTATCGTTTCCATGGCTCGCTAGGACATGCATGGGGTATCCTGACCGAACAATTTCCCGTAGAGTGAAAGGATGAAACTGTGTGCGATTGGCTCTATATTATGCTTATATTTGGAGTCCCAGAATACCTGCAACTCGTTGTGAATTTGGCATGCTCGCTCTTGATCCCAGTTGTGAGCCCATCCCTCAAAGTGGCACCTGGAACAAACTGCATCCAATAGATAGGAGGCCATGTAAAATTTAGACGAGTATCCCTCCTCGAGTGCCAGTGCCGCAGATATGTTGGTTTTGAGAGCCGCTACTAGTAAGCTGGCCCAATTGAAATGGGTGCAATATACGGTAACAAAGTGCATCAGGGATACCCAAGAACCGCTGAAAGTGGTGGCATCAAGAAGGCCATACATTCTACAAAGCATAGCTGCTACGAGCTTATAGACCTTTTTGAGGCCTGCTACTTGATACTCTTGGTCCTTTTTTACTTTGAACTTCTCCGGTTCTTCCCACCATCCTCTCAGGGTGTCTTCTATGGGAACCGCATGGGTAGTGGCCCATTCCTCTGTGAACGTTTTTTCCCACTCTGGAAGTACATAATAGTACTCCGCATCCTAGCCTTTTATATTTGCAAAATATTTCCCCTTGTGATCCCGAATGACCCACATCCTAGGGTTGATCTTTTGTATGATCCATTCAATAATTTCGGTGCATGGGAAGACAGCTGGGTGGGCCCCTACGCAGTGAATCTTCAACCTCTTAACTTGCACATATACCTGCCGGTCTAGGAGGTCCTCTGGGAACTCAGGTTGTGCGAACTCTTGGTATACTTGATACCAACTCATGCTTTCTCCTCTGCTGAATAAACATGTGGTGTCCCCATAGATAGGGGGAGGAGACACAAGTACTTCGCTTTCTATGATCTCTATCTCTGGGCTCTTGTTCTTCCTGCGGATCGCCGAGGGCCCCATGTCACTTGAGGCCGAAGAGATGGAGATGCACTCTAAATCTACATTGAGGTTCCCTGGCATATTCATAAAATAGTCCTAGGATAAGAAAGACGCCATATTAATGAATGCTCAATACTTCTTTTAAATCTACCCAACTAAGGTCAAGGAAGGGAAGAAACTGCGACTTAGTGACCCATTTCTTGGGTCGTCGGGTAGTGTTGGCTTAAAACTTGAGAGGAAAATGATCCTGTGACCTGGCGACTTGCGACTAGGTCACGGGGTTGATTAGTCACACTGGTCTAAACTTCCAAGAAGATGCGACCTTGCGACTTAGCAACTTGCGACCAGGTCGCTGGGTCATTGAGTCGTAAGGTCGCAAAAGTTCAGTTTTTGAGCGAGGTGTGACTTAGCGACTTAGCAACTTAGTGACCAGGGACCGAGGTTGTTGGGTCGCGGGGGTCACAAGGTCACAGGGTCGGGGATCGCGCTAGGGCTGGGCGGAAGAATTCGACGGTGGCGCGGTCTTCTGCTTAATTTTTTAGCTTAAATTAATAAAGGGAGACAGTGAGGAAAAATCATAAACTGAAGATGAAGTGGTTAACAAAGGAAGAGATAGACATAAGGAGGTTGGTTGGCTTCATCTAAAAGTCTGCATAAGAGTGGCAGGGTTTGGAGGGTTAGAGAAGAAATAGGTTCAAAGAGGATATGCAATTGAGGATAGCTAGTGGCTTAAAAAGGGCTAAGATAAGGGGAAAGGGGAAACAAATAGAAAAAACAGAAACATCAGGAGGATTTGGCAACTTACCGAGACTCGAGTAACCTTTCTATTTATAAAGGAATCACGCGTGTGGGCATTAAATGAGGTCTTTGGGTCACAAATAGTTTACATTGATGACACGTGCGACCTTGCGACCTGGGGGTCGTAGGGTCGCAGGGTCGTTAGGTCGCAACTGTTTAAATTTGGGAGCGATGCACGACTTAGCAACTTGGTGACCTAATAGGTCGCAAGGTCGCTAGGTCCCTGATTGGAAACAAAGACCTATTTGGCGACCTAGCAACTTAAATCTTTTGAAATGACTTGAACTGAAGGTTTTAACTTTGCTTCTCGATGCTCAGGGGCTCAAAAAGTTTTAGAGGGTGAAATTTTTGGAGGGTGTTGTAGCGGCTACAACAAATGGCGATTCACTGGTAGGGTCCAGAATATCTACTGGTGCTTCATATTAAGCGGGGTGGGAGGGTATAGCCCACTATTCCTTTTACTCCGTTGGTCCCACTTCTTCCGTCTTCAAGCCTTGCGCATTTGCTCTCCCTATTTTCCTGCCCTTGGGTGCCGGTTTATCGTGTTTTTTTTTTTTAAATTCTTGGAGACCAAATGGAAAAGTTCAGATTAACCTCAAGGATTTTTGGATCCAGTATAGTTTATTTGGTGCTCATTGTGTTTCTCCATTGCCAGTAAACCAGATGGTCCCAGCGGAGTCACTGCCTAGGAATCACGACCGTTGCTCCAATGCCAGCGAGCCTAGTCAGTACCCCGGCGGAGTCGTCGTATCGCCTCTCTGTGCAGGAAGCCTTTCTCAATCCTTTACCCTTTATTCATGTGCTTAATGCACTTATTAAAATGTTCTCAAGGCACTTATTTTTCGTGCTCGTGGCACTTATTTTATTCAACAATTATTTCCTGGGTGGATGAGGGATCCCGACTTATTTTACTTGCAAGAGAGGTTGCTCCTGGTCTATATGAGGACTTGGGGTTTTCCTGGGTTTCTGTTGGCCACCTGAGGCTAACTCCTCCCTTTTCCATCTAGTAACTGATTCAACCAAAGATTTATTTTTTTCCCAGCAGTCCCTTGGGCCAGCATACTAGGTAAGTTGTCGCGCCTTGGTCCGAGGGCCTTAGTCATGTTCTCGCCACTGAGTGCCCACCACAGTTATGCTTGCCTCTTTTAAACTCTGGGAGGAATATTTCACACCAGAACAGATCTTGGCTCAGTAGGCCAATTGAGTAACTCCTAGATCCCCTTTCAAAAAAACTTGGATGCCAAAGGAAAGAAAAGGTTTAATGTGAGCCTGTGCGGAACAAGCGATTTATTGAAAACAAGAAAGGTAAAAAATGACAAAACAAGATAAACTATAGTACAGGGTGTAGTGACGGCCCATAGGGGCTGTCAGGTGAAATAGTGCTTGAGGTCGTGTCCATTTACAAGGAGGACCTCAATCCTCCCTTCAAGAGTTTGTAACCTATAAGTGTGGGGACCGACCTTCTCTCTGATCTGGAAAGGACCTATCCATAATGCCTGGAACTTGGAGTGTTTCCCTTTATATTCATGAGCTTTATCCCATTTTAGGACAAGGCCACCTACTTCAAAAGCCTTGTTCCCAGTTTCCTTCTTGTCAAATCATCGTTTTATCCGACCTTGGTGAATGGAGAACTTTTCTCGAGTTTTTTTCCTTTCCTCCTCAAGTTTCAACAGAGTGTCTATTCAGGTTTTTAAAGTAGGGCAAGCAGTGCCATGAGTCTCTTGGGATAATCGGAGGGCTGGGAGAGAAAATTTGGGAGGAATGATAGCTTCTTTCCGTATACGAGGAAGAATGGGGAGGTGCCTAAGGAAGGTTTGGGTGTGACTCGATTTGCCCAGAGGGCATTGTGGAGTGCACTATGCCAATTTCGTTGTTGGGACAACAGGGTCTTTTTGATGATGTAGATTAGGTTCTTTTTGGTTGACTTGCCTAACCCATTTCCTTGAGGGTAATAGTTGGCAGAATGTTTAAGTACGATACCATTTTATAGATAAAAATCATATAATTTTAATGATGAAAAATATGTTGCATTATCAAAAACAAGGGAGGTTGGAACGCCAAACCTGATCATGATGCATTGGGTGATGAAGGCTATTACCTCTTGATTATTGACTTGATGTAACGGTACCACTTCAACCCACCTTGTGAAGTAATCCGTGGTGGTGAGGATGTACCTATGTTTCTTGGAAGAGTGTGGCATGATTTCTCCAATCACGTCTATCCCCCATTGTTGAAACAGTTCTTCCACTACGACAGAATGTAACGGGGCTGAAGGCCGTATATCTCTATTTGCGAACTTTTGGCACTGTTGGCATTTCTGGACATATGCATGTGAATCTTTAAACAAAGTAGGCCAATAGAAACCGGCACGTGTGATCTTGTGAGCAGTGGTGTCTCCTGCATAATGCCCCCTTGTGAGGCCATCGTGAAGTTCTGCCAATACTTTCTATGCCTCATCCCATTCCAAATAGCGTAGAAAGACACCACTATGATGTTTGCGAAACAACTTACCCTACACTAGTTAGTATGATACAGCTTTCAGTCTCAATGCACGCTTCTTATTGGTAGTTAAAGCGGGGCCCGTGGTGTCGTGTTTCAGATATTGTAGGAGATCTATGTACCAAGAGGATGTATCCTGAGGGGTTGTGCTATCAGTTTGATACATATCGATCTCGTGTTCCCAATCTTCTTCCTCGCTGCCCAGTGAGTCTACTGCCTCTACAGCCATGCGACACAATCCTTTTCCCTTTGCTGTGTGTGTTGGCTTAAATTCCAGGTCATATTCTTGAAGGCATGTCATCCAGCTGCCTCGTCACTCACCCAGCTCCTACTATACGAATAATGAGCGAACAAATGGGTGAGGCACGAAGACCGTGACATGATTCTTCAAAATGTATGGCCTGAAATGTTTAACTGCCTTGTATACCGCGTAAGCTTGTTTGTCAATATCTGGATAATTCAGCTCAACGCCTTGTAATCCAGTGCTCATAAATGATATAGGTTGCTCATCGTTGTTGTCATATTTCTGAGTGAGGAAGGCGTCCAAAGATGAATCTGAGGCAAAGGTGTACAAGATAAATCCTTTTTTGAAATCCGGACTGTAAAGAGCGGGTGCTTCCATGATGGCTCGTTTGATGTTGTCGAACGCTTCTTTCTCGGGAGGATTCCTTTTAAAGTTAGCATTTTTCTTAATCATGCCTTGTAATGGTTTCACGATCTGAGCGAAGTCTGATATGAATTTCCGGACGAAGTTGATTTTTCCAAGGAAGGACTGCATAGCTTTCCTAACACTTGGGGGCAGTATTTGAGTGATGACCTTCACACGTTCTGGATCCACCACTATGCCGTCTCAAGTTATTATGTGTCCCAACAATTTTCCTTCGGCGACGGCGAACACACTTTTCTTTGGGTTCAGTGAGATCCCGTATTTCCGACACCTTTCAAAAATTTGTTTGAGCCGGTGTATGTGGTCAGATCTATGCTTCGAAAGCACGGTGATGTCATCCAGGTATACTACCATGCTTTTCCCAATAAGTCCTTTGAAAGTGATGTCCATAGCTCTTTGGAAGGTGGTGCTGGCATTAATCAGCCCGAAGGGCATGCATCTGAAAGAAAATGTTCCCC
This sequence comes from Pinus albicaulis, assembly GCA_034641835.2. Lineage (NCBI taxonomy): Eukaryota > Viridiplantae > Streptophyta > Pinopsida > Pinales > Pinaceae > Pinus > Pinus albicaulis. Next base: position 107,165,373 of record CM076573.1, on the reverse strand, counting down.
ACTTAGTTCTGAATGTGGTTTTGAGCTGATCGTGCTCAGCCACTAGTACTTGATTATACCCTGAAAACCCATCCAATAGAGAGAACATTTCTGACCCCAATACAGCTTGAAGGATTTGCTCCATAGGAGGGACCAGATAGTTGTCTTTGTCGGAGGCTCTGTTCAAATTCCTGAAGTCTATGCACAAATGGATTTCGCCAGATTTTTTGCGAACAGGGACCAAGTTGCACACCCACGTGGAATGTATAACTTTGAAAATTATCCACACATATAAGAGCTTCTTTAGTTCCTTTTGGATCATCGGTTCTAGAGCTGGGTGTACTTTTCTTAGTTTTTTCTGGAATGGCTTCACTCCTTCCTTAATGGGTATGACATGTTGGATGATTCGCGTATCATAAGTCCAAAGGTCGTCATACGTCCAGGAAAACACATCTCCATAATTCTTAAATAATCTGGTGAATGCTTTTTTCTTCTGAGGGGTGAACTCATTACCTAAATTTACAAGCTTGGGATCCTTGTCTGTCCTGAGGTTAATTTGTCGGTGTGCTAACGTGGAACTTTGCACCTTCGTATTTGGGGGTCCTCAGAAATGGTTCTATAAGTCGAACAACTTTTCAAGTGGCATGACCCCCTTGGGTATGGGATTTTCTCTCCGATTTCATAGTTCCTCCTGCAAAACCTGATCATGATCCTATTCTTCCATAACTACATCTTTGAATGTATCTGTATTGAGCATGAAATCTAGTACCTGTTGGTCATCATTGAAAACGCGTAAATTAGTGACATTGTCTGGTATGGATGGCTTGTATATAACTGTAATAGAAAACCCATCTCTAAGTGGGGTGAACCTAGCGGTAGCGTTGGCAAGTGTATCGGCTGCTGCATTATGCATTCTAAGTACAGATTTAATACCAAAAGCATCAAAAGCTAAAATTAAATGCCATATCTCTTGCTAGTAACCTTTCAGATGGGGAGACAAGCAATGGATGGTGTTGCATACCTGACGAGTGATAATATCAGAATCTCCAATTACCTTCAAACAACGGACTTTTATATCTATGGCCTTTTGGAGTCCCAAAAACAGTGCCTCATACTTGGTTATATTATTGGTGCACTGGAATTCTAACCGGCAGGAAATTAGAAACTTGTTCTTCTGAGGGTCTAGCAAGATGCAGCCTACGCCAACCCCATCTTGGGTAACTTTGGAGCCGTCATATTATAAGGTCCATGTTTCATATTCTGGTTGGACAAAGCTATCTGATCTTGTTGATGATTACTAGGGGCATCAGTTTCTAATGAATCTTTGTCATATGGGGAGGAGTTTTCAGCAACCAGAAGCAGCTCAGACTGCATGTCTTGGGAGATTAGGGATTGGTGAGTCTAAAAACACCCAAAGATGGATTCTAAGAAACAAATACCGAGCTCTTCTTCCGTGAAACTGACTGGTTCGTTAGTTGCATCCAGGTCAGTCACAGTATGTTTCATGTATGGTTCACTCTCAACCCGGATTTGGTTGTTCCTGCCTTTGTACGGGAGCCAAAGGTGGGACCAATCAGTGGCAAAGTATCCCTAGAGCTTATTGGACCAATATCTACTCAACAAAAGGCCATAGGCCTCGAGGATATCCACGATTACTATATCGATGCACTGATGCACTCTAGAGTTGGAAGATAAGCGAATAATGGCGTTGTTTAGTTTGCCCACTGTGGGGACTTGAGATCTGTCGAGCTGGATGATTCTAGCATCGGTTTTCTCAGGACAGATGTTTAACTTTTTGCACACTTATAAGGGCATAACATTTGTGGATGCACCAGAATCGAAGAGGCAGTTGTTGACATTGAAGTTAAATATATCGAAGGAGAGGAGGAAAGGTGGCGTGGTTCCCCTGGAGTTGGCATTCACGACATTCACGATGGATTGGGGACTAGCAGCAGTTTGGGCAGACGTGATGCTTATGGGTTTGGTCGCTGGTAAATTGGAGAAGGCTTTGAGGATGAAGTCTCGTTGGTTGGCAATGCGAGCGAGCTCATAGAGAGATATATTGGCCCGAGTCTTCTTCATATCCTCAATAATGTTATACCCGGAATCTGTGTGCGAGGCAAGCTCGGTGGTGTTTTTAGAGGAAGCTAATGAAGCTTTAGCCTTGGGGCCTTCTCGGGGATTAGTTGGACCAGATTTTTCAAGAGTCTTTTTTTGGTTCTCTGTGGCTTGGGGTAAGATTTTCCGTAAGAAAGCTTTCCTTTTCTCCTCGAAAGACTGCTCCGGGATAGGACCTTTTCTCCTTAAAATGTAGTTTCGAGGAGGTTTGGTTTTGGGATCGTCTGCTAGGTTTATCATTGACATAGGAAGGGATCTTTCCCCGTGGATTACTTCAAAGGAAAGGACAGCAGAACTTGTGTCTTTTTCTGGGGGAGAGACTTCCTCGTCTCCTGAATCATTTTCTTCTTCTAAATCCCCAGGGGTCTAATCTTCTAACAGCTGATTGACAATGGCGGACATACTATTTATCCAAAGGGGACATGTTTTCTCCGATTACGAGGCCTAATGAAAAGAGTAGAAATTATCTCTCCCTATTTCTTCGACGTTGAGGCCAGCGCTAGAGTTGGACGGGGGCTAGTTCACGGCGGGATTGTTCTTTCTGAAGAAATGTTTCTGCGTTTTAGCAGCTGGGATGGAATTGTTGTTCTTCCTCTTCATATCAGAGACCTCATTGGTTAGCAATTTAAGGGATTTTGCGATACTTTTGAAATCAAAGGGGTCCTTATGTTTGTCCCCGGACTTATGACTTGAGGATTGGGCTCTCTTCGTGGTTGTTTTTTTATCATCCCGCCCTTCGTGTTCAATGGCCCCTATGGATAGCATGTCCCTTCCGACAGCAAGGGCGGTGATGTAATTGGCTACCAAGGTAGCTCTGGCCTTGTTTTTCACAAACACAGCAATATCCCATGGGAGGGCTCTGGTGTAGTAGTCGATGGTAATGGAATCATCTAAGGCCATGTTTGGAGGGAATTTATTCAGTATAGTGGCAAAAAGTTGATTGAAATCCTTGACCTTCTCTTTCTTCTGACACTTCAGGGTGCTGAGTTCTGTGAGGAGCATCAAGGGGGTTTTATGCTTTGAGAATTTTTGCAGGAAGGTACGACAGAAGTGTTCCCACGAAGGGATAGAGGCAACAGGGAGCGACCGATACCATGTTGGATTTTTATGTAGAAATTTGCTGAATAATGATTAATTATTCACCGAGACTATCCTGATCACATAAAATTCGAATTTATATGCAACACATAATCTCTTCCACTCAGATCATCAAACATGCGGAAATAAAATCAAGCAATAACACATCAAATCATCATACACATTAACACAGTATGTATGGGGAAAGCTTATAGCTGAAAACCCCGCAGCTATCGTGTATATTATAATGGATAAATCATGTAACAAACTCAGTACAATACTCCTCACAAGTACTCAGTAATTTCTCATAAAGTTACACACAAACTAGCTCAGTTTTGAACAGGTTACTGGTTCAAAACTCACCGCCAATTGCCTTGCCTCTATTGCGCAATCATGGCCTGTCTATATAGAGATCCAAGGTTCGAATCTCCTTGGCTTGACAGCGCAATCATCATGGGCAATTCCTCCAAGTGTGGTGCAAATCTCATGCACAACTGATGTCGCCATTGATAGCTAACTCCACCCTTTCATCTACCTCTTTCACTGGTCTCCACTGAACTGTCCATGCACTGTAGTGAACTGATGTGTTCTTGAGTTGAATAATGAGTTACTAATTAATGAATTGAATAATATTTAATTCACTCCACTCATAACTAATTGATTAGCTAGTTAAACTAATCTCAACTAGTTCAACTAAAATAAACAGAACACAACTCCACTAGCTGTCTCATTAACTCCACCAAACTTCTGCCACTGAAGTCCTAACTGAAGTCAACCATGCATGATGCCATAAAACCCTAGGAATAGCGTAATTCCTCTGTCAGATGCATGAGCCACTTCCAAGGCTCGAACTGAAGTGCTCCAAGAGAGTAAACTGAAGTTTATAGTCTAAATATTATTAAGGGTAAATAATATTTGACTTCCCTATTTTAAGGAGAGGCAGTCTAAAAATAGACTTCGACCTATAGGTCCAAAAAATAGAGTCCTATCTATTTTTACCAACATGACACATACTCCAAGAATCTCATACTGCAATCCCCGGACCATGCTCCATATGTCTAAAAATAGACATAGTCTAAAAATAGATTTTGCGCCAGAATTTGCCTGCGGGCCCACTTAGTGAAGGCGACTTCATTTCACTAAGCTCCATCATCTTGCTGCATTTTCAACACTCCCTCTCCGCAAGATATGGATTATCTGCAACCCCTATCCTGCCTCTGTGGAATTCGAACTTGCTCCTGGTGAGCGCCTTCGTCAGGATGTCGGCATCCTGATCCTCCGTGGGAACATATGAAAGCATCATGATCCTCCGCCGAACACAATCTCTGATGTGATGATACCGATGCCTGAAACACTGCTGTCTCAACTCATCCTCCTGTCTGTACCATGAACCATATCCCGATGTGCCTCTGATATAGTGCAATACATGCTTGTCCGCCTTCCAAAAGAGCTTGGTAGGCTTAACCATAGCTTGCGAAAGCTGGTTAACTGCATAGCATATATCGGGTCGAGTATTGACCAGATACATCAACGACCCCACCAACTGTCGATAGACAGTGGCATCCACTACCTCCTCCGAAGTAGCATCTCCCTTCCTCCATCCTCCAGGAAGAGGGGTATCAACAGGCTTGCAGCCCCGCATGTTGAACCTCTCTAGAATCTCCCGGGCATACTTGCCCTGAGAAACAAACAGTCCTCCACTGCGCTGCCAAATCTCCAATCCCAGGAAATAATGAAGGATGCCCAGGTCCTTCATCTCAAACTCTCGTGCAAGATCCTCCTCGCATGAAAGTATCAACTGCTCGTCGCCAGTCAAAATCAGATCATCTACATACAGTACGATGATCAACAGCTTCCCCTCCACCACAATCTGGTACAGGTTTGGATCCGCCTCACTCTTGGAGAATCCAAGCCCGGTGAAGTAGTTGTCTATCCGAGTGTACCAAGCACGAGGTGCTTGCTTTAGCCCGTACAGTGCTCTCTTGAGTCGGCACACATGCGACTCACTGCTGAAGATCTCAAAACCTTCAGGCTGCTCTATGTACACCTCCTCCTCAATAATTCCATTGAGGAACACAGTCTTCACATCCATCTGATGAATGTGCCACCCCATCTGCGCTGAGAGAGCAAGGATCGTCCGTATGGAAGAGTACCTTGCGACAGGTGCAAAATTCTCCTCATAATCGATCCCCTCGATCTGTGAGAAGCCACGGGCGACAAATCTCGCCTTGTACTTCTCCACACTCCCGTCAGCCGCCTGCTTCACTTTGTAGATCCATCGCGAACCCACCACTGATTTCCCCTCCGGTCTTGGGACAATCTCCCATGCACTGTTCCCGACGATCGAATCATATTCTTCGATCATGGCATCAACCCATGCGGGTTCCTCCACAGCTTCCTCAAAAGAGGATGGCTCCGTCACAACACATTGACTCACAAGAGCCATGTATCTAGTGTACCGATCCGGTGACTGTCTCTGTCTGCGTTGTGCTGTAGGTGGTCCTACAACCTTCTCTGCATCCCGAGCCAGTCGCTCAGCTTCTGTAGTGCGCATGCGCCCTCTGATGGTTGGCGCTGCCTGGGTGGTTTCTTCCACCTCCCGAACCTTCTCTTGTGGTTGATCCACATCCGGAAGCTCCTCCTTAGGAACTAACAGCTCCTCATCTGCATGCAAGTGTAGCTCCCTCTCAAGCGAACACTGCATGGCTTTCTCCTCCCGAAATTTTATATCCCGTCGCACAACAGTCTTGCGACTGTCTGGCACATACACCCGATAGTTGTGAGGTGTATCAGTGTACCCCACAAATATTCCAACCTCAGCAGTTGGATCCAGCTTCCTTCTCGCATCCTTCGTCACATGCATGTAGACAAGAGAACCAAAAATTCGCAAATGGGAAATATCAGGCCTCTTGCCAGAATAAGCCTCCTCCGGTGTACTCATGCCAAGAACCTTGTGAGGACAACGGTTCTGCACATACACTGCTGTATTGCATGCCTCAGCCCACAAGTGAAGGGGTAGGCCCTGATCATGCAACATCGCCCGTGCAGCACCCACAATCGTTCTGTTCTTCCGCTCAGCACCCCGTTCTGCTGTGGGTTATGGGGTGCGATGAGCTCTCTCCGAATCCCTTCTGCGCTGCAGAACTCCTTGAATTCAGCCGAGATGAATTCACCACCGTTATCACTCCTTAGAGCAATCACCTTCTTTCCCGACTCCTTCTCGACCAGTGCTTTAAACTCACAGAACTTCGCGAATGTATCGCTCTTCTTCTGCATGAAGAAGATCCAGCACTTTCGAGAGAAATCATCAACAAAGATCACATAATACTTGTGCTTTGCTGTCAAAGAAACTGAGAAAGGACCACACACGTCTGTGTGAACTCTCTCAAGGATCGTCGTGGCGCGACTATCCTTCTTGTGAAAGGTGGCTTTCACATACTTCCCCAAGGTACACCCCTTGCACTGATCTGACTGTGCAAGAGTGCCCTTAGGAAGCCCAGTAGAAATCTGCTGCAGGATCTTCAAAGCTCCATGGTGAAGGTGGCCCAATCTCTTGTGCCACAGTTCGCCCTCATCATCCCGGCTCACCACTTCTCCCGCCTTGCATGCCATTACTGCGCAGCCATCTACTTGCAACTGATAAAGGTTCTTGGTTCGAACCCCTATCTTCCGGGTCTCTCCAGTAGTCTTACTGCGCAGGAAGGCTTTTCCTTCGCTGAAGACCACATCATACCCCTTGTCCTCCAACATCGCCACAGAGATCAAGTTCTTCTTCAATCCAGGTACATGCATGACATCCTTCAATACAAAGGGTTTACCAGACTCCCTCTGAAAGGATATGGTACAGATACCAGTCACACTGTATCTACCATCACCGCCCATCTCGATGTGCACACCCAAATCTTTGTCCTCCAGATCTGAGAACAAATCCCGATCTCCCGTCATATGAAATGACGCACCGCTGTCCAAGAACCACACCGATCCCAACACACTTGAAACCAAGCATGCGATCAATGAAAAGTCAAGCTCGAACTGTGAAGCCAAAGCTTCTCCATCTGCAGATCTTCCCGCTTTCTTGTTCTTCTTCTTCTTTGGACAATTGGTAGCATAATGTCCGTGATCATGGCAGTGAAAACACTTCACTTTCGCCATATCCTGCTTCTTGCCCTTAGCTCCAGAACGAGAGGTTTTCTTACCCTTCCCTTTCTTAGCTTTGGACACCAAAGCGCAGTTTTCTTCATCAGCTCCCTTTGATGAAGATCCATCTCGAGTAGTCCTCCTTATCTCCTCCTGCATGAGATCCGCCCAAAGGCGTTCCCATCCCGGCAGCTTCTCCCGACCATTGACACTATCTTGATATGAGTGCCAAGCCTTCGGAAGACCAAGGAGAGCCAGGTCGACCATGTCCTCATCTTCGACAGTCACCCCCACACTTCCCAGCTCATCTCTGCATTGAGTGAACTTCGTGAGGTATTTGGCGATACTGTCGCCCTTCTCCATCTTGATGTTCCCGAGCTTATCTTTGAGCGCCAGCTTCCTTTGGTCACTCTTACTCTGGAATAGATCCGTCAAAGCTTTCCACATTAAATATGGAGTAGCCTTTCCATGCAGGCCGGATACAATATGATCCTTGACGCCCTCCAACAGGATCCTTCGACACTTCGCCATCTTCTTTTGCCATGCTTCGACTTCAGCAGGATCAGTGGGCTTTTGGACATCCGTATCTACGAACTCCTTGAGACCATTATCTTCTAATACTGCTTCCATGTGATCCTTCCATGCAACATAATTCGAACTGCCTTCAAGAGCATATTCGAGTCGCAAACCGTTGAAAGACATTTTCAACACTGGCACCAAGAAAACAAAACTGCTACAAAATTTCGAATTCCACCTCAAAGCTCAACCGCTCTAGATCTGTGAGAACAAATTATTTCTAGCACAGAGATTGACTGCAAGTGGTGTTTACCAGACCTTTCACTTTCCGAAGAAAGATGAATCCGGAGGCTACCTGGCCCGCATGCAGACTCTGTCTACCGAAATAAGTTTGTAATCACCGTGATGATCAATCTCTGCTTCAATAGCTCCGATACCATGTAGAAATTTGCTGAATAATGATTAATTATCCACCGAGACTATCCTGATCACATACAATTCGAATTTATATGCAACACATAATCTCTTCCACTCAGATCAACTCAGATCATCAAACATGCGGAAATAAAAATCAAGCGATAACACATCAAATCATCATACACATTAACACAGTATGTATGGGGAAAGCTTATAGCTGAAAACCCCGCAGCTATTGTGTATATTATAATGGAGAAATCAAGTAACAAACTCAGTACAATACTCCTCACAAGTACTCAGTACTTTCTCATAAAGTTACACACAAACTAGCTTAGTTTTGAACAGGTTACTGGTTCAAAACTCACTGCCAATTGCCTTGCCTCTATTGCGCAATCCAGGCCTGTCTATATAGAGATCCAAGGTTCGAATCTCCTTGGCTTGACAACACAATCATCATGGGAAATTCCTCCAAGTGTGGTGCAAATCTCATGCACAACTGATGTCACCACTGATAGCTAACTCCACCCTTTCATCTACCTCTTTCACTGGTCTCCACTGAACTGATCATGCACTGTAGTGAACTGATGTGTTCTTGAGTTGAACAATGAGTTACTAATTAATGAATTAAATAATATTTAATTCACTCCACTCATAACTAATTGATTAGCTAGTTAAACTAATCTCAACCAGTTCAACTAAAATAAACATAACACAACTCCACTAGCTGTCTCATTAACTCCACCAAACTTCTGCCACTGAAGTCCTAACTGAAGTCAACCATGCATGATGCTATCAAACCCTAGGAATAGCGTAATTCCTCTGTCAGATGCATGAGCCACTTCCAAGGCTCGAACTGAAGTGCTCCAAGAGAGTAAACTGAAGTTTATAGTCTAAATATTATTAAGGGTAAATAATATTTGACTTCCCTATTTTAAGGAGAGGCAGTCTAAAAATAGACTTCGACCTCTTCGACCTAAAAAATAGAGTCCCATCTATTTTTACCAACATGACACATACTCCAAGAATCTCAAACTGGAATCCCCGAACCATGCTCCATATGTCTAAAAATAGACATAGTCTAAAAATAGATTTTGCGCCAGAATTTGCCTGCGGGCCCACTTAGTGAAGGCGACTTCATTTCACCAAGCTCCATCATCTTGCTGCATTTTCAACACTTTATTTTCTAGAGTATGAGGGAAAAGGTGACATGCTACGTCATCATACTGCACTCTCATCATTTGTAAAGATAGGTAGAAGTTACTAATGTGGTCTTTGGCCAAAGTACCTTTCTCGGGGTCGAACTTAGGGAGATGTTTTTTAAGGTGTCGGGGTATGTCATGGAGGGGACCTTGGATACCTAAGGGGGATTGCGCCATCCAAGCCAAAGGTTGAACACGTCTAGCTTGTTTGTGGCACGGTCTATATACACGTCCCCTTTCACTTTCGGATTTGCTACCCATGCCAGACCCGTAGGCTTCGCCCTCATGGTGGGACTGCATGTCTTGGTTTTCTCCACGGTTTGTTGTATTTCTGATGTTTCTCCAGTTGTAAAGAAAAGGAAAACCGTTCTAGTTTCGGCGGGGGTGGTGGTCGGAATTTTTGCCTTGCCCATGGCCTCTGTCCCCCCTGCCTCTGTTACCTCGGCCTCTCTCAGCTCCTTCCCCGCGTGGGTCGTCAGCTTGTGTGTTATCATGCAAAGTCTGTTCGGGTTGTGGGCCAGTGTTGGGTTGAGTTTTAGGGTTCTCGGGGCCATCTTCTTCCCCCTCCTGAGGGCTATCTGGGGGGGCTTCGGAATTTCGTTCAACTGCGCCTACATAATCTTCGATCATAAGACCCACCAGCTGAGGAAGGGAGTTGACAAGGGTTCCTTGGCGCGTATGATTAGCGGCGGGAGTCCTAGGGTTTTCCAAGAAACTAGTGACCAGGGCTTGTTGTAAACCCCTGACCAGGTCATGGGCTATAGGGTGCAGGGCCCTTAGTTGGGCCAAAGTAACCTCATAAAAATGGGGTTCCTCTTCCTGGGAGTTTTCCAAAGGGGGAGGACCGGTATTGTCATGTATGGTCTCCCCTTGGGGAGTTTGTAACAGGATGTTACTGTGTGCTGGGAGGCTGCCATCAAGCCCTCCTTCTAGCGCCAAATCTGTTGATGGGAAAATTTGTCCAGCCAACAGTAGGGGATCTCCCCAGTAAAAAGTCCCAATTAGACTCTGAACCATTTGTAATAGGGATCCCTTCCAGGGTGTGGGTCCGGCTACCACTGAATAATCCTTCTCCTGGACACAAATAAGCCCTGCAGAGTTATAGGCATACAGTTATCAGATGATACAAGACAAAATATCGATGATTGTCAACGAGCATAAATACTACAAATAGGAAGATAAAAAGGAAACACGCAGCTGAAGGAGATGATATTAGCAGCATATCATTAAGGTCGTGTTTGTAAAATTTGTTCAAACCATAGAAGAAATAGTTCTGCTTGGCAAAAAAAACTTATGCGTACTTGGGCGATTTTGTGAATAAGATAGATGTCAATAATAAAGTTACAAACATCTCCTATGTAAACAACATACCATCATTAACACATTTAGTGAATTGAAATGCATAAAGAGTATGAGAAGAAAACGCAGATCAATTAATCATAAGATATCAGACATATACGAAAACAAATACTCATAGTATTGACACATTGATTCTCATCAGATCCAATAGTGGATTTAAGACAAATTATTGTATAATTCATTCACAAAGGGGGTTGTTCAATGCTTTACAACTCTTCTCTCTCCTTTAGAGTCCAAAAAAAAGGTCCCCTTAAAAGTCCCTGAAGGGAGTATATATAAGACAAAAGTGACCCTTGAGTGTCTTGACTCTTTGCCTTCCCGCTTGTTGGTATTCTTTGCGACCTGATGGAGGATGCAACTTGCGACCTGATGGAGGATGCGACCTGCGACCTGACCATGTAAGATACAACCTGCGACCCTTCCTGCAAGCTGTACCTTGCAATCTAATCATGGAAGCGTGTGTGTGATTGCGAGGTCGGGAAAATATACTTGTTGCTCTTTAAGTAAATTCTACCATGCACAATAGTTTGTAGCAATTGGGGATATCATAGTATCTTCCCTTAACCTGTGCATGAATTCTAAGGCATTCAAGATCAGATTTTCCCTCTTGATTGTGACCTGGTTGGATAAGGAAGCACATTTGGTGTAAATCCAAACTGGCGTCACAACGAACTTAACCAAGTTCTCCTGCGATGCCGGAAGATCAAGAGTAGTGGCGGCTTGTCTAATAGGCTACATGAATGCCTAAATTTCCTAATTTACCTATTCCCATGTCTTTTCTTCACCCAATGTACCTAGAGAAGGGATATGGTGCAGCTCACCCATCGAGTCAATACCACTGATCAGATGCTCACAGGCAGTCATCACCTTCTCTAGGTCTTTGGATAACTTCTCCTTGGATTGCACCTTCATGCGAATTTGGACCTTGTCGTTCTGAGTGCGAATCCAATCTTTCCTGGGAAAAGTTTCTGGAGCCTGACGGTATCTGTTTGTCCATTCTAAAATTCTATCCAAGGTTGTGCAGGCTTCTTTTAGTTGCTCGTTCCTTTTCTTAGTTTCTGCTTGAGCTCTCAGTAGAGGCGCAACTATTTTCTTTATGGTGAACATTTCCTCGTAGACCTGCCTCATCGTGGCTTCCAGTATCACCAACTCCCTTTGGACAGTGAATGGTACTTCGTTGTGGGAATATCCCTATTAAAGAGGCTATTGAAGTCATTAATCGGATAACTGATCCTGACACAGCCTTTTTAGTTGAGATTTGCTTAACTTCTACTTTCTTTAGCTTTGAAGGTGAGTTTTATGAGCAAACCTGTGGTGTTGCTATGGGTTCTCCCCTTTCTCCGGTTGTCGCTAATCTCTTTATGGAAGACTTTGAGTCCAAAGCTCTTTCCTCTGCTCTGCACCAACCAAAGCTATGGAAAAGGTTTGTAGATGATACTTGTGTCGTCTGGGCTCATGGTAAGGAAGAGCTTGATCGATTCTTCGTTCATCTTAATAGTCAATCTTCCTCCATAAAATTTACCATGGATTATGAGGTGGATGGGAGCCTTCCTTTCCTTGATGTTCTTATCTGTAGGAAAGATGATGGTTCTTTCTCTCATCGGGTTTTTCGTAAAAAAACCCATACTGAGCAATATCTTCGGGCTGATTCACATCATTTCCCTGCGCAAAAGTTAGGCGTTCTCAACACCTTAGCCACTAGGGCGTTGAGAATCTCGGATGAGTCTCACTTTGAGGGAGAACAGGCCCATCTTCTTGATGTTTTTTGTTCTAATGGTTATAGTAAGTCACAAGGACTTAAAGCTTTTCTTAAAGCTGAAAGAGGTTCCTTGGTTAAAAATAAAAATCCTAATCAATGGTCCTGCAATGTTAGGCTTCCTTTCATTCAGGGTACCACTGATAGGATTGCTAGAATCCTTAGGAAGCATAAGGTTTCCTCTTCCTTCAAACCCCTTAACACGATCTGAAGCTCTCTTAACTCAATTAAAGATCATGTGAACCCTAAGGATAAAAAAGGGGTCTATCTTATTCCTTGTTCCTGTGGGACACCTTACATTGGTGAAACAGGCAGGTCCATTAACCAAAGGATTTGTGAACATGCAGCTGACATTAGACTTGGCAGGTCCCGCACCTCTGCCCTAGCTGAACATGTGAAAAAAACTAACCATCATATCTGTATCGAAGAGGCTAAGGTCTTAGCCAGGGTTGATCATTTTCATCATCGTAAGTTAAGAGAGGCCCTTGAAATTGAAAAAAGGCCCTTAAATCTCAATAGAGATGACGGTTGGAATATAAGCAGGTGTTGGATCCCTGCCTTATATTCTTAATCTTCTTCTTTCTTGATAGTACTATTTATTTATTTTTTATATTTTTATTTATTTATTTATTTATTTTTATTATTTTTATATTTTTATTTATTTATTTATTTTGATTTATTTTATTTATTTTTATTTTTTATTTTTTTATTTTTTTATTTTTATTTTTTTTATGTTTTATTTTTATTTTTATTATTATTATTTTTATTATTTTTTTTTTTCAATTTCATTATAATATATATATTCTTATATTTATTTATTTTTATTTTATTTTTATTTATATTTATTTATTTATTTATTTTATTTTATTTTTATTAATTATTTTTATTTATTTATTTATTATTATTTTTATTATTACTATTTTATATATATATATATATATATATATATATATATATATATATATATATATATATATATATATATATATATATATATATATATATATAATTAAATTTCAATATATTAATAGATAATTTTAATTAAATAATATTTGAAAATTGAGTGCAAGATTAATAAAAATAAAAATTTTGTTATTTCTAATAATTTTTAATGAAACTATTAATGCGAATTTTCAAATAACATTCATTTGTAATTAAAAATATATAGATAAAGGAACTATTTTATTTCTTTCTTATTATTATAATATTATTATTAATTATTTATTTATTTATTTATTTATGACTTTTTAAATATTTACGATAAAATAATGTATAATAATCAATTAATAGAAAAATTAAATAATTAAACTATAAAATTGAATTTTATTTTTATTTCTTTAACTTTTTAAATTAGACTTTTAATTTGAATATTCAAACTAGCCGTTTTTAATTATTGGTTTAATGATTTATAGTCAAATTAGCAGTTTTAACGGTTTTCTTCCTCCTACATCTATTTAAAACAACGGCCCAGTACGATCTCTCACACAAGGTACGGTAGTGAACCACCTTTGGTTTGGTTCGAAATGCGTCGACTTTGTTCATGATAATGTGATTTTACCGAAAGATTTGCAGCAGGGTCATTTCCTGTCTTAGAGCTGTTGGACTTCTTCCCTTAGTGCTCTTTTTTCTTGCTCCGACCTAGCTTCCCTTTGTTCGGATTATTGCAATCTATTTTGTAGGGAGAGGGTTTCCCTATTCATCCGGCTCACATTTCTTCTGTGGATGTGGCGAAAGCAGTGCTGGCTGATGCTATCATCACTGGCTTGGTTCTGGTGTCCAAGACTATATCCTTTTCCGTCATAGCCATGAATGGCACGGCAGGGTTCCGTGCTAGGCATCTCCTCTTTTCCTACCTGATTTTGAAAGTGAACTGATCATAAGTGAGTCTCGTCAGATTGAACACTTATTCCTCCTGTCCTTCGGAGGTACCTAGTTCCGAGAGTGCAAAATGTGTGTAAATTTTGGGCACTTTGATGGGTGGAAGCTCTGTCTATACCCCTATTACTAGAGGAGGTGTCTCGGTGTCTTTGGAATAATTGTCTTTCGATCTTCGATCCTCTTCCTTTTTTTCCTTCTATTCTGCTTCTTCTTTCAATAGCCTTTCCATCTCTGCCTTATCCTGTTCTTCCTTTTGCCTGCGCTCAACTTCTGCTTTTGTTTCCTCTTCTTCCTTCCTTTTGCATTCAGCTTCTGCTTTTGTTTCCTCTTCTTCCTTCCTTTTGCGTTCAGCCTCCACCTGATCTAATTCCCTTTTGAGCTGCCGCTCAGCTTCTTCTTTTGCCTCCTGTTCTTCCTTTCTTTTGCATTCAGCCTCCACCTGATATAATTCTTTCTTGAGCTGCCGCTCGGCTTATGCTTTTGCCTCCTGCTCTTCCTTTCTTTTGCAGGCATTCTCTGCCTGTTTCTTTCTCTGCTCTGCCTTTAGGTGTTTCTTACGTTTATCTTCATCCTCTTTTGCTTTTTCTTCAGTCTCTCGTTGAGATTTTGCTTCATTTTCCTTCTGTTGGGTAGAAGAACTAGGGCCTGTGTTAGTTCGGGGCTTCTTGGCCTGGGAAGATGAGGCTCCTCCCAACTCGTGGATTCTCTCCTCTAAAGTATGATCATCTTGGTCCTCCTGATCGGTCAATGCTTTCGGGGCGAGTTCCCTATCCTTGTTGTCCCAGTTTCTTGCCCCATCTTTAGCTGGGCATTCATTATGTTGGTAGCTCCATTTGAACTTGGCCCGTTTGCAATGGGCGGGGACTATCCTCTCAAGATCGTATGTCCGGTAATCCAAAGGCGCCAGGAAGAATCCTCTGATTTTCTCAGCTTCCGCCTCCACCTCTCTGAAATCCTTGATGGTATAAGCACCAATGGTGAGTGGAAGTGTGGGCCATGGCTTCTTCTTACCTTTAGTAAGGACCTTCGAGAAGCCGAAAGTCATCTTATAACATACTTCCTGAAGTAGCATCCTGTGAGTGACGAATCGAGGCATAGCATGGGGAGTCTTGAGTTAACTGAAGACTCGGATGAAGGTGCCTTCTACAAGTGGAAACCAATGTGCTACCTTGACTATCATTTCCATGGCTCACCAGGACATGCATGGGGTATCCTGACCAAACAATTTTCTATAGAGTGCAGGGATGAAACTGTGTGCGATTGGCTCTATATTCTGCTTATATTTGGAGTCCCAGAATACCTACAAATCGTTTTGAATTGGGTGTGCTCGCTCCTGATCCCAGTTGTGAGGCCATCCCTCAAAGTGGTAGCTGGAACAAACTCCATCCAATAGATAGGAGGCCATGTAAAATTCAGACGAGTATCCCTCCTTGGGTGCTAGTGCTGCAGATATGTTGGTTTTGAGAGTCGCTACTAGTAAGCTGGCCCAATTGAAACGGGTGCCATATACGGTAAAAAATTACATCAGGGATACCCAAGAACCGCTGAAAGTGGTGGCATTAGGATGGCCATACATTCTACAAAGCATAGCTGCTACAAGCTTATAGACCTTTCTGAGGCCTGCTACTTGATACTCCTAGTCCTTTTTGACTTTGAACTTCTCCGGTTATTCCCACCATCCTCTGAGGGTGTCTGCTATGGGAACCGCATGGGTAGTGGCCCATTCCTCTGTGAACGTCTGTTCCCGCTCTGGAAGTGCGTAATAGTACTTCGCATCTTGGCCTTTTATATTTGCAAAATCTTTCCCCTTGTGATCCTGAATGACCCACATCCTGGGGTCGATATTTTGTATGATTCATTCAATAATTTCGGCGGATGGGAAGATAGCTGGGTGGGCCCCTACATAGTGAATCTTCGACCTCTTAAATTGCACATATACCTTTCGGTCTGGGAGGTCCTCTGGGAACTTAGGTTGTGCAAACTCTTGGTATACTTGATACCAACTCGTGCTTTCTCCTCTGCTGAATACACATGTGGTGTCCCCATAGATAGGGGGAGGAGACACAAGTACTTCTCTTTCTATAATCTCTATCTATGGGCTCTTGTTCTTCCTATGGACTGTCAGGGGCTCCATGTCACTTGAGGCTGAAGAGATGGAGATGCACTCTAACTCTGCTTCGAAGTTCCCTAACATATTCATAAAACAGTCCCAGGATAAGACAAATGCCATATTAATGAATGCTCAATACTGATTTTAACTCTGCCCAACTAAGGTCAAGGAAGGGGAGAAACTGTGACTTAGCGACCCATTGCCTTGATCGCTGGGTCGCGTTGGCTTAAAACTTCAGAGGAAAACGATCCTGCGACCTGGCGACTTGCGACTAGGTCGCGGGGTCGCTGAGTCGTACTGATCTAAACATCCAAGAAGATGCGACCTTGCAACTTAGCGACTTGCGACGAGGTCGCTTGGTCGCTGAGTCACAACGTCGCAAAAGTTCAGTTTTTGAGTGAGGTGTGACTTAGCGACTTAGTGACTAGGGACCGAGTTCACTGGGTCGCGGGGGTCGCAAGGTTACGGGGTCAGGGGTCACGCTAGGGCTGGGCAGACAAATTCGACGGCGGCGCGGTCTTCTGCTTAATTTTTTAGCTTAAATTAATAAAGGGAGACAGTGAGGAAAAATCATAAACTGAAGATGAAGTGGTCAATAGAGGAAGAGACAGACACAGGGGAGGTTGGTTGGCTTCATCTAAAATTATCCATAAGGGTGGTAGGGTTTGGATGGTTTGAGAAGAAATAGGTTCAAAGAGGATCTGCAATTGAGGATAGTTGGTGGCTTAAAAAGGGCTAAGATAAGGGGAAATGGGCAACAAATAGAAAAAACGGAAACATCAGGAGGATTTGGCAACTTACCCGAGAAAATCGCGCTCCAATTGGCCTACTAGAAGCGTTTTTACTCTCCGTCAAGTGAGTGAAATGTGACCCGGGCGACCTCTCTATTTATAAAGGAGTCACGCGTGCAGGCATTAAATGAGGTCGATGGGTCGCAAATAGTATACATTGATGACATGTGCGACCTTGCGACTTGGGGGTCGTGAGGTCGCAGGGTCGCTAGGTCACAAATGTTTAAATTTGGGAGCGATGCGTGACTTAGCGACTTGGCGACCTCATAGGTCGCAAGGTTGCTAGGTCGCTGATTGGAAACAAAGACCTATTTGGCAACCTAGCGACTTAAAGCTTTCGAAAAGACTTGAACTCAAGGTTTTAACTTCGCTTCTCGATGCTCAGGGGCTCAAAAAGTTTTAGAGGGTGTTGTAGCGGCTAGAACACAATCACACCAAGAAATTTTGAAGTGAAGAAACCTATTTCGTTACAATATAAACTACTGCTAATGAGATCTATTTTATATTTAAAACTGAAATCACTATTCCATTCTTAACTATACATACTTAACTCAAAACCCATTCGGAAATAAAAGAAACAACTACCACTAACTATGTTTTTAAACCTACTTTACATTTACTCTATTCATGACACAAAGCTAATCCTCAGGGTTCTATGAATAAAAAATAAACTCAATAACTCAATTGAAAATTACTTCAAAGCAAACTCAACATTCAAAACTCAGAACTTATGATTTTCTAACTAATCTAAATCAACACATAGACAATCTCAATTCACTCAACGATGAAAATAAATGAATCTAATTAAACTCACTACTAACTCAGGAAATAAAAATTTATCTATTATAATGATTAACGCTCTGCGACTCAAGCAAATATTCACACAAGAAATCAGATAATCACACTGTAAATGGCATGCAACCCTCTAAGTGTTAACACACAATATGTACTAAGAAATCATTCAGTTTCAAATTGATTCTTGATATTCCAACTGAACATAAGCTACAAGAGTTTCGCACCACTGACATATATATTCATACACAATGAAACGCTTCCATTCAAGACAAAAGATTCAGTTTAAAACAAAAAAACTACTTCTTCAGAAACTCATTCGAGATCGAAACCTTATTTTTCAATATTCATGAATTTGGAAGAATTATTACGTTGTTATCATATACAAAGTATGCTCATAACAATATTACACAGACTTGCAAGACCCAAATAAAATTACACTCGTTATCCTTAACTTAGATCTATGAAAAAATTACAAGAAACTTAAATACGAAATCAAGTGCGGAAATTTTGAAAGTTACCAATGAAAGAAATGAAATTTTAAGTACAAAGCTACATATTGAATTGAAACAAAATTTCTACACACTAAAATGGTTATAGGACTCGAACAAGGTTTGTGGTGGGCCCTTGCCACAACCTGGAGAAAGTCTAAGCTAATTCAATACTTACATATCAGAAAAACGTAAATGCTCAAATATAAATAAAATTTGGGGTAATTGTATTAAAAAATACCGTAAAACATGAGTTTAAAAGTTCACTTTTAACTGGAAACAGAGTCAATAGCATTATGCCACAATCACTAGCTCAGCATGTGCATGTACCACTGCGTGCATATATGTGTGTAACTTCGCATACCAGACATTAGGCCTTTTAAAGTGTTTAGGCCCGTCAAATAGCTACAACTGATTAACTAAGAAGAGCAAAGATATCTGGGATCTAAACTAAGTTAAGACAATGAAATATTCAAGATTATTTCACCCAGATCGTAACTGAACTGTCCAATCATGGCACTATGTTTGAACTAAAGAAATAACTACATGCTAGAAAATAAATGAAGACTATTCTAGGATGCCAGGTTGACTGGTTTCCCGATGCTGAGTAGAGTACCAATTTAAGTGCAAAACGAGTACGAAATGGCTGCTCCAAAAATGGTTGTTTGATGCGTTTTTGGATTGAGTTTTGGACTAAGTGTTGGACCGTCTGCTAGACTGAGTACTGGATCGTTGATGACTTTTCCACACACTTCAAAAATTTTCCTATATTCAAGAATCCTTTTATATATTAGTCAAATTGATTCAAGAGTTATGAATTAATATAACACCTACCTAAACCAAACAAAGACATATGAAATCAGTACTTATTAATAAGTCTTACCTCCAGTATAAATTAATGTAGTCTAGCTGATGTGGAGTGGTTTTAGGGTGAAAAAAAGTGTAAAATAAGGTAAATTATAGTAAAAATAGTGGAATAAGATGTGAAAAATGGTACAAAAGTGGGACCCAACATCCCCCCATGACAGAGGGAATGCATGTCCTCATGCAGTTGTCCTCCTCAAGTTTAACTAGTCATACAAAAAACTAGGTCATCCCTTATTCAAATTCATGTCGCACTAACTAGGACCTCCAAACCATGCTCTTCTTTCACTAATGGTCGTCGAAATATCAGGGCTCGCTCATGAGAACTAAGCATTTTGGCAAGATTTTTTTGTCTTGGCTTCCAACTAATAAGCCATTTGTTTCTCAAGATGAGCATATCATTCTTGGAGATCAGGGATAAGTTCTAGTTCGGGTATTGTTCATTGATCATCCGCACATAGCGGAATATCATCTTATACTTATGAGCCATTTCCCTCAGTTTCTCGTTTTCCCCCTATAACTTAGCTACTAGCAGTTGCAAATCTCTGTCACCACCAACCAAAGTATTCTCAGTGTGTATGGTTGGTATCCATGAACTACTCCCTTTGTGAGTCGACCCATCAAGTGTCTGGCTCTTCTTAGGTTTAGATGCCCATTTCTTCTTGCCTGAACCCATGTCGGATGGATCCTGATGTGGTAAACTTCTCAAAAGATCTTGGAAATTATCTATCAGTCTAACTTCCTCCAGCAGAATATCCCATGCTTCTTCAATTTCCCGAGAGGGGCTCTCCATCACCTATTCTGCAGAGACAGAATAGTGACGGGTTCTCGGTCCTGAGTACCAGAAGTGGACGATTTTTGTCGAGACACACTTCTCGTGTGCCGCCAACCTTGTAACGAGGTCGAAATCTCAAATATTTTCTCTTTCTATATTGGAGTAGTGGGTACTGATGTCGCTTCCTGCTCTTCCTTGAAGAGTTTCCTCTTCCTCTATTTAGGGGCGACATTAGCTCCCTCAGACTTTTTTTCTGCTGGTGAGACAACAGGTTCCACTGTTCCACCCACAACTTCCACCTGAGTCTTTTTCCATTTTCTCAGGAGAGCTTCATCGGTTGCAACTTCATTGTTAACAGGTTCATTTTTCTGCTTCTTACTTCTTTTGTATTTCTTTCCTTTCATGGCTAGGGTCAATTTCTCTGTAAATGAATTAGGGTTTACATACTTCTTTAGCGGTTTCGTTGAAAAACTCTCCTCCTGTGTAAACACATGGGTTATCACAGGGCTTTGACCTTGTTTGGAACTATAATCAAGAGTAGCCTTGACTTCTTGACTCAGTCTCTTCGATCGGGGGCTAATAAGCCTTTGTTGACCTTTGACTTGGTTTTTCTCACCGAGAAAATTTTGCACTAAAAACTCTTCCCATGACCTCTTCCTTCTACTCAGCTCATGAAAAATTATCATCTTTATGAGACGTTGATGGAACGCATTAGTTTCAAGTGTTTTGACAGTCGACTAAACACCCGTAGTGACGTTATACAAACTTCTATGCATGAAAAATGGAAAATTGACATCTCGTCCATATGAAAAATGCAAGAAAACCTAATATGATAGAAGAAAACGGTGACTTACCTCCCTTCACATGTGATAAATCTTTGTAATGCAGTGATGAGCGGGTGCCATTCCTCCTCCACACATCTTCGTAGGACCCCCTTTGACTAGTTAATGGACTTGTATGTCGAATTAAGAAACTTAACACAATCATATGGCTCGAGTGGCCCTCCTTTGAAATATTTCTCACCGGTTAATGTTAGTTGGGTTGCCCTGCTTATCGATTTCTCAGTCACTTTGATTTTCAAGCCCCGGGCCCTTGTAACTTTCCCATCAAAACTCTGCACGAAGGCCATTTCTACCTTATCATTATATATGTGGAATTTGTGAATGGGTATATATACCTTGTCATTATAGCCCTAATGTAAAATGCAAACAACTTTTTTTTGCAAAATATATATATATATATGATAATTTACTCAATTTACATAAATTAAAATATATTGAAGTAAATGTATAATTAATTTTTTGTTTGTTATATTATTGAGTTTTTACACTATTTGAATGTTAAATAGATATAATAGCCCAAGAGTATGTGTATCTTCCAAATGCAATTCAAATCCAAAAGGGGAAAAGTATATGCACCTTATCCAAAACAAAAAACTACCCATTAAAAATACGTCATTGAGAGCGAAAAAGCTTCAGCATCTTCCCATTTTTGTCAAATATAACGCTCAGCAGCTCTGATAAGAGAGTACAAGGGTATATATACCCTGCTTATATATAAATTGAAAAAAGAAAATCAGAAATCTTCTAGACCACTATCCGAATATCACAGTATAAGTTCCAGCTCTGAAGCAACCCTAACTTAGAAAATTACTCTCTAAAGAGTAGTTGTTATTACTACTATTAAAACACATAGTGCAGACAAACAAAAACGTAAGCAGAACGTGGTTCAGGACGCCATCAACTGATCAGTGAATCCTGCAGTAAAGAGAAACAGTGTGTATATCAGAAGTAATGTGTATAGTATTGTTGAACTTTTCTTATGTGTAGTTATTGGAATATTTGGAAATCTATTTATAATAATAATGAGGAAAAGTGTTTGACCTAGACTTACTATGTATTAAATTTCTAAAATATTATTGAAATCTGCATCTTATTTAAATCACAATTCTACAATATTCTTGAAATATACATCCTACTCCGTAAGGAAAAAGATTTCACCCTACCCACTTTATGATATTCTTGAAATCTATCCTACCGGCCGGCTGCAAGTAAGAAGATTTCATCCTACCCACTCTCAGAAAAAAAGAAAGAAAGAAGAAATTAGAGTTATGTCTGTAATTACTGAGAGCAATCAATGCTGCTTCCGTTGACGGGAATGGTGATTTGAACACCACAAGCTGCAGGCAAGCCAGTGAGCAAAGGGGGACGGAGAGGCCGAATGAGTGACGTGGCGTTCTTGAGGCAGTTGCAGGCCGTCTGCCTGGCGATGGTCGTGTTGGCCATCGTGGCTACCTTCCTCACGCCATCGCAGCAATTGGATGGAACAGCGCCACCGTGGAGCAAATAGTTGAGGCAAGGCATCAGATCAGACGTGATGACCTGGCACGTGATCTGTGCATGACAGCTCGGACCGAGTAATGCAGACATGGCAAGTGCCACAGCTATGATACCGTACACAGAGCTTGCCTTGAGTCCTCATCTTTCTCTGATATTTCTGCAACTTCAATTACAGTGCAAATGCAAAAACTTGTGCTTGAATTTGTGAGGGACTGGACTTGGCCTGTGTGTATATATAAGGGTAAATTTGGCAAGAGGGTGGTGCGTGGCGGAGGTTCTCTGGAACCATATTTTTGCCCGGCAGATCACACGCATAGGTTGGTCAGCGGATTAAGTGGTCTGTATCCGAGAGAAATGCGTCCCACGCTACTTTTCATGAGCTCCAGACCCCGTGGAAGACCGTTATTTTGCAGTTACATTCAAATATTTGAGCACCGTTAACTACGTGCGCATACAAAAAATTATTGTCCAAGAAAAGCAATTATAACATATTTATTAAAAGATTCTATATTATTAGAGTATTCCTTATTCTAAGAAGAGTGTCATTTAAGATATCACACAAGAGAGTTTGTTACATTCATTTTTGGAAGATATCACTCAAGAAAGTTTGTCACATTCATGTTTGGATAAGGTAAGGTATCTGCTACAACATTTTGTTCCTTATAAATATGATAAATATGATCAAAGAGCAGATCTACTAGATCTTGAAAAATGCCAATCAATACTTTAATATGTTTCATCCAATTTATATTTATGAGTAGCGCAAATTTTGATATCATCATCATCATCGAGTGATCACTTGAGAGTCTCCATAGAAATTTATATGTTCGATGGACAACCATTTTGCATAGAAAAAGCTCCCCTAAAGTGCGATGATCTCAACCTTGGTATTTGATCCCGACCCACGATTCCAACAAAAGTGATACTATGTACCGGGTTCAATGGTTATATATGCCCCGCAACCACATGTATTATGAGTGTTGCCCCATCAAACTATAGGATATCTACACCATATATCCACATAATTCATATGTCTCAAATTTCCCTTCTCGGAATTAGGCCCAATTTCATTGTAATAAGTCACAATCTTCATACTTGTCTTTCTCATGGCTTTAGTAGATCCCTCAAAAATCAAAACATTTTGACACCTCCATATACCCCAAAATATGTAACAAGGGAGAGTGTAGAAAATTTTATAGTTCATGAACCATTCTAATAAGCAAGCCTCCATAGAAGAATGATTCCAATTGGCAGAAGTATGAAGTATGTTCATAACACCATACTAGATAGAAGACACAAAAAAGCATTTGAGGAATAGATGTAGTACGTCTTCATGCTCTGCATTACACATGACACATTTCAATTTGGTGTTATTTTCCCTCTTTGAATAGTCATGTCTTTATTTAGCTTTAATTCAAATCTACCAAATTGTTTACATCCTAGTTTGTATAGAATAGTTGGATTAAATATATAATTATTTAAATTTATAATGAAAATATGAATCTATAAAGAGAAATAATATGAACATATAAAAGAATTAATACATTTATTTATTGAAAATATTATTGTCATGTAAATTAAATGGTTGGTAAATGTTGTTAGGCATCAATTTATAATAAGCATCAAAACACTTACCCCTACTTTATCACATAATATTTTATCTATAAATAGACTTTGTTATAATATCGTGGTTTATTAATACCAAATACCCAAAAAAATATAACTCACTTCATCTCACACTTTTTCATATGAGATTTTTTTAATTAATCAGTTTAATTTGAAAGAGAAAAAAAAACATAACTACTTTGAAGATAAATCTCATCCTTTTATTTGTGTATACTACTATAAATATTCTAGAATATTTCATGGAGGTTAAATCCATACCATCCACCTAACAAATATTGATAATTAAATTAAACTTATTGAAGCCTTATTCCAAAATAAAAAATGCATATCTTGTACTAGGGAATCTATGAGTTTTAACCAACTCATACAAAAGGAGACACACCAAGAATATCGAGATACCAAGTGCATAGGATGTATATGATGACTCTTTAACCTCCATGTATTTAGATTTTAGCAAAACCACATACTTAGGCTTCCTAAAAACTGCAAATTATTTTATACTTTATAAGTTATTTCACGTTAATATATTGTTGTGAAATAAGCTATAAAAGTATAAAATAATTTACAATTTTTAAGAAGCCTAAGTATGTGGTTTTGCTAAAATATAAACACATGGAGGTTAAAGAGTCATCATATACATCTTATGCACTTAGTAACTCTAATCCTCTTGAGTTTTTTCTTATGCACCTAGTATCTCTTATTCTCCTGAGTTAGTTAAAACCACATGGGCTTCACTCAATAAAAATCTGACATATCACGTGTGTTCATGGCATATTAAACAATACCCTTCATTTTTTTTTTTA
The DNA here is from genome assembly GCA_034641835.2 of Pinus albicaulis. Taxonomy (NCBI): domain Eukaryota; kingdom Viridiplantae; phylum Streptophyta; class Pinopsida; order Pinales; family Pinaceae; genus Pinus; species Pinus albicaulis. The sequence goes on along the minus strand of CM076573.1, from coordinate 107,140,346 downwards.
AGTCAAGGATCTATTCATTAATCAAAAGGAGAATACATGTTATCAAAATACAAGTAGTCTCACCCTGACCAAGTTTGTTGGCAAATGCTATCACCATATTACAAGAAAAAAGAAGCATAAACAAACTAGAAGTCCAAATCTTGACATGCCAAAAGCACCAAAACACAAGCAAAACGAGAAGGACACATGTGACCATGCTCAATCATAGAAGTAATTGAAATTGGATTGTTTGGCCCAATCCTTGCAGGGGGAGGGGGCAATATCAGCATTGAACATGTTGCTCAAAGTGATCCGTCCACGTTTCCAATTTCTCAACCTTATTTTCTAGTAGATTTTGTCCCCGCAAAACCATCACAATCCTTTTGATTGTCTTGTATCTTGGCTCAGCAAAAAGCAATCATCTATATCTCTTTCTACATTTGAAGCTGAATATATAGCCGCTGCTGATTGTTGTACACAAATTCTATGGATGAAGGATGCCTTGAAGGATGTCAACATAGAAACTAAGCAACCAATTACTATTTTTTGTGACAATACTAGTGCCATCAGTCTTTCAAAGAATCTGGTAATGCACTCAGGGACCAAACATATTCCAATCAAATACCACTTTCTCCGTGAACAAGTTGCTGAACACAATATCAGGTTGGAATACGTCAATACAAAAGAGAAAATTGCAGATATCTTTACAAAACCCCTTCCAGGAGAAGCATTTGAGTATCTTCGCCAAAATATGGGGGTCATTTCTCTTGCATCACATTAAATCACACAACATATACAGTATGTTAGGGGGAGCAACTTGACAAGAGGAGTACTTGGGCACCCCGTTTGCCATTGATGACAAAGGGGGAGAGAATGTTGAAAGGGAAAGAATATTGCCATCAATGACAAAGGGGGAGATTGTTAATTCATATTGTCATTGATGTCAATATGACTTTGACTAAGATGAAGGCTACACTATGACATATCACTACACTATTATTGGATGACATGGATATCCTACATGATCCTATGATGATGAAGAAGCCATACTGTCCCAAACATTCCTCATACTATCCCAAAAGTTCTATGCATAAAATTTAAGGACAGTAACAAAGAAAAATAATTTTTGCAACTTAGAGGCATATTTTCTCAATGGGACCTAAACCATCTCAAAGAGGATTTTTTCCTCTTTCCAATGAGCCTTTACTTGCCCTGAAACTCCCAGCGGTTTGTGAGATATTGAATTTTTAGGTTTAAGAAAATATATTTGTTTTATCTAGCCGACCTACACTCACAGTTTCATGTCGGCCTCCCTCCAAAAGACATGACACTTCATTCCAGTCGAAAATAACTATAAATATAAGACTGAAACTTCATTTTTAGATCAGTAATTTGGTGAATAATATCTGAGGAACACATAACATTGAGGAGAGTTCACATCTTGTGAACTGAGGCCGAGGAGGACTTAAAAAGCATATTGTTTGGGTTATTCTTCCTCAAGCTCGAACAACAGATTATCTTTGTCTAGCCATCTATGGTAAACGGTCACTAATCTATTGGTGGGAAATAATAAATTCTATGGGAGACTTGTTGTTATACGATCAGACTATCCTACAACACTTCGGACCTGAGTTTGTAGAGCTTAGACTATCCTACAGCACTTCGGACCTGAGTTTGTGGAGGTTAGACTATCCTACAGCACTTCGGACCTGAGACTATCCTACAGTATCTTGGACCTGTAATCGTGGAGCTCAGACCATAATACAACAACTCAAACCATACTACAACATCTCAGACCTTTTGAAAGTGTTATTTCAGACTCGGACACTTGAAGGATTGCACCTCAGACCTTGAATTATAGAGCTACAACAACCTTACTCTCGAACCTGAGATAAAGCTACTTCATGCTCAGTTGTAGCCTCGAACCTCCTTCAAAGTTAGATTAATACACTGCAACAAATCAACAGTTAGGAAACTTGTGATTGTGAACCTATAAAAAGGTGGTTGGACTATGTTTTTTTTTTACTCAAATAGTGAACATTGTAGAGGAATGTTGTCCTTGAGGTGAATTGCACTTTGGTGAAGACTCAGACTTATGTGAGGACTATTGAAGTCACATGATGGAAAAATTACAGTGAAGAAATAGCAGTGAAGAATCTTGTTGATGACATTCAAGTAAGTACATCACACATTTTCTATTAAAAAGAAGACTGAGGGATTGATGTCCTTGGGGTAGGTGCCCCTAAATACAAGGTTGGTGCCTTGAGAAGATAGGGTTGGAGCCCTAGAGGTCGGAGCCTCATCAAAGTCCAAGTTGGTGCTTGGCAACAGGTTGGTGCCTGTTTCATTAAAAGGGTTGGTGCCCTTCACTCATCTATTGTATACTATTATTAAAAAAAGGATTGAAGTTATTATTAATCCTTAATATCATTATTATACTCCTCTTTGTCTTTAATTGTGAATAATCTAACTGGAAATAATTAATAATTGAAAATAAACACTGATTCACCCCCCTCTCAGTATTTCCAACAGTGCCCCCTATGGGAAAGGTTTCCGCTTGATCAATATCATTGAGCCTGCATTGCAAACTGGATTGAGCGCAGTGTTTTAGCATTGAATCTGAAATTATTTCATGTTTCTCTTTCCCCTGGTCAAATTGCAGTGAAACACAACAGGTCAAACACACCAAGAAAATACACATGCTTTTGCGTTCTGGAGAAGGGGAGAGAAAGTGTGGTTTTATTTTCAAGGGTCATTGGATGAGAAAATACACGCACTAAAACCCGACATTGGATGATTATATGCTGGTGGAGAGGTTCAGATCCTCTGCATCACACCACCACTAGGTCCACATTGTGTTTTACAGTTATATCGGCAGACTTGCCTTTGTCTTGCAGCAGCAGGGTCTGTTTTAAAGGAAAAAAATGCTCCCTTGTCACTGATAACTAGCACGCATGGGGTGTGGGGGGAGGAACCCAATAGATCCAAATCCATCCACTGACTCGCAGCTGTTGTAAAGAAAACAGAATTATTTCTTGAGGCTGCCCAAGGTGTGTTAGTATGAATCTTTCGTCGTAAAAGATCACTTTAGCTACGCATAACAAATAGCCCTAACATCGATTATGGCTGCAAAATATCTTTAATTCTGCGATGGGGTGATCCAAATATTGCTGCACAAATCCAGATCTAAGCACAAAAGACATTAAGCAAATAAAATACAATATGGCTCCATGCATCCAATAGATAAGACAAGAACAATGTATTTAAAAGAATTTTTTATATTATATTAAAAAATCGGGCACCTGAGAGGAAAACAAGAAAGGTGTTTTCTGGTTCTCCTCAATGGGATGGGTTCTTGAAAGTCCTCAGTGTTTCAGATCTAAATTCCTCTCTCTTATTGGTGTAGAAAACCCAGACAAACATAGAACTCCATGGGAGTTCACAAGGCAAAAATGGAAAATGGTGACCGAGAGTAGATCCAGAGTGATCTAATGCAATGGAGGTGACTAATGAATTGGGAAAACCCTCCTATTTATAACAAATATTAGGGTTATCTAGAACTTGTTGCATGAATAAAATATTATTAATCAAATTCTAGAACCACCCTTTAGGAATATTTTATTATATTTGTTGGAGGGAAAAGGTCTTTTGACTTGGGTCAATTCCTTTATTTATAAACAATAAACAAATAAATAATTTATTTATTATTTTAGGGAGATGGTGGGAATATAATTAAATAAATAATGATTTATTTAATTATTTGAAAATGATTTAGTCAAATTTAACTAGGAATATTATTTAAATAATGATTTAAATAACTTATTCCTAGGAAATAATTAAATAAATAATGATTTATTTAATTAATTTCTTTGTTTTGGGTTAAATATGACCAGGAAATATAGACAAATGTTATTTTACATGGTGAAAGCAATTTTACTTAGGGTAAAATTGGTCTTACATGGTGTACTTGGGTTCATCTAATGATAATGGATTAGATGACCAAAAAATGGTGTAACAGATTTCCCCCCAACGTACGAGTGTTAGGAGCAAATCGTATGACTGAAGTACGTTGTAAGAACTCAATCACTAGGCATCAAGAGGGAAGTGAGAGAGAGAAATGTAAGGTAGTCTAATGTGCTAAAGCACTAGACCCGGAGGAGACGAGACTTATAGGTGAAACAAGTCTCTAGGTGATGAAGTGGTACCAGTGTTAAAGGCGGCGGGGGAGGCATACCTATGCCCGCCGAGACAATAGTACAAAGAATAAGGTGCCCGGAAAACCACGGAACGCAATAATGAAGCATGTGCTGGCCTAAACATGAGCTAGATAAATAAAATGATGAATCCCACATACACGCGATGACTGGAACAACCTTCAGGAATTATACAAGAATATTTTAGTACATGAGATACAAATACACCCAAATTCACCCTACACATGGGGAAGGGCTCGCAAAATCTCACTGATACATGCAAATCGAAGAGGCGCTGCAAGCGGTTGAGGCCGATATCATCAAATGAGAGGAGCTGCATCAAGGGCGGAAATGAAGAAGTCATCCGGGCATGTGGGGGGCTACCTGCAGGGCCACCCCCTCATGAGGGTTGAGACATCTCACACACGCCCAGGAATCACCAATAGTTGTTGCTGCATTACTAGACCATCAAGTGTATAGATCACGATCATGTTGAAAAGAGCTCAAACCAAGGTACACTGCCCCCTAGACTTGGATTTTGGAGTAAATGAGCTAATGTCGACAGAAGTAGGTCCGCCATAGGTGAAGCAATAAGGGAACCCCAACTAAGGCACGAGGGAAAATAGTAGAGCGACGAACAGACGAACAGTAATGATGATAATGAAATGGGGGATGATCCAAAGGGGACCATAAAGAACATGAGTACAAAATGGTATCTCATGACGGAAATTGACACAAATAGGAATGAGTAGAGAGGCAAGGTGGTGCCCCCAATGACATTTGTTGTAAGTGAGAAAATCCGATTTTGAGGGGAGGTGAAGTAAGGCTTCGTGGACAACAGGTGTCCTGCTGAAGTAGCGAAATGCAAAACAAACAGATGTTGGTTATATAGAAGAAAATAAAACACGCATTTCGAATGGAAAATGTTAAGGGTAATATCTCTTAAGATAGAGTGCATTGCGAGGATTAGGAAGGATGTGGCCTTCAAAGTCCGCTAAAAGATATGCCCCCTTACCGAGGTCTTTACTGATAATGTAAGGACCTAGCCATAATGAGTCGAACTTCCCATGACCGAGGGTATCGTGGGCCTGGTCATATACTAGAACAAGGTCACCTTCATGAAAGGTACGAGGGTGTAATTTTCGGTCATACTGAGCTTTGGTGCGCTTTTTGGCCGCTTCAAGAGTTTGCAATGCCACACGGCGGTCTTCAGAGGCGCGCTCGAGCATGATAAGTCATTGTTCTAGAGGTTGGGTATCAGGGATAAGTTCGACGGCCAAGTGAAGGGAAGGGATTTCACACTCGATCGGTACGACTGCCTCCTCGCCAAAGACAAGGTGGAAAGGAGTGAAACCGGTGGCGGCTTTAACAGAAGTACGATAAGCCCACAAAGCAGGGAAGAGCATGAGATGCCAATTAGTTTTGTGCTTATTCACCGTTCGTTGAAGCATGGTCTTAAGAATTTTGTTGACCGCTTCAACTTGGCCATTACCTTGGGGGTAATAGGAAGATGAATATTGGTGCTCAAAACCCAATAGGGAGGATAGCTCATGCCAAATCTGATCTTCGAAATGTCGGCCATGGTCCGAGACTAATTTTTTTGGAACTCTGAATCGAGCAATGAGATGGTTAAAGAAAAAGAGGGCTGCAGTGGCTGCCATATTTTTGAACGTTAGCATAGCTTCGGCCCATTTAGTGAAATAGTCAACCGCCACGATGATATATTTGTGGTTACTAGCAGATGGAGGTCGACATTCCATAAAGTCGATGGCCCATTTACAAAAAGGACCGGCTGTGACGACAAGATGGAGAGGAGCGGGAGGAGCTCGCGCCTTGGGGGCGAAATGTTGGCAATTGGAACAGTGTTTGACTGCTTCAATGTAATCACTGAAGAGAGAAGGCCAAAAATACCTAGCACGCATGATTTTTTGGGTGGTGGCGAGGCCGGAGAGGTGGCCACCACAAGCGCCGCTATGACAGGCATTGAGGACTTACTCGGCTTTAGCGTGTGTGAGGCAATGACGAAGGACAGTATCTACTCCGCGAAGATAAAGGTCATCGCCGATTTTAAGGTAGCGAGAGGATTGGTGTCGGATACGTCGTCGAGCATCATGATCAAGATGAAGGGCGAACTTTTGGGTTCACAAGTAAGTAAGGATGTCACCGTACCAAGGATCGTCGGTGGTGATGGCAAACAAATGTTCATCGGGAAGAGCATCATTAATTGGAGTATCTTGCGTCCTGGTAGGCAAATCAGAAATGAGTTCAGTGAGGACTAAACCTTTCTTACTTTTTGGGGTGACAAATTCAAGGTCGAATTCTTGGAGGATAACGACCCAACGGGCGTACTTCCCATTGAGGATGCGGCAACTCAATAGGAAAGCCATGGGGATGGAATCAGTCACAACCTTGGTGGAACGCATGAGGATATAATGACGCAGTTTTTGGACCGAGAACACGATAGCTAGTGCTAATTTTTCTTCATGCGAGTAGGAAACAGGTGGACCGGCAAGGTTCTTACTGACATAATAGATCACATGTTCGATATCGTTATCATCCTCCTGGATAAGGACACCAGCAACCGAATAGGTGGAAGCGGAGATGTATAGGATGAAATCTCGGTCAAAGTTAGGGGGACAGATCAAGGGAGCGGATGTGAGAGCATGCTTGAGGGCATCAAAAGACTCTTGAGCGTATGTATCCCAGACAAAAGGGGTGTGAGATCGAAGAAGTCTAAGGAAGCCATGTGCGGTAGTGGCATAGTCAAGAATGAATCGATGAAGAAAATTAGCTTTGCCTTGGAGACTTTGTAGCTAGCATAAGGTACGAGGCATAGGAAGTTCAAGAATGGCTTGAACCTTCAAAGGGTCGAGAGTTATCCCGTCTTTAGACATGATGAAGCCGAGGAGACGATCGACGAGAACACAGAAGACACATTTCAATGGGTTAAGGCGAATGTTATACTTGCAGCATCGGAGAAAAATGGTACGCAGGCCATGAAGGTGTTGCGCCCAATGTTTAGAACGCGCAGTAAGGTCGTCTAAATAGGCAAGGATAATATGGGCTAAGTCATGGAAATAATAAGACATGGCTCGTTGAAAGGTGGCGCCGGCGTTTTTAAGGCCAAATGGCATGACTCGGTATGCGAAAGTGCCCCATGGACTAATGAATGCGGTTTTAATTTGATCAGCACGACGGATAACAATTTGGTTGTATCTGGAGAAGCCATCCATAAAGGAGATAATCTCGTGCCCCGCACACTCATCGATGATTTGGTCAATAAATGGTGTGGGGAAGTTGTCTTTGGGACAAGATTTGTTCAGATCACGAAAGTCAGTGCAAACATGAATGGTGCCTTGTTTTTTGAGGACAGGAACTGGGTTAGCCACCCAAGTGGTATATTCGATGGGGTAAATGAAACCAGCCTGCCGGAGCTTGTTGATTTCATCTTTGATGGCTTCACGTCTAGAATGATGGATGGGTCTCAACTTTTGACGGACCGGAATGGCATCAGGCCATGTGTCGATGTGATGTTCGACAATGGCAGGATCGAGTCCGATCATTTCTGAGTAGGACCAGGCGAAAATATCATGGAATTCTTTGAAGAGTTTGGTGTAGGCTTCAATTTCTTCCAGAGTGCATTGGGCACCCATGGTGATATGTTCTTCAATACCTGGTTTGACAGAAATGTTTATTTTGATGGTAGAAGAGATATTAGCCATATTGCCTTCTTCGAAAGCGTCAGGTGCAGGGATGGGGTTTTTGAACCAATCAAATTTATCGGGAATGAAGTCTTTAAATTCGAGGGCATATTGGTCATGGGATTGGTGTGGTAGGAAGTAAGCACGATGGTGCATATTGTCCCACGGAAAATCAGGTTCGGTCATGGCTTCCATGATGTCTTCATCGGTTTGAAATATGGGAAGAGTGGGTGGAATAGGAGGATCAGAGGAGGTAGAAATATGAGACACCTGATTTTGAGGGGGAATGCTCACATGTGTGTCGACATGAGGGGTGACAATGGAGCGAACAAAGGAGTGGGGAGGTGAAACATCGGGGGAAGGAACTAAGGGGTCGGTTGCCAAGAAATGCGGGGATGAGGAAAGGTAGGAAATAGTGGCTGAATGTTCGGTCATTTCAGTATCAGGATGAGAAATGGTAATCGGGGTAGACAGGTGGTCTGGTGTTAGGGAATAAGGATGACGGGCAAGCGCGGCTTCGAATTGGCGGTATGCGGCTAAAGAAGCGCGATACTCATCAAGGCAGGGGAAAAGATGGGTATAATGTCCATGGAAATCGCACAAAGAAAAAGGGTGATTGGTGCGCAAGTGTTTAAGTTTGGGAAGAGAATTGGGTATGGTGGCATAGACTTCAAGAATATCGGATTCGATAAACGTTTCATTAACCATGGTTTTGAGATGTGGTAATTCAGGGCAGGTATGGGTAGCATGTCTAACAACATCGCACAAGGCACACTGGATGGGATTCTTTGGAGGTCGAGGAGGGGCAGAGGTTGTCGAGGCGGCTTTGTCCTTGGATGCCCCTTTGCGAGCTTTGCTAGTGGCACCTGACATGGTCACAACAGGAGGTGGTTCCTGATGAGGGGACTGAGGTACAGGTGCAGTGGGAGAAGCCATGGGTATCGGTTGAACTGGGGTCAAAGCAAGATAAGGTTTGGGTTGGCCAAGTAGAGTAGTGGCTGGGGGGTCTAGGTACCAGACGGGTATACCCAAGGTCAACTTGGGGAGGGATAGGGTGGCCAAGATAGGGACGGAATGAGCGCCAGGAGGGGGAGCAAGGAAAGGAATCTGACCAGCAGGGAAATGGCCAGGAGGAATGGTTCCAAGGGGGTTGTGCTCGTGTGGGGTCGACCCAGGGGGGTAGAGAGGTGTGTGAGGAATGTTCGGGGAAGGAGATTCCAAAGGAAGAAGGTTGGCTAGCGGGGGCGAAGGGCTAGGAGCTGGTGGGATTGGGTAAGGGTGCATTTTCTTACGAGCCAAAGTGGGATGTGCAAGGTCAGCCCAAGAATATTGCATCATGCAAACATTCGCCATGCTAGGATCGGGTACGGGAGGAGGGTCAAAAAATGTTCCAAGCAAGGAGGAGTCTTTATAGACGCCAGGGGAAACACTGGTCAGAGAATCAACAGTTGGCTTATTGGTGACAGTAGAGATGGTGGACGCAGGGGAGGTCTGAGATTTTGGTTCATGGTAAGTCAACTGGTCAATCATGACAATCTTGCCATTATGAGGAAAGAACATCTTGCGGTGGACTGCGGATGGGACGGCAGACATGTCATAGGTGTAACTACGCCCCAAAATAATGTTGTAGTCAAGAGGGGCATCGATAACTTCAACGTCGACACAAACAGTCTTGCCTGCAAGGGTGATAGGAAAATTACGGAATAGGCCAATGGGCTGGGAGGCATGGCCATCCCACGCACGAAGGGTGATTGTGGAAGGGGCCAGCTCAGAGGATCCGAGTTGTTTCCAAACCGAAGCGGACATCACACAGGTAGATGCCCCCTCATCAATAATACACCGAGCGACATTGGCATTTTGGATTTTGACTGGGATTTGGAAAGCAACAGAAGGAGGAAGAGGGGGATGGTCTAACTGACAGGCGTCGAAAACAATCAATTGGTCATCAGTAGGATCTACAGCACCCACGGTAGATAGTAGAGCCTTATTTTGAGAAGGACACAACTAGAGGAGTTCCAATGTTGAAATGGCAGCAGGAGATTGTGCCAGGTCATCTACTATGCTGTATGAATGGGAAGCTCGACCAGAGGCAGCATTTCGATGTAATGGGCCCTTAGGAGTCTTGGGATAAACCTCAGCCTGGGGCGGAGGGATTTTTAAGGGACCATTGGGTGTTGACAGAGGCTCTGTAGGACCTGAAGAAGGGGACTCGGAGACAGGCGGATCGGGAGCGCGTGGAATACTGACGGGACCAAGTTTGAAGGTTGAGGTCGACGGTGAGAGGTTGATCAGAAGCCATCATGAGAATCTGGTAATCGGAGGAACCAGAAGGGGAAGGTTGAGTGGTTACCGGGACATGAGGTGGTTGAGTGGCCACAAATCCTTATTGAGGGAAAGGATCGGTAAACACAGCGGGTTGAGAAGTAGCTGGATTGGGAGGGATAGTAGGGGAGGAGTGTTGTCCCCGCACGGTGGCCTGAGACTCCCAAATCTGTCGCATTTTTGGTAATAAGGGACAATCGTGAGTGTAATGACCGTAAACACCACAACATGAACATGGCTTATTGGTGCGAAGCGGCTTTTCCGGCTTGGACTGAGAGCCCTGTGGTTGGTTGGCAGCGGTAGAGTCAATACTGGAAGGATTGGATCCACGATTACCAGAAGCGGATTGATTGCCTTTCCTCTTTCTTTTAGAAGGAAGAAGATTAGTTTCCCCCTGCTGCGCAAATACCTTCCCTAGAGGGGGTAGTAAGTGCGGGTGCGAGGGTGGAGAAGGTAAGGGAGTGGGAGGTCCAAATGCTGGAGGAGCTGGGACACTAGGTTGTGGGTACGGATAAGGTGTAGGATGGGCAACATTGAGGTAAGCAGGAGTGTGGGAAAAATGAGGAGGCATGCCATATCCTGGATACATGCTACCTGGAGGGGGGAAAGTGCCGGAGGGGCTGGCCCCTCCTGGAGGGAAACCATAGCCCAGAAGAGGTTGAGCAGAGGTATGTGATAGGGTTCCAACGATACTGTCGGCAGAGTGAGATGCCCCCGAGGCATTGGGGCCACCGGGCTTGGGGAGGTCAGGAAGGACGGTATAAAAATAACCAGATTGGGCATAGATAAGGTCATATTTCAAGGCTATTTGGAGGGTAGCTTCTTCGGTTTAGGGAAAATGGGAGGTGACATCTTTGCCAATGGGAGGTAAGAGAAAGCGAAGGAACCATTCCATGTAAACCCGATCTTCAAAGGGGGGAGCGCGACACAAGCTCCGTCTTCGTCGCCATTCCTGGACATGAGCAGAAAGGCAGGTCAAAGAGGATTGATGGAAAGAAGTTAAGAGTTCAGTACCAGTTTCGTATTGGAGAGGGAGCTAGAAATAAGATAAAAAGGCTTGGGAAATGGTCGCAAAGGTGGTATGGGAAGAGGTGGCTTGATCAACATACCATTTAGAAGCTTCGCCGGTAAGCGTGCGTTGGAACAATCGAAGATGGATGGAGTCATCGGTGATGGAATTGGAGGAACACCACATGTGGAAAGATCGAATATGGTTAGAGGGATCTTCACTAGCAAGGCCTTCGAACTTGGGAATGTCGGAGGGAAGCTTGGTTGGCATAGCAAGCCAACTGACATCGTGGCGGATAGGATCGTTAATCAGCTAATTGAAATCGGGGAGACTGAGGTCGACCATATAAGAGAGCAAAGGGGCAGTCGAGGTAGGTCCTGTAGTGGTTCCACTGGAAACAGACCCAGCAGTCGAACTGGGGTTGCTGCTGGTAGTAGGCCTTGAAGTAGACATGGCAAAAGTAACAGGGGGAGAACCAGGAGTAGGGGGAGAACCCGAACAATCAGAAGAAGAGTCGGAGTGCAGACTCGGGGGAGGACTTACTCGATGACGATGGGAAGGAGGAATTCGACCAACCGGAAACTGAGGGTGAAGGCCAAGAAGTCTCCGGGACAAACGCCTTGGAGGCACAATGATGACGGGAAGAAGAAAACCGACAGGGGCAGGGAGGGGTAAAATCAAGTGAGATCAATGTCAAAACAAGGGCAAAGAGGTGCAATGTCAATTAATTTTAAAGGCTCTACCAGGCGGTGTTAACCAGGCTCTTCTTCACTTAAGGTCAGTGTGTGGCGTGCGTTAATTTTATATTGTTTAAACCCAGACGTTTTGAGAGTAAAAGAAAAAGGGTGTTGCGTAACTGAAAATAAATCTGCAGTAAATAAGACTAAAAGAACAGAAAATTAACAGCTACCAATGCATTAATCTAACCCAAGAAGGCGGGTCTCTCAAAACTAGTCTATAAGAGGGAAAAAACTAAGTAAAGCATGCTAAAAAGAGGCCAATAGATCTAAGGTCGGGAGGGACGGGGATCTAAAGGAGAAATCTGCTGAAAAGAGGTGCAGAGAACAACAAAGAGGCAGAGGCAAGGTTGCTGCTAAAAAGGAAGAGATCAGCTAAAAATAGAAGGGACAAGGAGGCGGTCCTAGAAATGAACCCAAGCAAAACTATATGAGGTGATTTGAAAGGGAGAAGAGTTGATTTAAGGGATCTGAAAATGAGGTATCAGATCTGAAAGCAAAAAGGCTGAAACCCTGGAAATTCAGACTTCTGAAATAGCAAACACTCTCCCACAAAAAGTGGAGGGTACTAGAGCCCTAAGGGGCAAGATTCCCACTTAGTTGAGTGAAACATATCAGAAACAGGTCTAAACGAGCGGAGACAGAGGCTATAAAACCTTGACAGAAGCTTCAGACAGACCCAGAAAAAGTGCTGGAAAATTGAAGAAAAAAGGGCAGGTCGCAGGTTCTGACCTATTTTTAGTCCAGGTCGCAGATTTGGGGTAGAAAAGTGCAAGCTCAAGGCCAGGTCGCACTTTTTGGGCCGATAAGTGCGACCTGCAGAGCCGGCTCTCTCGGCGGCAAATTTCAGAAAAATTTGTCGTCTCAGCTGCGACTGATGTCTGTCACCTGCGCAATAAGGCCAGAAACACACGGAAGTTAAAAATTTGAATGTTTGAGGATTTTAAAGGTGAAAAGCACCATAAAAATAGGAAAAATAGAAAACTGAAGAGAAACCCTAGGGTCTGAAACAACTGGATATGCAGGAATATAGAAAACGACAGTGGTCGCAAAATAAAACCCGTGTGGAGTCACCAATTGTTAGTATGACTCTTTCGTCGTAAAAGATCACTTTAGCTACGCATAACAAATAGCCCTAACATCGATTATGGCTGCAAAATATCTTTAAGTCTGCGATGGGGTGATCCAAATAATGTTGCACAAATCCAGATCTAAGCACAAAAGACATTAAGCAAATAAAATACAATATGGCTCCATGCATCCAATAGATAAGACAAGAAAAATATATTTAAAAGATTTTTTTATATTATATTAAAAAATGGGGCACCTGAGAGGAAAACAAGAAAGGTGTTTTCTGGTTCTCCTCAATGGGATGGGTTCTTGAAAGTCCTCAGCGTTTCAGATCTAAAATTCCTCTCTCTTATTGGTGTGGAAAACCCATACAAACATAGAACTCCATGGGAGTTCACAAGGAAAAAATGGAAAATGGTGATCGAGAGTAGATCCAGAGTGATCTAATGCAATGGAGGTGACTAATGAATGGGGAAAACCCTCCTATTTATAACAAAATATTAGGGTTATCTAGAACTTGTTGCATGAATAAAATATTATTAATCAAATTCTAGAACCACCCTTTAGGAATATTTTATTATATTTTTTGGAGGGAAAAGGTCTTTTGACTTGGGTCAATTAATTTATTTATAAACAATAAATAAATAAATGATTTATTTATTATTTTAGGGAGATGGTGGGAATATAATTAAATAAATAATTATTTATTTAATTATTTAAAAATTATTTAGTCAAATTTAACTAGGAATATTATTTAAATAATGATTTAAATAACTTATTCCTAGGAAATAATTAAATAAATAATGATTTATTTAATTAATTTCCTTGTTTTGGGTTAAATATGACCGGGAAATATAGACAAATGTTATTTCACATGGTGAAATCAATTTTACTTAGGGTAAAATTGGTCTTACATGGTGTACTTGGGTTCATCTAATGATAATAGGTTAGATGACCAAAAAATGGTGTAACAAGGTGTGATAATGAAGCCTAGGAGGTCACAAGGTAGTTGTCCAGCGATGAAGCTGGATAAAATATGTGCGTAAATATCCGTCAAGGCAGCGTTAATTTATTCACCTGCCCGGTCGATTGGTAGCATCTCATCCCAGTTCTACACTTGCAATCGAGAAATTCGTGCCCAGATGGAGATATATGTTTTTCCATGGTTCAAGAGAGGTCACAAGGAGGCACTGTGTGATCAAGTCGCGTAGTCACAACTCTTTTACAACAGTGACAGGTGCGACCCAGCTCCAAACGCGATTGTGCGACCTCTTTTCAAGTTGCAGACCTCCATAGGTCGTGAAGTCGCAAGCCTAAGGCATGAAAACAAGATGCAACCTATTGGGAGCTACGACTATGCGACTTTCATAGGTTTCTATCTTCGCTCAGGTTGCCAAGTCGCACTCCTCAAAAAGAGCCAGAAACGTTGAGCTACGACCTTGCGACTACCACAAGTCGCAGCCTCCTTCTAGGTCGTAGTCTCTCAAAGCTCTACTGGGGTGACATAGCGCAAGCATGTCCCAACACATACAACACGTAACATGAGGAAACTATAATGCCGACCTAGATGAAGAAAGTTGCTCACTTCCTCTAGAAGTTGCATAACTTGAATTCAAACCAAAAAAAAAACCCACGTTATGTGGATGCTCAGGATCTTGCTCAAAATTGAAAATCACTCTCCCATTTATCAACTCATGAAAAATTCCCTTGGCACTACAATGGCATTACCGGCATTAGAAGTTGCTAGTGCACGTGGCGAGAGCTAGGGTTGTCCTCTGGCGAGCAAGGTTCTGAGATCTCCAAGAGGGAAATGTATAAGGAATAGCCCTAGGTCACAACCTCTCAGGTCATGACTAACCCTAGGTCACAGGTCGCAGATGACCCTAGATCATAGGTCACAAATGGTCCAAGTCGCAAGCCAACACAACAGTCAGGGAGGTCAAGAGTCAAGGGAAACTCAAGAGTCACTTCAGCCTATATGTGCGGCTTCAGGAAATCAAGTGGGGGACTTTTATCTCGACAATTGGAGAAAGGACAAGAGAGTGAATTGGTGCTTGAGAGCTAAAGGCACTCAGATTTTAGTATCAAGTAGAGAGAGACATAGCAAGGCTAGGGTTTTGGTATCATGCATTGATATGAATAGCCCATGTTCCACTACTGGGTTTTGACGAGTTGTAAATATGTATTTGAAGTTGTAGTAGCAATAATAATATATTCTCTTTTCCAGCACTGATTCAAATGCTTGCTTATTGTTAAGTAAAATTGACTCGGGATAGATTCAATGTTGACTAGGGTAAATAGTGGTGCTTTTGGGGCACATGGTATTGTGCACCCATGGTTTTCAGCCCATGGTATTGCATGTAATGGAGCCTATAAAAGTCTGGGAAGAATTCATAGTAATGTAGGCCTGGAGGTGAGCAGTGAAGGCCCACTTGGCCGGATTGGCCAAGGTTTGGGCCAATGCTTAATGAAATTTCATTGGTTGGGTTTTGCCCCGGATTTGGGGTTTTCCTGGATAAACATCTATGTTTATGTTAATGATTTGTTGCTGGGGTTTGTATGTTTATTCCTCTCGGTGAATTATTTATTATTTCTGCGGTAAATTCTAACAACTGGTATTGGAGCTATGGTCCAGGGTTTGGGCTTTAGAGGGACGACTTTGTGGCCAAGGTTAATCTGGAATATTTAATGAGATCGATTTTGATAATGTATTTGAGATTGAAGTTTTGGACATGTAATACAAATTTAATGGTCGAAATCAATAGATTTCTTGACTTTCTGGTAGATAAAAGCATGATGCAAGTAAATGGGATTGGTGTGATCCCATTCGTTATTTGCTAGTGTGATAATGATATTTTCTGGTAAATTAGAGACTGTGTGGAGACTGCTATTGTCTAGTAGTGTGTAGAGCTTCGTGTAGGTGTGAGATCCACAAACGATGTGAATTTTTCGTTGGCCTTGTGAGAGGAATATGTTGATAGAGGCTGATCAAGATAAGGTGGTCGCTGATCAAAATAAAATTGCCGCCTTGTTGTTGAGAAGTTGCTCCTATGATGATCTCCAAAGATCTACTATGAATAAAGGCTTGGTTACAAGGGAAGACGCTATCAGAGTGTATTCCAGTGGTGAGTGCACATCAGAATTCAAGGAGCAGTAAGAATAATGGTGCAGCATGAATTTTCACCTGTGGTGGCTACGAAAGGGATGTTTCTTGGCTTGGTCGAGTAGCAGCTTGTTGGAGTGATGAAGGAAGGCGTGTTCAGGGTTATTTTTAGCCCATTACTTATGAATTAATGGGCATAATTCCATGCGGGGCATGGTCATGTCTCAGGCGGCATTGAACAGGGTGGATCTCCGTGAGATTTGAGCGAAGCAGTCAGGACAATTAGTGTTCTGTTGGAAGCCGTACACAATGGCTCAGCTTCTTGTCAGAGATGATTACAAAGCACAGGGCGGAGTGAAAGGATTTGATCGGAAGATACACACAATAAATATATGTCTATGACTATCTGTATATGTACTACGACATATACATAAAGGAGCATGACTGAGGGGCGGTAACGTGGGCACCAATTGCAGATCAGATTGTATTTCAAGAAATTGAATTCTTGTTTGAAATAATAAACGAAGACTTGTTGACCCAGATCAAGGAGTAATTATGTTATTCGTTGCGGGTGGAAGTCGATACGTTATGGCAAGATCCATGAAGTATCGTGAGCATGTGGAGTGCTACGATGAGGCATTGTTGGCGAAGTTGAGATCTAATTTTTGTGCAAAAAATAGTTGGACATCATCGTTAATGAAAATGAAGATGATGTTCTAGTAGGAGTCTTACATTGTTTTACAGTTGGATCCCAGCAAAAATATTCCAACGGTAATCTGACAGAGATGAAGTCACCACATTTTAAAAAGTGAAGCCGTCGAATTTCGCTACGCTAAGAGAGCAAAGTCTGTCAAAATGAGAAAGGATATGTACATGTGGATTAATTAATTAATGAACCATGTATCTGAAGAGAATTCCTAGAGGACTGGCGGTTACAGAGGCTGGTGACCCATGTAATCCAATAGATGGATTCTTTTTATATGGAAATTGATGTTATATATACAAACACAACAATAATGAAACAAAACAAAAAAATTATAATGGATATAATTTTTGCATGTAAATGGGCATACTGCTATAAGACCTGGTATGGCATGCGTACCCCTGGGTAATAACTAGTAAATTCTGGGTTTGACCTAGGTGATATGGGGGATGCTAAGTTAACAATTACCTTGGGTAAAAAAAAACCATTGAGGGGGGAAGAGCTAGAGTGAGCGGGGTTGTCTCACTTAGCAGTTTTTACTGGATTTAGTCAATAAATCCCAAGTCAATTTTAAGGGGGGGACTATTAGGCAAACTTGACTCGGGATAGAGTCAATGTTGACTAGGGTAAATAATAGTGGTTTTGGGGCACATGGTATTGTGCACCCATTGTTTTCAGCCCATGGTATTGCATGTAATGGAGCCTATAAAAGGTTAGGAAGACTTCATTGTAATGTAGGCCTGGAGGTGAGCGGTGAAGGCTTACTTGGCCAGATTGGCCTGGGTTTTGGCCAATGCTTAATGAAATTTCATTGGTTGGGTTTTGTCCCAAATTTGGGGTTTTCCTGGATAAACATCTATGTTTATGTTAATGATTTTTTGTTGGGTTTTGTATGTTTATTCCTCTTGGTAAATTATTTATTATTTCTGCAGTAAATTGTAACATTTATGGTGGTAGTACTAGCTGTCTAATATTTCACTATGTTTCTACGTGTGCTTTCATGCATGCAATTGGTTATGAACTAATTCACAGTGGTTGCATGTACATTTTCCTTCGAATCAGTGTTTATTTGTTCCTTGCCATGTCAGTGATATATTTTGAACTATTTTGCAATTAACTTCTGGCGTTTTTTCTTTCATGTACGTCTGACTATTTTTTTTTGGCTCACTGATCCCACTCACGGAGTACCCCCTTTTATTTTGTTGCTTACACTTGCTTGTATCTTTGTTTATGGTTCGTTAACTTGGGTTTCTTTTTCTTCACTGATCAGTCATTTCACCTTTGCCTTCGCTTCATCATCTTCTCATCTAACAACCAAGAGTGGAAACACTTATGGCAGCAGTCGGGCTTGTTAGGGTCCTATAATAATAGGATTCATAAAATTTTGAATTGAATTTGATAGTCTTGTAAATATGTACATACCTTGCTTTCTGTAATTTTTTTCCCATATTTTTAAAAAATAAAAAATAATAAAAAATCAAAAAGAGGGTAAAAAAGTTCTAAAAGAAAAATCAAAGGACTTAGAAAAATATAGACCCCAAAAGAAAAAGAGATTGAAATTAAACCTGAAAGTGAGCAAATCCAAATGCCACTACTTTAATTTTTATTGCAAGAATAATGATTATGTGCAGAGTGTCAATAAATTCCATAATCCATGATCAGTTAAACAATTTAATCTTAACTTTTCATATTTTCAATTTCATGGTTTAGATAGTGAATAAAGATTTGTCAAACAGTTTAAACTTGAAAAATCAGTAGATAGGTAGAGAATAATGAGGAGCTCAACAGTCTAATCTGAGTCCTTGGATGAAATAAGGTAGACTTAGATAGTTTTATGCTTTGAAAGAAAATTTTTTAAGGTTGCAAGCCTAAATGCACCTACAAAATGAAGAAAAAATGTTAGAAATAGAAGTTGGGTAGGTAAAAAGCAGTGGAGCAAGCATGTAAATAATACATCATCGCGAAAAATCACTAATTTCCCATCCCCCATGAGTATTCAGTATTCTAAGCTATCAGTCAAACAGGCTCAGAGAATTTCTCTGACTTTTGTTGGGACCGGACCCAAGGCTCTATGACTGGTTAGTTAAAAATATTGAGTTCTTATGTTAAATCCTCATTTATCATCATTTACCCTTCATTCATACATTAAAACCCCTTTTTCCTAATTAAAGACACATTCTTACTTTGTAAAATTTTAACCCCTAAATGTTTAACCTCATCCCTTCAAAAGCATTCATAAAACCCTCAAAATTACATTTATCCTAAGTATTAGTGAAAGAAATATAAAGATGATCAATGCTTGATTTTATACTATACTTAGAGATAATATGTATTTTGTTTTTATTACACTACCCTTTCATATTAACCTTTAACATATTTTTATTAAATCCCTAAGAAATACCCTCCCATACTTATTAATTACCTTATATCTAAATATCCCAAAAACCCACTATTATAATTTTTTGACCAAAGTCTATGATCCCATGTGCGCAAATAAAAAACCCAAATTATGAAGCCCTTTGGTCTAAAAATATCTTTATTGAAATACCCCACCCCTATAGTTTAAAAACCGTTCAAAAGGTTTTAAAAACTATATAATATAATAAACACGCGCACATGTGAAACATTTTTCAAATGTTTTAAACCTAACCCGCCATCTATTATACCAAGTCTAAGGCTTAAAAACCTTGTTTAAAGTGCCTTTGTAATAATGTTTTATCTTGCCGCTATGTATAAAACACCCGCATCCATATATATTGGTTAAAGCCTTATATATATATTTTAAACCAAATATCCCTCCGCCATCATATAACCTAAGTTTTGAATTAAACAAAGGCCTATTCATAAATTTCAAAACCCTTCCGCTACATATGATAGTCCAGTCCCACTTTTCAATCCAACGCACCTTCTCGAACTAATCTTGACCGTTCGCATCCAATTCTCAAATCCTACGGTCAACGTCCGATATCACATAGAAAAGATGCAAGACTACCTGACAGCCAAAGCCACGCGAAATGGGTGGTTTCACCCATTTCTCTCTCCTCTACGTGGCATTCCCTCATTTGATCATGTGGATTGGACTTGAAACCACTTATCGCTCAACATCCGCGCGATAACCACTCGTGGTTTTTGTCCATTCCAACTCCGAAACTACCCTCCCGCCTGACTAGATCTGCATTCAATGTCATTTTAAACGCGACCAATATATCAATAAAACCTTTGAAAAATACATTTATTCACCATTCTTGCGCACTCAACCACTGTATTGCCTTCTCCTGACTATTAAAACCTTGCTAAAGCCCCTGGTTTCCATTTTAATGCTCAAAACCTCCGAAATCTCCCAAGACACACCAGTAAATACTGCTGAGGAGCTACGCCTTACTCCAGATAAGCCGATGAAGTTATCAAATCGATCAGAAACTGAAGAAACCATTTTAAAGCTGATATCTGCATTCAAACAGGTATTCTTCTGAGTTTTAAACCTGCAACCAAATTTAGAAACCTTTTTAAAGAAAGAGAAACATTTTAAATTAAGAAATTAAATAATCAAATTGCCCAAAAGTCCCAGAAACAGGCCAAACTTTGGCAAAATTTTCCCAGAAACACTAGTTGTCTGCTGCGCGGTATTTTCAAAGAAATTTATCAATTTTTCACAATTTAATGATCAATTTCAAGCTCTAAAAGGCCAGAAATCCTCTGCAGGTGCCCTAATCTTCTGTAAACCTTTTCAACAGTTTTTAGCCCATTTTTTCAGTCAATAAACTCATAAAACCCCTGTTTTCTGTTTTATACTAGTTTTAAGCCTCAGAACTTCTTTTGATAAACCTAATTAGGCATAAAATCCAAAAAGAGACTCTATTTTTCCAAATTTGCCCAATCAAGCCTCTGCTATGCTAAAATTGCCTCTGCAAACTATTTAAAACTTGCAGAAGCCAATCAAGATGCCTAAAAAACAGAGTGTAAGCAAGCCTGAAGGTTCTAAAACTCCAAAACCTACTCCTGACATGACTCCAAATACTGCAATTGTAGTCAATCCATTACAACCCCCAGTTGTGCATATTGAGCATATTCCCCTAGCTGATATTGACTACAAAATAGTTGATCCCATAGTTGAATTCAATCTGTTAGATATCCATAACTGGTGTTTTGAGAAGTCTTTAGATGATCATGAAGAAATTCATCTTTGGGAATCCAATTTGCCCAAATATGTAGTCCCTTTGACTCACCCTTGTCAATAAATTACTAGATTATGTCACCAGTACTATATTCCTGAAAAAAGGGCTATTGTGAATGCAAATAAAGAGGTCCTATTTACCATCATTGCAGATTCAATAAACCAAATGTTGGAGCTTCAACCAGACCCCCAAGCAGTCCCTTTGTCTATTGAAGCTCTCACTAAACTATACATTGGCCTAGATTTCTCTAAAATGTTTATGATTTTTTTGACTTTCATGCCTCTGCATGTTGAAATTCCCAAGTTAAATCCTCCATATTCAACTGCCAAATTCCCTGAAGGTCCAAGGCATGTAATCTCCATGCTTTCCTTCATATTTGGATATTTCACTGATGAACACACTGATGAGTCTATCTTGGGATCTTTGTTTGCCTTTTCTCCAGGTCAACCACCTTCAGTTATCTTTGACTATGCTGGTTTCATTGCTGATAGTATTCATTATCAATTGAATAATTTATAGCTGGAACGAGTATTCAGATATACCTCCTATCTTTTCCACATGTTTCTTTTCTTTCAATCAGATAGCTTTCCAATTTCACTTCAAAAGTTGGATATAGAAGGAAAACCTCTATCTGTTATCTTTTGGACATCCATACTCAGAAAAGAAGGCACAAATTTCAGTTACTCAGAGTTTGCAGAGTTGTTTTTACATCCAGTAACCACCATGTTGACTAAAACAGAGCAGCCTAGAATAGGTGAGGAATGAAGAAAATATTGCAGTTATCAGAACAAATCAAAGTTGGTGATTGGTATTTATATGAAAAATTCACTAAAATCAAAGTTTTTGGTTCTGACGTGTTGCCTTACAAGTTACCCAAGTATCCATCAATGAGGATATTTGACTTGGAGTACATCAAGCAGATCCTAAATTATGATTCTATTAACTTCATGGCAGCTGGCAAGAAGAAGATCCAATTTAAAATTAAAAAACAAATTGGGCCATTCATATGTAATCACAAAGATGCAGAAAAGGAAGCAGCAAATAAACTACTGGAATATAAATTAGAAGAAAGTTTCCCGTGGAATTATGATCCACAAGGGATCTTAAGTAAACTAAGGGTAAAATGTAAATTGACACCCTTTATCCATGAATCAAAACCAGAAGTAGAGAAGTTTGCTAATAAAATTGAGTGGGTTGAAAACACTTTAACAGAGGCAGTAAACCAAAGGGATACTAGTCACACTTTGGAAATTTCCAAACAGACAAAGACATCCACTAAGAGAATCATAGAAGAAGAATATTATACTGCAGAGACTACAACAGAAACAAAGTTTAAGATCATTTACAACAAGAGGCCAAAACTGGATACAGCAGCTAAAGGTAAAGTAACAATAGATGTTGAAGAAACAGAGCCCTTGAATACCAACACTGATTTACCAAAGACCAATGTAGCTACTGTAGTTATCAGTGAACCAAATCAGAATGAAGAACAACTGAATAATGAAGATGCACAGATAATGGAAAGGCAACAAAGTATGGAGGCTTCTTCCTCACATTCAGCTGAGGAAAAAGGTTTGAATATTAAGGAGAAATATAAGTAGATCAATTTGAAGAATGAGGAAATCAAAACTGAAATTTATTCTCAGTTCTTAAAGCAAAAGCCAGGAATCAAAACATATTCCTATCAGCATTTGATTATTCAACTAAAAAATTGATTATGTTAGTATTACAGCCCACAGTATCAGTGCCAAAGATAGTTGCTGACTACAAGAAAGTTGATATGGAAGTAGCTACAGACAAAATCCATGAATTAGATCAAATTGAGTTTCATAGGCAAACCTCAGAGATGTTGTATTCCACAATCACAACAAAAACTATGAGTGCTCATAAGCTTCAAAACACCATCTCTAATATGCAAGATCAAATGAAGATGTATAAAGCTTCATTATATGCAAAGGATCTAAGGATTAAAGCCTTAGAAGATTTAGTATTGCAGGTAGGATATGATCCTACAAACATCAAAGCAACAGAAGCATTGGTAAAAAAGAAAAATGAGGATATAGTTGCCTTGAGGAAACAACTCAAACTTCCTCAAAGTGAGCATCCTCAGACAAAGGAATTTTCACATGATCAAAAGGAAAAAGATGAAATGATGAGTTTAATACTTCAACTGACAACTTAGATTAAGGAAATGGTAGTATAGATGGACCAACTTATCCAAGAAAAGGAGATAGTAAAAGAACCAGTGATCCCTACAGTCATCCCAGTCATCACTGTAGCAGTGCCTTCAACTTTAGGAGAAAATTTGGCACCCAAAGAACCACTGGCCACTGCAGTGCCAGTGACTTCTTCAACAACTTCAGCTATTGAATCCTCCACAACAACCTTGCAACCTACAGATGAAAGCATTCAACTAGTGAAAGAAATGGAAGAGATTTCCTTGAAGACAAATGAAATTAACATATTAACAAATATGATTGAAAATCTTGAGAAGACAAACAAATCAACTTAGATAGATGCTAAAATACATGAACAAAATGCCAACAGATTGAGTGAAAAGGTAAAGAAGTTAAAAAAATAATTAACTCTCAAAGATCAGATATCATACATAAAAAATTACCTATGGAATAAGGTAATTGAAGCCATCCATGATGTATGGCCTTCAATTCAGGTAATTTTGAGCAGAGAGAGTTATTATGGGAGCCCAAGCAGAAATCTAAAAGACACAAATTGATTTAGCTGATAAACTAGAATAGGCTGTAAGATTAATCAATTTCCTCAACAGCAATAATAGACAGGAATTGGAAGAACTAAAAATCAATGACAAGACAACAACTATCCTAGAAATTAGGAAAGTTACCACCAAAAGAAATTTGATGAGACAACTTGAAGAGAAATGTGAAGGTATGAATACTGCTATAACCAGATTCATGGTTAAGTTCACCAAATTAAGACAAAAATGACTTCCTGATATCATGGTTATTAATGATAAGTTAATGCCTCAAAATGATTATGACAAGAAGATAAGAGAATATGCCAAGGAGCAGGTGAATAAGCCAACAGGTCAAGTCATTCCCACGGGAAAAGTATTGCTGAAAAGTTTTGAAGATTTGTTTTATTTACAGTATGAGATCAAACACCTATTTGTCATTAAGCCAACCTTTTCTAAGTATATTGAAGCTGATGAGAATTTTAGGAAACTCAAAAATATTCAAATTCCTAAAAATGAGGATTGGTAAGCATTGACTGATTTATTATAAAGAATGAAAGACAAGTAAATGAAAAATAAAAAAATATGTTTGTTGATTTCACTGTCAAAACAGATTTTACAGTAGTAAAGCAGTTTGAATGAAGGTTAAAGAGTATCTAAAATGGAAGAGTATCAGTAAGAAAGAGTATCAGTGAGAAAGAGTATCAGCGAAGGCAGGTTAAATTCTAAAAAATATCTAAAGAGCTATAAAAGAGGACACATAACCAACTGCTTCTTATCCTAAAACAGTTTCTATTTCTTTTGAATAAAATAGGACATCATGCTGATTTGTTAAGCAGCTGTCTCTATTATTGTTGTAAGATATTTTATTTTCCTAAGTTAATTCCTAGAAGTCATCTAGGATATTTTGTAAAACATTATGTATAGATACTTCACTCTTTTGAAGTATTTTGTGTGGATTAAAATTGTTGGAGATTACTATAGATATTTTGTTGACTTGAAGGCTTTGGATTTCGATTTTGAGTAGAAGACTGGATCAACTATTTGGCATCATACTTCAGGATCCTTGTGATAAGCTATTTGTATTTAAGTACTCTCTAAAACTTGTCATTTTTATCTTCTTTTGTTACATGCATACATCTGTATTTTAATTCTAAATCTGAATGTATAACTAGGAGTATTACTACAGGACATGTTAATAGCACCCTGTTTTTAACTAGTTATTATTTCTTTGTTTTCTTCTGATTTCCGGTGTAGGGAATCCTTAATTGCTCCCTCTCCCGTTTGACCTCTATCTACTACTTCCCTTTTCCGGATCAAAGGATCCTTAAGTGCCCTTTATCCCGATCATACCATCTCAAAAACAAATTTTCCAAGATCTCCAAGGGTTATCTATCTTGCCCTGTGTTATCACTCTAGTAATTTCTTAAGTTGTGGGATTTTGAGTTTTTATTCAAAGAACACTAGAGGTAACCAAAAACCTACTTCAAACTATAGGATCTAGCCTTCCTAAAGTTCAGAGAGGGCTCTCTCTTTAAGATTTATCTTTGTTCTTATTTATGAATATTAGGCTAGTTATGAAAGAGCAATTGGTTTTGTTTTAAAGGGTTTGGTGGGAAAAAACCACTTATAGGTAAAATAGAGAGAAATATACTTGTCCATTGGGCTATGGAGTCTAAATAAAGCTAGTAGCACTAGAAGTCAAGGCCAAAAAGGTACAAATGTATTCATGGCAAGATAGATAACCCTCATAGATTTGGGAAAGTGTTTTTGGTGAAATGGTATGATCGGGATAAAGGGCAATTAAGGATCATTTGATCCAGAAAATGGAAGTAGAAGGCAAAGGTAAAACGGGAAAAGGAGAAATTAAGGATTCCTTGCTTCGGAAATCAGAAGAAAACATTAAAATGGCAACTAGTTAAAGACAGGGAGCACTAGACTAATCCTGTAGTAATATTCCTAGTTACACATTTAGATAGAACAAACATATAATGAATTGCATGAAACTCAGAAAATGAAACAATGACAAGAAGGGAGTACTTCACTCATCAGCTTATCACAGGGATCCTGAATTATGATGCCAATCAGCTTGTCCAGTCTACTACTTTGAATTCAAACACACAACGCCTCCAATGTTTAGCAAAAATATCTACAGTAAGTCCAGCAATTTTATTCCACCCTGAATACTTCTAATGTTGAAGTATTTATACAAAATGTAATTACAAATATCCTAGGATAATTCTAGGAATATCTTTAGGAAAAGGGAAATATCATTACATAATAAAAGGGACAGCTGCTTAACAAACAGCAAGTTGTCTTCTTTTATCCAAAACAAATAGAACTGCTTTATCTAACAAGGAGCTTTTAACTGTCAATGTGTCATGATTGCTGGCTGCTAGAAAATATCTGGCTTCTGAATTGCCTTCGTTGATACTCTTTCATCTGATACTCTTTACCTGATGACCTTTAACGCTGATACTCTTTCATATGATTAGCTTAACTGATTTACTGCTGTAAAATTATCTTTTAACAGTAAAATCATAAAACTGCCTTTTTATTTTAATTGTTCATTTGAGTGTTTCTTAAGATAATATTATTTGATTGTTTTACCTCTTATCTCTACATCAAATCAATAAAAGTTTCCCATTCTTCTTCCTTGGGAATTTTTACATTCCTCAACTTCCTGAAATTCTCATCAGCCTCTATATATCTAGCAAAAATGGTCTTGATGACAAAGAGATGTTTAATCTCATGTTGTAAAAGGAAGAGATCTTCAAAATACTGAAGGAGGACTTTCCATGTGGGAGTGCCTTGCGCTAGTGGCTTGTTAACTTGCTCTTTAGAAAATTCTCTGATCTTTTTATCATAATCCTTCTGGGGCATAAGTTTTTCATTAAAAACATGGATGTCTGGTAGGCCCCTCTGTCTTAAGTTTGTGCATTTTACCATAAATTTTGTTATGGCAATGTTCATTGATTCACATTTTTATTCCAGATTATTCATCAAGTTCTTCTTAGTTACAATCCTTTTTATCTGTAAGATTTTTTCTGTCTTGTCCAAGATTTGTAATTCTTATAGTTCTACCCTATTCTTGTTGTTTAAAAATGTAATGAGTTTTAAAGCCTAAGCAGGCTTATCAGTCAACTCATCTTTTGTCCTTTGTATCTCTGCCTAGGCTGCCAACAACAAATCTCTCTGCTCATATATAACCTGAATTAAAAGCCATTGATTGTGAATGGCTTCAATCATGTTATTCTAGAGATGATTTTTTACATATGAAATATGCTCAGTGAAAGTTAGCTCTTTTTGCAAATTCTTGTTCGTTCTCCCAATCTGATTTTTTCTATTCATGGTTTTTAGCATTTATCAGAGTTGTCTTATGTGTAGCTTCAAGATTTTCAATCATCTTTTTCAGGCTGTTGATTTGATTTGTCTTTAAAGACATTTCTTCCATAGCTTTAACAATCTATCTTGATTCATCTATTTGTTGTACATTTGTAGTAGAAGAGTCTATAGCTGAAGTGGTAGTTGAAAACACTGGCACTGCAGTTTCCAGTGGTTCTTTTGGTGCTAGTTTCTCTCCTAAAGTGGAAGCCACTGCTGTAGTTATTACTAGAATAACTGTAGGAATTATAGGAGTCTCATGTTCTTTTACAATCTCTTTTTATTTGACAAGGTGGTCCATTTGGGTCTCCATCTCTTTGATTTGAGCAGTCAGTTTAAGAATGAGCTTCATCATTTCTTCTTTCTCACTCTGATCTTGAAGGATTTATTTGGTTTGTGGATGCTCACTTTGAGGAAGCTTGAGTTGTTTCCTCAAAGTTGCTATGTCATCATTCTTTTTCTTTATCAATAGTTCTGTTGCTTGAATGTTTGAGGGATCATATCCCACCTGTAAAACTAATTCCTCTAAGGCTTTAATCCTTAGATCCTTGGCATATAAAGATGCCTTGTCTATCTTCATCTGATCCTGCATATTAATGATGGTTTTCTGTAGCTTATTTTCACTCATTGCCTTGTTTGCTACTATATAATAAAGCATCTCTTAGCTTTGTCTGTGAAATTCAATTTGATCTGGCTCATGGACAGATTCTGCATCAACCTCAAGGTCCACCTTCTTATAATCTGATGTTGTTTTAGGTGTGGAGGTAGTAGGTTGTAGAATTGACATGATCATATTGTTACTAGAATAATCAAAGGCTGAAAATAGCCTATTTTGATTTCCAGGCTTTTGTTTGAGGAATTGAGAATATATCTCTATTTTGATCTCCTCATTCTTCTACTTTATCTACTTGTATTTCTCCTTGATTTCTAAATCTATTCCTCAATTGTTTGTGAGGAAGAGGTCTCCATGATATGTTGCTTTTCAATCATCTGATTGTCTTCTTTGTCTACTGGTTTGTTTTTTTCAATTTCCACTAGAGTTTCATTTATTATGACAGTGGCTATATCATCTGTAGTATCTGTATTTCCTGTATCTTAAATATAAATTGCCTTCTCTTTATCAACTGAAGTAATTTTGGGCCTTTTATTATAGATCAGTTTTAATTTTGTTTCTGTAGTTATTTCTTCTGTATAGGTTCCTTCCTCTCTAACTCTTTTTGCTGATGTCTCTGGCTGTTTTACAAGTTTTAGAGCTTGTGTTGTGTCCATTTTACGTGTTGTCTCTATATTACTTGTTGTATCTGTCATTGTATTTTCCATCCATTCAACTTGGTTGGCAAATTTCTCAATCTCAGGCTTAAGCTCATGTATGAAGGGTGTTAATTTTCATTTTACCCTTAGACTGCTCAGGATCCCTTGAATATCATAGTTCCATGGCAAACTTTATTGAAATTTAAACTCTACTAATCTCTTTGTGATTTATTTTTCTGCATCTCTGTGGTTTATGATAAAGGGACCAACCTGATTCTTTAACTTAAATTGAGTCTTTTTTATGGCAGCCATGAAGTTAATAGAATCAAAATTGAGAATTTCTCTCAAATACTCTAGTGCAAAAATTCTCATGCTCATATATCTAGGAAACTTATAAGGTAATAAGTTGGATCCAAAAATTCTTAACTCTGTATGCTTCTCATAGAGATACCAATCTCCCATTTTACTCTGTTCTAAAAGTTACAGGATTGTTTTCATTTCCTCACTGATTTTGGGCTGCTCTGCTTTATTCAAAATGTTCATTGCTGGATGTAGAAAAAGGTCTGAAAAATCTGTGTAGATGAAATTACTGCCCTCTTTCCTGAGCAAGGAAGTCTAGAAGATAATGAATAGAGGCTTACCCTCCAATTCCATCTTTTGTAATGCAATAGGAAATTTATCAGCTTGAAAGAATAAGAATAAGTGAAACAGATAGGATGAGTATCTAAAAACTCCTTCAGTGGGTAATTTTATCAGCTGATGATGGATATTGTTGGCTATGAAACCAGAAAAGTCAAAGATGACTGATGGAGGTTGGTCTGGAGACAAGGTGGACATGAAACCTAGAATGGACTCATCAGTGTGTCCATCTATAAAGTATCCAAGTATAAAGGATAGCATATAGATAATATTCCTAGACCCTTCAGGGAATTTAGCAGTGGAATAAGGAGGAATTATTTTAGGAATGTCAACATAGGAAGGCATAAAGTTTTGAAATATCATGAACCCCCTAGGGAAGTCTAGGCCTAAGTACAACTGGGTCAAAGCTTCTATAGACAGGGGGACTGATTGAGGCTCAAACTATAATTGAAGCATTTGGTTTATTGACTCTGCTATGATGGTGAAAATGATTTCTCTATCAGCATTGACTATGGCCCTTTGATCTGGTTCATAATATTTTTGAAATAATCTAACAAGATCTTGGCCAGGTGGGTCAATGGAACTATATATTTGGGCAAATGAATCTCCCAAATAGGTATCTCATCCTTGTCCAAGTACTTTTCATAACACCAATTTTGTATATCCAAGAGGTTGAATTCTACAATAGGATCAACAATTTTGTAGTCAACATCAGTCAAAGGGAGGCTTTCTACAATAATTACAGGTGTTGGAGGGGATTCACTGTTATAGTAGATTTAGCAGAGATGGCTGGGGTAGGCTTAAGAACTTTAGACCCTTCACGTTTGGGAGGTTTGGATCCCCGGGCTTACTGATGCTCTGCTTTTTAAGCATTATTTAAAGGATACTTTTGCAAGATTATATTATTTGCAGGATTATTTTTCTTTAGCACATAATAAGTTTGAGTGATTTTTTGGCCAAGGACAGCTTTTGTTTGTTTTATAGCTCAATTAGGCTTTAACAAATAATGCAAAACTTGGGATAAAACAAGAAACAAGGGTTTCCTGAGTGAATTTGACTGAAAAAGGGGTTTTTAGGGTATATTCAACAAATTTAACCCTTTAGGTCTTTGAATTTGGTTTTGAAGCTTTGGAAAATGGAAATCTGGCTTAAGAAAGGCTTATGGCAGAAAACGGGGTTTCCTGGAAAAAATTGGCCAGGGTTTGGCCTCTTTTTTGGTGTTTTTAAGCTAATTGGTTCGATGGAATATTTGAATAAAACACCTAGTTTAGTTATTGATGGTTCAGAACTGAATTTCCAGGCTTCCATTTTGCAAGAAAATACCTTAAGATGAAATTATTCGGCTTCTAAAACGGTTTTCAGATGCTTTTGGTTGATCTTGAAGTCTGGTCCGGCTTACTGGCACAACAAATGATCTTTACTGGTCTTCAATGTGGAATATGTGGTCAATTAGGAGATTTTGCTGATACAATCGACAATTGAGGCTTAAAAAGGCTTTTACACATTCGAGAGAAAAGCGAAGTAATGGATACACTGCACGAAAATGAAATGATATGTATATTTCAAAGGTTTTAACATTATTTGGATTTTGTTTATTTATCATTTATTGTAGGTCAAATCATAGGTGGGAGAGGTTTCAGTTTAAACGGTGAAACCAGATGATGGTTTTCGCGTTCATTTCTGGTAGTAAGCGGTTTCAATGAAAATGGACGCAATCCTTTGAGAAAATGACACATCGCGGGGGGTGGAATGGGTAAAACAACCCATTTTGCGTCCATTTTGCACTTGGGCCGATGATTGCTTTTTGGGTGCGATATGGTCCTAGGGCCGTTAGATCTGCAGGATGGAAGTGAACGGTCACGATCTATTTGAAAGATGCAGTCAATGGAATGATGGGACCAGGGTCTATATAGGCGCTGATGGTAGTTTATAATAGGGCTTTAAACCTTTGTATTCTTCAATGGATAAAGGTTTGAAATGTATATAGGTGGGGCTTATATATACAGGCAGGGTTAATCTTGAGGCAGATTTTTGTTTACCATGGATTAGTCTATGTAAAGCTTGAGGCTTTATATAGCGGGGATAAAATACAAAGAGAAAGGCTTAAGTTCTATGGAAAATAAACTTGAGTTTTATTCCGTTAGAACTTTGGGTTAAAAAGCTTATGTGGGGAAGGCTTTGCATTGTGGGGAAGACTTTAGCACATGTATTGCAAAGGCATAGGGATTTTTCCTTTTGAACCTTATATATAAGAAAAACTTTATTTGGTTTTAAAAACTTATGATAAAAATGTGATATGCGGGGGAATATGTTTAGTTTTGAACATATGTATGGGCGCAGAGTTTATTTTATTATATATTTTTAAACCATTGAAGGGTCTAATAACCATAGGGGGTGGTATATTTAATTAAAGTTAGTTTTAGACCAAAGAGCGCTTTATTTGGGTTTTATTTTAAAATGTGGATAATATCTTTGGTCCAAAATCTTTATAATAGTGGGGTTTTTGGGAATATTTAGATATAGGGATTTATATAAATAAGATAAGGTTTTATTTTATGGAATTAATAAACTAAGTTAAAATTTAATATGAAAACGGGGAATGGAATACACAAAAAATACACAAAATGACTAAGTAAAGTGAATAAGTAAAGCAAATCTTGTTATTTCATCATTTCACCAATTACTTAGGATAAAGTATTTTTGAGGTTTTATGTATTTTTTTTGAATGAAGGAAGTTAATTAATTGGGGTTTTATGTTTCATTAAGTAAGAAAGAGTATTTACTTATGAAAAGGATCAAATGTATGAATGAGGGATAAATAATGATAAATGGGGATTTAGTCATAAGAACTCAACATTTTCAACTATCCAGTCATCGAGCCTTGGGTCTGGTCCCAACAAAAGTCAGAGAAATGCTCTGAGCCTTTTTGACTGGTAGTGTAGAAAACTGAATACTTACAGGGGAAGAGAAATTAATGATTTTTGCCCGGTGATAAATATTACATGCTTTTTCCCACTTCTTTCTACCTACCCAACATTACTCTAACATTTTTCTTCCTTTTAGCAGGTGCATTTAGGATTGCAACCTTGAAAACATTTATTCTTTTAAAAGAAAAAACTATCTAATTCTACCTTATTTCATTTGAGGGCTCAGATTAAACTATTGAGCTCCTCATTATTCTCTGCCTATCTACTAATTTGTCAGGATTAAACTGTCTCACAAATCTTTATTCACTATCTAAAACATGGAAATTGAAAACATGGCAAGTCAAGTTTAAACAGTTTAACTCATCATGGATTATGGCATTCATTGAAACTCTGCCATAATCATTTGAAAAAGGTAAAAAGTAGTGGCATTTGGACTTGCACACTTTCATGTCTTATTTTCATGTTTTTCTTTTGGGGTCTATATATTTTTAAGTCCTTTGATCTTTTTTTTTAGTTCTTTTTACCCTCTTTTTTATTTTTTATTTTTTCAAAATATGGGAAAACAACTTTCAAAAAGCAAGGTATGTACATATTTTACAAGACTATCAAAATTCAATTCAAAATTACCAATCCTATATTTATAGGACCCTAACACCCTGAAGACCTTTGACCTTTTAGGCCTTGATATCAGTTCTGCTAGCTTGACTTAGACTCCATAGCCCAATGGACAAGTAGATTTCCCTCTATCTATCCCTCCAAGTGAAATTTTCCCACCAAATCCAACAAAACCAAACAAAAATTGCATTTTCATAGCTAGCCTAGTATTCACAAATTAAAACAAAGTTAAACTTTAAAGAGAGAGCCCTCTCTAAACCCTAGGAAGGCTAGATCCTAGAGTTTGAAGTAGGTTTGTGGTTACCTCTAGTATTCTTTGACTAAAAACTAAAATCCCACAACTTAATAATTTACTAGAGTGATAACAGGTCCCACATACCCAATGGGGCTCCTATCCAAAACATCATGAGGTCTAATTGGGACCTTCTACTGGGGAGACCCCCTTCTTGTCGGTAGTAAAATTTTGCCCGTCAACACCCTTCTAGGCAGGAGAGGGCTCTGTCCAATGGATCTCAGCCAATATGACTAGATCAATGAGATATTATGATAGGTATAGTAGCACAGAGGTTTGGTTGATTTATTTTGAGGTGTTGGATGGTGAATAGGCCAGGGAAGAAATTAGGTCTAGGAAAACAAGGATCAAAATTGCAGGGATATGATGGAGCAAGGTAGGTAAGCTCTTCAATGCAAAAGGATATCTTAATGGAGTGCTTTAGATTGCTAGGTTTTGAGAAAATAGCATAAGAGATATGAATTATTTTCTATTAAGAAGAAGATGAAACAAACTGTAACTATTCCTCCGAAAGAGAGCATAAGTTTAATGAATTTTGTCTTTCTGACTTAGGAATGAATTACATATAGAAATGTAATGAATATGAATCAAAATACATTCACACATTTACAAAACATAAGAAGAAACAATGTCAAATCACATTACCACAAGAATTCCATCAAAATAGTTGCAACTCATCTTGTTATTTCTTACCAAAATTCTGATTATAAAAAGTGTTCAATGATCAATCCAACAACATCCAACCCTTGCAATGAGAAAATAAGTGAATGATATAGACCAAAAATGATTCTTCCTAGCTCAGGGGTCGAATCCCTGACTTGTGGAGTTGATCCACAAAGTGCTCAACTAGAATCCTAGTGATTAGGGAGGTTAGCCAACTCATCCCTATCATTCATGAAACGGATTCACTTTGACCAAAATTACCTATTTACATCATGCATCTACCCCTAGTAACTATTTTTTACATAATTACATTTAAATTTCATCATTACATCAGTAAAAAGTCACTGAATTCATCCATCAACTGGTCAAAATGGAAAAATTTGAAGAAAAATGGAAACTACAAAAAGCATAGTGTGCTTGGGAAAAGTGCAGCGTGGATGGGAAAAAGCGCAATGTGAGCCTTGAAATGAATTTTTGAATGCCTTCCCAAGGTCCAAATTGAGCCCAATGTGGCTCATTGGAAATCTATTCTAGTCTAGTTGTCAAAAGTTCCGTCAAGTTCTGAAAATGGTTGAGGGAAGCTCCTCAAAAATTGAATCTCCCAATACTGCTCCAAAATCACAGCGAAGATCTGAAAAGGGAGGGCATAAAGTTGATTTTTAAGAGGTTTTTGGCCATTTCCACCTGTCAAAAGCTTTGTTTTTGATGTGCCAATAGTCAAAAGTTGATGTATACATCATTATGAATCCAAATATTCAAACCATTTTTCATTTGGAGGCCTCCACAAAAAGCGCAGCATGGCCCACGTTGCGCTTTTTGCAGTCAGACTGTGTCAATTTCTGGGGGTTTTGCAAAAATAGGCCTGAAAGATGGAGTGATATATCCCTAACCATGAACTATTTTGAAAAACTGAGATATTTTTTGTTCTTTAGAATGTTAGGAAGAAAAACCTCCTCCAGGTTCCTAAGATGCTTCTCTTATTGTCCACAATATTCTCTGAAAAAAGGTGACTTAAACAGGACTTTACACAGGAAGAAAAATAGGCTGTGAAGATGTTAATGTATCTCTCATTTTGTAATACCTGTGTAAAAAGTGAGATAGGTTTTTGTATTTTTTAATCTCTATTAGCCCTCTCAAGGAGTTGTTGACATATGAACTCCCTTTTTATAGGGCTTCTTCTCTTCCTCCATAGGTGCTTTGCGAGGCATAAAACCTAGTGGTGAAAAACAGGGGATGGTGGGAAAGGAGTAGGATGGAGGGTTTAGGAGAGGGAAAAGGGGATGGAAAATATTTTGGAGGTAGGGAAGGGTGTTAGGGGGGTATGGGAGGTTGAAAGGGAGGTAGGGAAGGTAGGAGTAGACCTAGGCAATTTAATTACATGTATAGGGAGGCTGCCAAAAACACAACATAGTGTAGTGATGATGGTGTAGGGACTAGGGTTTGGATGTAGAAGCTTAGGGAGTGAAAGTGAGGGGGTGTGAGGGCTTCAGGGAGTGTATGTGGAAGTGGGAAAAAGGAAAATGACTATGGGAAGGTTTTATTTGACATACAAATTGAAAGAGGTAGGGTGGCCCACCTCATGATTTTTACTTTGTGTTTGGAACCTTGTAGCTTTGGAACTCTCAATTGCAGCTTTAGGAACATGATGAATTTATTACATATTAGGAATATAAAATTACATCTTGCTCTGAAATCAAATTTAAAAATCAAACTTACTGATGAAATTTCTTTATTGGCACTCCTTCATTTGTTGGGCTTTATGGCATGAAATGGTGATTTGATGACCTTGGAAACCCTAAAACCTAATGGAGAATGTTATGAATATAATTCAGAACATATATAATTAATATATTTATTAATAGTTAAATAGGGATTATGTAAGTAGTCATTAAGTTAGTGAAAGGGCATGTCTAAAAGACATGCCCATTCATGAAATGCCACCTGCCTAAGTATATAAGCAGGGCCTCATTGTAACATTCAATCATCTTATCATCATATCTTATACATTTTATATATAAAATATTATTATTACAATACCTCTTGTGCATTTTACAATTAAGTCAACAAGCCTACAGCTTTGTTGCTCCATTTGGTATCAGAGCAGCGATCTTCTCGCCTGGAAGGAAGCACCTACGCCACTGTTAGTTGCTTTCAACTGTTACATGTTGTGCCTCAAAATTGCTACTGCTCGATGTCTTAATCAATAACAATGGATGATTTCAGCAAAAAGTTGATCTATCTGGAGAATCGGATCAATAATTCTGACAAATTCACTAAACAATTAGTCAATCTTGAGGATAACGTTATAGGAAATTCTGACGACATCAAACAACTTCAAGACACAAATCGGATAGACAGATTAATGTTTAAAATCCTTAGCGAGTCCAGAGACAATCATAAAAAGGCAATGCAGAAGATGAACGCCATTTTGGACAAGATAAATCTAATGCAAAAACCAATAGTCCCGAATATTGAACATAGTCAACAGAACAATTCAGCTGATTTAGAAAATTCAAAGGATAATCATAAAAAATCACCACATTCTGAAGAAGATCAAGTTCTGAAAATTTCAGATTCAGATAAAGATAATTATGAAGATGACATGCTTGAGAAAGAGAAGGTGGATTATGATTTAATTAATAACATATCCAATATATTTGATTTTAAGCAGACAATGGAGGATGAAGAACAAAGTTACAAGGATCTTAATGAACCTGCGATTGATCAAAAGATTCTTGAAACTAGCAACAATGTAGATACCAAATCTTGTGGTATTGATGATGACGACATGGAAGAAACAGATGAAGGATTGAATTTCAAGGACATTGATGCTTATTGGCTTTAGCGTAAGATTTCACAGGCGTATTTTGCTATCGATCCTCAGCACAGACAGAAGGTCGTCGAGGAGGTTTTGAAAATACTAGCAGAAGACACAAGACTCCACATTAGGGGAATTTTGAGGTCTAGAATGGGCCTCCTAAGGAAATTATAAAATAATAGTGGAAAAAATCAAATAAGATTTGATGACATCATCAAATTTTATATGGAAAAATGAAAAAACTACTTTTTCAACTCATATTTTCAACTTATCTCCCAAAGTTTTTACTCAAATTTCGAGCGGGAGTACTCGTTGGATGCGAAATTTAATTCCTCATCCAAGGAGTACCCATGTTGCATACTTTCGATGGGTCCTACTACACGAAAAAGGAGAAATACATAAAAAAAACGTGATTGTAATCACGTTTTTTTTATGTATTTCTTATTTTTCATGTAGTAGGGTTCATCGAAAGTATACAACATGGGTACTCCTTGGATGAAGAATTAAATTTTGCATCCAACGAGTACTCCCACTCGAAATTTGAGTAAAAATTTTGGGAGATAAGTTGAAAATATGAGTTGAAAAAGTAGTTTTATTATTTTATTATTTTTTAATATTTTTACCCTTTTATTTAAAAAATGTTAAATCATCCCCCATGGTTGAAATCATCATCTTGAATCCTATTGGTTGTTATAAAGTTTATTTTTGTTGTACATTTTTCTTAGGAGGCCCATTTTATACCTCAAAATTCCCCTAATGAATACCAGATCCAACAACTCAATTTCAGAGGGGGAGTCAACGCAATTTGAGATGGGGAGTAAACCCTAAGCGTGTGCAACAAACCAGGAGCTGATGCAATACTCCAAGGGAAATGGAGTTGGATGGCATTCCCAATGAATTTTTTGATACATTGGTTCAATAATTCGCTTACGATCCAATTCGACTGCCTGTGAAAGAAGACCTTGTTCAGATGCTCTATGATCGTAGAACTCTCCAAAGGATTTGGGACACAAAACATGATGCTGTCAATCCAAAACATGATGTTGTTTGAAACAGGGTGACATTTTTGTCGATCAAGGGATATGAATATTTGTTCCTAGTAATAGATGAACCCTTCTTAATTTATGTTGTCAATATTATTCTTTATGTGATTATGCTCAAGAAGTTTGCAGAGAAGCTGTGAGGATCGTCGATATTATAAGTCTAAAAGACACCAACCTGAAAACGATACCTAAAAATACTTTATCGGCATTCGTACACATTATCTCTGATCTCACAGAGTCATAGTATTTGAAAATCTAGAGTATGGTTTTGAGAATTTACCATAGATTGTTTTACGACAGCGTAGGTTGTCTAATTGGAGACATTATTTTCTGCAATTGTGTCGTGGAGAACACTCTCTCTCTCTTACGGCACGAGAATACCACAAATATAACCAATGAAGATCTCTACAATGGGACAAGAACGCTCAAAGCTGGATGGGTCAAAGACTCATCCCTACTACGAGACTCTGAACCGACGTGGATGATCTAGTGAACGTGGTGATAACTTGCATTTCTCGTCTGGAAAACCTGCATGTAGCTGGAGTTCATCATGCTCATTGCAGATCTCACAACACTAGACATGACAAGGTTGTGGAGAATATTAATAGAATTAGTATGGCACTCAAGTGTCTCATACTCGTCCATAGATTTATCCGTGAGGGAAACTACCATCTACACGACCACGGCAGCACCGATAGCTTGGCAACATGTCATAGTTATCAGAATCTTGACGGAGTGGTGAAATTAAAAATGGCAGACAATTACTTCCATTCGGATCGATAAGATGTAACGTTTCGTTGGATTGTGTGTTAGGTTAAGTTGGACATACGTTTTCATAACCTATATTCTCTATAGTTATACAATATATATATTATATATATTTATATTAAAAACATATATATTAAATAAAATAAAATAATATATATATATACAAAATTAACAAAAGCCTTAGTTTTTCAAAAACAACATTACGAGAGAGAATTCTACAAAGGTGGGGTACCAGTGCTCAATGACATGCCAAGCAGATAATCCCAAGTGACGAAAATTGTCAAAAAATTAAGCTTTGAGGACAAAGCTTTTCGAGAGGAAGGCAATGTTATGAATATAATTCATAACAGATATAATTAATATAGTTATTAATAGTTAAATAGGGATTATGTAATTAGTCATTAAGTTAGTGAAAGGGCATGTCCAAAAGACATGCCCATTCATGAAAAGCCACCTGCCTAAGTATATAAGCAAGGCCTCATTGTAACATTCAATCATCTTATCATCATCTCTTATACATTTTATATATAATATATTATTATTACAATACCTCTTGTGTATTTTACAATTAAGTCAACAAGCCTACAACTTTGTTGCTCCAGAGACTCTGATTGAATGAAACCATGATGAAAATGACTTAAATAATTATGAAAACTTGTGACTGGTGGTACACTCAGCAAAGTGGTGAAATGATCCAGCAAGTCTAAATTTAAGGAATTAAAATATGATATAAGCAAGCCTAAACTTAGGGGATTAAAATAATTAAAGCATATTAATAAACAATGTGTGAATCTTTTAGAAAAATATGAAGATCAAGTGAAGTTAATCTTATTCATTGATTAGCGATTTAATATTGGTCATTGAAGTCTCAACGAGAAGATTATAATAATGACTTGATGGGAATTTGGAAAGATACACCAAGTGAGTCTAGAGATTGATTTTCTCAAGTGAACAGTGCTCAACGGCAGATAATGTCATCGAGTTGATTTGATTGCATTAAGGGGAAGTGATAGTTCGGGTTGGAAATTATTTTCCTGATCCAATAATACATAACAGAGAAGGCAGACAAGAAGATTTAGAAGAGTCAGCATAACAACTACGCAGAGGCAATGCTGCAACCTTGAGGAGTTCAGTCATTTTGTTGAGGATCATTCATATCCAGTGTAGGAATGTCGAGGTGTGAGACTGGAGGGGCTAGAATATTAGATCTATCCAACAAAAGATCTGATAGAAGGAGCTAACACAGTTCCTAGCCAAGGTGATGTAGATCTATGCAAAGGCTACGCAGAGGCAGCGTGGGGATGTCCATTTCAACATTAGGTCAATGTCAGATCTCCAATGTTAGTGTGAGGAAATTTTATCATTAATTATCTGTCAATAATTTTCTCTGTATGGATGGCCATTAAGGCATCCTATTTGTATTCATAACTTTTTCTTAATAAAATAAAACCCTCATCTGTTGCATTTGTTTTTGCACATTGGGTTTTTCCGGGGAATAAGTCCAAAAATAATAGTGTTGTGTTTGTTATTTATTTTCTTGCTCAAATCTTGTTTCCGCATTTATTTTTCTGCAGTTGATTAATGTAGTGAAGGTTTTACCATATTTACTTCAGTATTTACTTGTAGAACACGATAATAACTTGCATGATTAATCAAGTAGTAGAAGTAATATTAGTTTGTTGCAATAGTAATTCCATGTTTAAGAATTTTCACATGGTATCAAATCTTGTACAATAACGTAGGTGAAGCAAGAGAGTAGTCTGGAAGAGTTCAACTTTGAAGATAAGGAGGGAGAACGAATATTTGCGTAGGCAGTAGATTGAATCCCCAAGGGTTTGCACAGTCCAAGCCAAGAGATCAAAATATTCAAGGAAGTCTCTCTCTGAGTGAGTCGATGGAGAGGTAATATTTCGAGTTCATGATTTTTCAATCACAGAGGGAGCAGCGCAACAGAAGATTCAGCATAGACCAGTTTATGGTGGGATGCATTTTTATTGTAGTAGCAATTTCTAGTCCAAAAAGCATCAAAAGAAGGAAGAAGAAGCATATTGAGGGAATTTCTGAACTTAGGGATTTTCTTGCCCAAGAAATTTTTATTTCATGTGTAGAAGCAGCGTGATCGATATTTATTTGGCTCGCTCCAACAGGGAGTGCGTAGCCAGCTACCTAAAGGGTTAGAGATAGTAGTTCGACATTTGGTTGGGTGATATGGAAGCCACTGGGTTGCATGATCAGGATCGGTTTAAGGGTTACTCCAACTGTGTAATCTAGAAGGCAAGGATCTCCTTCCTTCTAGATGACTGTGAACTCAAGGCCTTCAATAATAGTGTGGTAGCTGAACCTGTAGATGCAAATCCATTGAAATCCTTCAAGAAGAAAATGGAAGAAGCCAAAAATTTGATCCTTGATGGAGTGAGGGATCACATTGTCTCACATATTTATAGAAAATGGATTTCCAAGGAGATGTGGGATGCATTGGCCACGCTATACAAGTGGTCTTTTTAGTAGTGGAAGATGTTCTTGGAGGAAAATATGTGGTTTTCTAGGATGCAAAAGAAATAGTGCATAGAATCATTCCATGCAAAGCTTTAGGATGTTCGAGATCAGCTGGCATTGGTAGGTTCAACACCTTAGGCCACAGAGATGGTCATATTGGCTCTGAATTTCGTTTCTGAAGAATAACAATTCTTTGTCTAGAGTATCTTGGGAAGAGAGAAGTTTTAGGACTGGGAAGGAATGTGGGTAGCTCTTAAGCAGGAAAGATATGAGGATAGACTTAATCAAGTGCAAGCTTGAGGGCAGTAGTAGTAGTGGTACGAAGCCCAAGGAGGAGGATGAGAATGTAGCCCTTGCATCTAAGGGGTCGTTTTTACACATCATTTTGTCACCGTCTCTTCAATCCCCATCTTGCACATTGGAGGACCATTTATGTGACTTATATGGAGTGTCATGCCTTGCAAAAAGTGTCATTGCATCCCTTTCCATGAGAAGAACATTTCCTCTGTTGACTATTCCAAAAAAAAATTGGGTTGGCACTGGCAGACAGTTATGGCCTCGCGCCGATAAGGGAAATTAGCAATGAGCCTCGTGCCCATTGGCGCTTGGTCTTAGTGGACTACCTGCGCTGACCTGTTTTTGGAAATTTTTTTAAATATAGAAGTGAAGTTTCCATTTCCAACCACTTCGTGAGAGAGTCAGCATAGGTTGTTTGATTGAATAACGTCGAGCACCTTCCTTTGACTTCTTGTTTCCTACATTTGGGGCAACCTCCCAAAGGATAAGGCCTCCCTTCCACCATATGAGGGATCCCAACCTCCTCCTCCCCTTCTATAAATACATCTCTCTCACATAGATGCAGCTAGCTGAATGGTTTGGATAGCTGAACATTTTGGAGAATATCTGAAATAGTCTGATATAGCTGGTGTGAGATAGAGCAGAGAGAGACCCGTTGTCGAGAGAGATTCTAGGCTGATTGCCTCGCCAAGTCCAAATTCCCCGATGA
Source organism: Pinus albicaulis (assembly GCA_034641835.2). NCBI lineage: Eukaryota > Viridiplantae > Streptophyta > Pinopsida > Pinales > Pinaceae > Pinus > Pinus albicaulis. The sequence goes on along the minus strand of CM076573.1, from coordinate 107,098,741 downwards.
ATGCTCAAGATGCGTTTTGACTGGACCCGCTGAAGGAGCCTGCGACGTCAAGGCTCATTTGGTTGTAATATATTTCTTTCTCTTACTTAATACATGACTGATTTTTTGGTTTCCATCTTATGTTGATGTGATTAACCTTGCGCAATACGTTTAATTCTCCTTGACGAATTAGCTAGTTATGAATGCAATTATTGTTTCATATGCTACTTTCTTTCTCTGATCCTTGTGCAGGCACCTAAGTACCACAGTTAAAGGACCACGACGTGTCGGGACGATGATCAGGAGACTTCTGCCACAACTATGACAACTGCGTTGGAACAAAGGTAGGACATCTATCCCAACTCAATTTCATTTATTAACTAGGAATCGATGCATTAGCATGTCCTCTTGCTGCTAGACCCACCCTAGGACTAGAGGGATTGCCTATGTCTGGAGAGGGTATTTACCTACAAAAAAAGTTGGTGACCATATTGGGTATCAGTGTGTGTTTGTCATCTCATTGTTTGTCGAGCGTTTGGCTTGTCGAGTCAACTTTGGTCGTTTCATCGTTTTTCTCCTTTGCTTGACTTGCCTAACTATTTTCCACCATCCTGTTCAATTACAGAGTCTCAATTCTGACCTCTGCTCAGTGGTTTTATTTTTTTCCCATGGTTTTCTAGCTCGACGCGGCTTTTCCTTGAACAGTCGTGCCAATTGGCCCATGTTGCTTTTGTCACAGGTGTGCAAACCCCTGTTTAGTGCAGATTATAGCTAAACATTCACAATGAATCCTATAGGATTTTATTTGACCTCTTTTATGAGTTTTTTCATTGTTTCTTGGCTCTGGATTGGTTTTTTACCTTGAAATTGGTCTATTGAGATTGTTTTGACTCTGTAGTCTCAGTCTTCTCAGTTTTTGGTCCATCATCTTATTAGTGGAGTTTGTAGCCCTAGGGTTTCTAGGTTTCTTGTGATGTTTGTTCGGCCCTCTCCTTACTGAGCCTTTTGAGTGAAGTTTGAGTCACTTTGATCTTTGTCGTTTCAATTCACCGATTGATTTTGTTAGTATTTCTTTCAATTCTTCGTGTCTTTGGTTCATTGGATGATCACTTTTGTTTTCGTTTGACTCTGCATTCGTCACTTTGAGGATAGATTACATTGTCTGTTGGATCATTTCGAAAGCCCTTTGTTTGCTTGGAAGAGTGCATCCTTTTTTTGAGTGTGTTTTGTGTTTTTATTACATATATTTATTCGTTTAGATCGTTACATTCGTAGTCCTCAAAACTATTCTTTGTTTTTCTTTTTAGTGTAATAGTGCATTGTGTGCTTCATTCATCTAAAAGACAAAAAATTGCATTCTTTCACTTAAATTGAAAATGAAAATTTTATTTTGCATTACTATCTCTTAGCAAACTAGGAAAGAGTTTTTCGTTTTCTCATTTTATTGTATTAGATGCATTAGTCAATTTCTTCTTATGTTTCAATTGATTGTTACTTTGTCATAGATTCTTATCCTTCTCTTAGCTAGCATTCGTTGAAAGGAAATGATGTTCTTTTGCATGTAGGTTGCATTTAGGAATTCATGATCACATTTTGTAAGGCCTTGAAATCACAACATTAATTCAAGATCAACTTTAAAATTAATTCAATCAACCTAAGAAATCATTGAAACCTAACGCACATATTTTAGAGGTCTAGGATAGTGACGTGTTTCGACGTCGTTAAACCTAGTAGCTGTCATTCGCCACCTGGCATTAGACATCACTAGTATGGACTTGTGTTTCCCGTACCGTCGCGTATATAAAGGGAGACCCTCATAGGTTGCAATCCTTTATCCATAGGAAGCTGAGTCTGCCGCCCTGTAACCGTGATACACCAAACACAACATTTAGGGAGACTGCATGCACGTACGTCAAGTCCTTGGTCATTTATCTTTCATTTGATCACCATTGTGTATATTGCAGTTCACGAAAACTTGGTACACCCTCTTGCTTAGATTTTCTGAGTAGTCATTTTCGATCTTTACTGACTCTTTAAATTTGAAAATATCATCAAACCCTTGTCCTTTCGAGCTCGTTAAAACTAAAATCGACTAGAGTTACCTTTTCTCCTTTTCTGAAATGGAAAACTTTTGTTTCAGTGTCTTAAAATTGACTGCCCAGGAAATATTCCCAGTTAACGTTACATTCCTTAGTGATTCTTTAGGGTGTATTCCAATGGAAACGTTTCCAGAGTTCACTAACCAAGGAATCCCCTCAGATAGGAATCTTGGTCCTTTTCCTTCATTCGAGAATGTTGGTGCCCCGTATATGGCAACGTTGTCCTTCCCAGGATTAACCATTGGTCTATCGGTTTGGTTTTTTTCAACCCCTTGTGGTTTCAAATATACCAACAGTTTCTCAACCGAGTTCTCCTCCTCCTGAACCATGTCAACCCCATGTTGATCCTAAGGTTGACCCCTCACCTTCTTCACCTATTTCTTCACCTCGTTCTTCCTCTTCACCTAGTGAAAGCCTGGATTCTAGTAACCAGGTGGCTAAGAAGAATAAGAAGTCAAAGAAGTAGAAGGAAAATAAGCTAGGGGGGAATTAGCAACTATTGCTACCCATGCAGCTACTATCGAGAAACCTCCCACTCCATCTCGCCGAGTCAAATTCCCTTGAAAGCTATGTGAGGGTGACCACCTTCTTCGTGATTGCCCTAGTATTCCCAAGGTGCTAGAAGTGTGGTCCGTTGGCCCGATTCACCCTTCATCATCAACCTCTGGGCATCATGCTGATGATGAGCCTTCAGATAAAGATAGTGAGACTCGTAATAAATAGGGTAAGATCAAATTTCCATTTAGGTTATGTGAAGGGAACCATCCCATTCACCTTTGTCCTTATGTGGATGAAGCCTCTAAAGTGTTGGATACCCTTTTGGCTTCTGATTCCTATCTTCCCATCGGTTACCAGAATTTTTCTTCTATTCCTTCAATATTTGGTCAACTCATTGATCGAGATTCATCTCCGTTCAAGTCTACTCCCTATGAAAGTCAGTCTCCCGAGTCCATTCATAACCAATCATTGGTTAAGAAAAAGGTCAACCTGATTACACCTATAGTTCATCAAGTATTTTCTGGTGAGAGTAGGTCTCATCCCAATCAGTTTATTTTTGTTTCCTCTGATTCTCAAGGATCAGAGGGCGATCCTCCCATTTCCATGATCCAGGAGGATGATCCTTTGACTCCCGTCGCGGCAGTTCTAGAAAGTGATCCTCCTTCTCTTGTTCTAGAAGTTTGGGAGGATTTTCTTTCTGCTCCCGTAATGCAAGGGGATAATCCTCTTATGCCTATGGCACCCCCTCCATGTAGTTTGGTCACTTCCTTTGACTAGAGTCGATTCACGGGATATTGTCTTCCTTCTTACGTTCCCTTTGAGATCACTGTACAGGCATGCAATATGGTTTTTCTAGGCAAGATTATAGATGAAGGTGCCTCGATTAGTATTATGTCCTCAACTACATGGAAAGATTTGGGTTCTCTGCAGCTTGTGCCTGTTACTCAGAATTTGTTGGCTTTCAACAAAGGAACAAGTCAACCATTAGGGATCCTTCTAAATTTTCCTATTACTTTGGGAGGGAAAACCAGGTATATATACATGATGGTGGTCCAAGGCCCCTTGGATTTTAATTTACTCCTAGGGTGCGACTATGCTTATGCCATGGGTGCGCTTGTCTCTTCCCTCTTTCGTGTGATTTTTTTTCCACATGAAGGTCGAATCATGACCATTGATCAGATTTCATTCTTTGGTCCTGATTTGACATCTAGTATACCATTGTCCCTTCCTAGTTATTACCTGCCAGTAGTTTTTTCCCCGCCACATGTCAATTATGTGGCTACCTGTCCCATGCCCTCATTCAATGATAGCACCATTGTGCATCATGTGCTGGGGGCATTGGGTCTTGACTTCCAAGATGTTTTGCTCCCATCGGATGCAAACATTTTGGAAGCCATGACTTATGTGTAGCTACAACCCAATAGAATGTTGTAATCTGAGGGGGCATTAATGACTTCTACGTCAACACAAACAGTCTTTCCCGCAAGAGTAATAGGACAATTTCAGAACATGCCAATGGGTTGGGAAGAGTGGTCAGCCCACGCTTGGAGGGTGATAGTGGAAGGGGCCAACTCAGGAGATCCTAGTTTCTTCCAAACCAAATTGGACATCACACAGGTGGATGCCCCCTCATCAATGATACAGCGGGAGAAATTGGCATTCTAGATCTTGACGGGGATTTGGAAGGCGACGAAAGCAGGAAGGGGGGGATGTTCCGACCGATCAACATCGAAGAAGATCAAATGATCATATGAAGGATCCACAGTTCCCATGGTAGTTAGTAGAGCTTTTCATTGTGAAGGGAATGATTAGAGGAGTTCAAGTGTTGAGATGGAAACAGGGGATTGCTCCAAATCATCTACTATACTATACGAATGGGCAGCTTTGCTAGAAGCAGGGTTTCGACCTAATGGTCCCTTGGGGATATTGGTATGAACCTATGCCTTAGGCTGAGGGATTTGTAAAGGACCATTGGTTGTCGAAAGAGGCTCTGTGGGACCTGAAGAAGGGGGCTCAGGGGCAGACATAGTGGGAGGCTTGTTGCACTGACGGGACAAAGTCTGAAGGTTGAGGTCAACAGTAATGGGTTGGTTAGAGTTCATCATGAGAATATGGTAATTAGAGGTACCATATGGAGGAGGTTGAGTGGTCGCCTGACCTTCAGGTGGTTGGGTAGCCATGAATCCTTGTTGAGGGAAAGGACTGGTAAACACAGCCAGCTGGATAGGTACAACATTGGGAGGAATCGAAGGGGAGGGTTGTTGTCCTCGCGATGTTGCTTGAGTCTCCCACATCTGACGTATCTAAGGTAAAAGAGGACAATCGTGGGTATAGTGACCATAGACACCGCAACAAGAACAGGGCTTATTCATGTGAATGGGCTTGTCCTGCTTGGTTTGAGTGCCCTGTTGCTGGTTAGCCGTGGTACATACATTCCTTTGGGGATTGGATCCTGGATTACCTAGGGAAGATTGATTTTGGGTTCCTTTCCTCTTCTTTGTGGAAGTAGGAGGATTAGTGGCGCCCTGCTGTGCATACACCTACCCCTGGGGGGTGGTGGATGTTGTTGTGGGGGTTGAGAAGGCAAGGGAGGCAGGGGTGCTAATGTTGGAGGCGCTGGAGCACCAGGCTGCGGATACAGATAATAAGGAGGTTGGGTAACATTGTGTTAAATAGGTTGGGCAAAAGGAGGAGGCATGTCGTATCCTAGATACATGCTACCAAGAGGGGGAAATGTACTGGAGGAGCTGGCCCCTCCTTGAGGGAAACCATAACCCATGGGAGGATGAGCATATGGATGAGAAAGGGCTCCAACGATACAGTCGGCGGCATGGGATACCCCCTGTGCTTTGGAACCACCGGGTCTATGGAGATTAGGTAAGACAGTATAAACATAACCACACTGTGCCTAGATCAGGTTATATTTTAACGCAATCTAGAACAGCTTCTTCGGTTTGAGGGAATTGAGATGCGACATATTTGCCGATAGCAGGAAAAAGGGATCTAGAAACTAGTCCATGTAGACACGGTCTTCGAAGGTAGGGGCTCGACATAGGCTCTTTCTTCTCTGCCATTCCTAGACATGATCGGATAGGAAGGTCCCAGATGATTGAAAGAAAGAGGTCAAAATTTCAGTACCAGTGTCATAATGAAGGGGAAGCTGGAAGTAAGATAGAAAAGCCCAGGCAAGAGTCGCAAAAGTAGTATGAGTGGAGGAGGCCTGGTCAACATACCACTTAGAAGCTTATCCAGTAAGTGTATGCTGGAACAACCAAAGAAGGATAGAGTCGTCGTTGATGGAGTTAGACAAACACAACATGTGGAAAGATCGACATGGTTTGTAGGATATTCTCCAGCAAGACCTTCAAACTTGGGGATGTCAAAAGGGAGTTTGGTTGGCATAGCAAGCCAACCAGGATTATGGTATATGGGGTCATTAGTCAACCAGTTAAAATTGAGAAGACTGAGGCCTGCCATATACAAGAGAAAGGAAGTAATCAGGATAGTTCCTGTTTCGGTCCCACTAGTAGTATTCCTAGCATTAGGACCGAGGCTACCACCAGCGTTAGGTCATGAACTAGACATGGTGAAGGTGACAGGGGGAGAACCGGGGATAGAACTAGAATGGGAACCCAATAAACTAGAAGCGAAGTCAGAATTGGGACTCGGTGGAGGACTAACTCAAATCCTACGTGGAGGAGTAAGTCGTCCTAATGGAAACTGAGGGTGAAGGCCAAGAAGTCTCCAGGATAAATGCCTTGGGGGCATAATGATGGAAGAACAAACACGGATCACAAAAGGAAGAGAGACCAACAAGGGGAAGGAGGTGCAGTATCAAATGATTACAATGTCGAAACAAGGGCAGAGAGGTACAGGATAAAATGATTACAATGTTATAGTCTTTGCCTGGCGGTGTAAACCAGGCTCTCTTCACTTAGGGTGTGTTTGTTAAGTGTGTTAATTTTAATTTTTAAACCCAGACGTGTGTAGAGAAAAAGAAAAAGAAAATTTTGTTGTATAACTATAAATAAATATGCAAATAACAGTGAAGTAAATTGAATATAACAGAAAATAAATAGCTAAATATGCATCAATCTAAACCCAAGGAGGCGGGCTTCCCAGCAACTAGTCTATGGGTGGGAAAAAATCTAGTCAATACACACCAAAATAGCCAATGGATCTAAAGTCAAGAGGGACAATGATCTAAAGGATAGATCTGCTGGAAATAGGTGCAGAAAACAACAAAAAACAAGAGGGAAAATTGTTGCAAATGATGTGGCGAAAGGCTACAACCTGAAGGAAAATGAAGGAGACCCTAGAGGAGGAAAAAAAAAATTGAAAAGAGGTGTTTTGGATGGATTAATAACCAATCTGAAATGGATCTGAAGGTACACGATCATATCTGAAAAAATGGCTGAACACACTGAAATCTCAGACGACCTGCTTTAGCTAAACTCCTCCTAGAAAGGTGGAAGCATACTGAAGCCCTAGGGGGATAGGTTCCCACTTTGACAAGTAAAACAGAGAAATTATAGGTCCAAAATGGGTGGAGGCAGAGGTCAAACAACCTTGAACAGTATCCCAGACAAACCCAGAAAATCTCAAAAAAATTCCCGCAAGAATTACAAGTCGCAGTTTCTGACCTATTTTCAGTAGAGGTCGCAGGTTTTAGGAATTTTTCCGCGTCCTGAAGGTTGAGGTCATAGGTTTTGGCCCAAAAATTATGACCTGCACTTTTGGCACTCTCAGGAGCAGGTTCCAGAAAAACGAGTGGTCTCAGCTATGGCTGATACCTGTCACCTTTGCAATCGGCCCAGAAACACAGGGAAGTTAGAATTTTTATTGTTTTAGGTTTTATAGGTTAAAAACAACATCAAGAAAATCAAAACAAGAAGCTGAAGAAAAATCCTAGGGTTTGAAGCAACTGGTCATGCAGGGATCTGAAAAACGACAGAGGTTGTAATCATAAACCCTTGTGGAGTCGCTAGTTGTTAGGATGAATTCTAATTGCAAGCGTACGGAAAAAACTCACTTTAGCTGTGGATAAAAAAAAGCCCTAACATCAAAGATGGCTACCAATTTCTTTAGATCTGCAGTTAGTTGACCAAGATAAATGCCACAAAATCCAGATATATGCAGTAAAAGACATTAAGCAGTAAATAAAAGCAAGATTTTCTCCATGCATCCAATAGACAAGACAAGAATATTTTTAAAGAATTTTTGTATTTATGACACCTGGGAAGGGAACATAGAAAGATGTTACCAGCCCCCCTCAATGGGATGGGTTCTTGTATGTCCTCATTACTTTAGATCTAAGATCTCTCTCTCTTGATGGTGTAGAAAACCCAGACAAAAAATGGAACTCAAAGGGAGCTCACAAGAAAAATGATAGCAAAATATGACAATGATGGAGGATCAAATTCAGACCAAAAGTATAGATCCAGAGTGATATTTAGGCAACAAAAGGTGGTGAATGAATGGAAAACCCCTTCTATTTATAACAAAATATTGAGTTAGTCTAGATATTGGTGCATAGTTAAAATATTATTAACCAAATCTAGATCCAACTTTTATGGAATATTTTATTATATTTGTTGGAGGGAAAAAGAATTTGAGTTTGGTCAAATCCTTTTATTTGTAACTAATAAATAAATAAATTATTTATTTATTATTTTAAGAATGTGGTTGAGTAATAATTAAATAAATAGTGATTTATTCAATTGTTTATAAATGATTTAGTCAAATTTAACAAGGAATATTATTTAAATAATGTTTTAAATAATTATTCCTAGAAAATAATAAGATAAATAATGATTTATCTAATAATTTTCCTGTTTTTGGTTAAATATGACCAAAAATATTAATTAAATTGTTGTTTAACTAATTATTCCTTGAGGAAAATAAAAAAAATAAGGATTTGTTCAGTTATTCCTCATGGGGTTTCCTGTTTAGACAATAAACAACTTAATAAATTGTGGATTACTAAGTCATTTTATAGTGAAAGCAATTTCACTTAGGCTAAAATTGGTATTACATGGTGTACTTTGGTCCATCTAATAGTAACATGTTAAATGACCAAAAATTGGTGTAACACATAGTTTGTTTTCTTGTGTCAAGCTCCTTAAAAATGAAACAAGCTTGTCAGAGCACAATTCGTTTTCTTGTGTCAAGCTCCTTAAAAAATGAAACAAGCTCATTGGAGCATAGTTCATTTTCTTGTGTCAAGCTCCTTAAAAAATGAAACAAGGGGCATCAGATCACATTTCATTTTCTTGTGTCAAGCTCCTTAAAAAATGAAACAAGCTCATCAGAGCATAGTTTGTTTTCTTATGTCAAGCTCCTTAAAAAATGAAACAAGCTTCTTGTGGAACATAGTTCTTTTTCTTGTGTCAAGCTCCTTAAAAAATGAAACAAGCTCATCAGAGCACAGTTCTTTTTCTTGTGTTAAGCTCCTTAAAAATTGAAACAAGCTCATTGGAGCATAGTTTGTTTTCTTGTGTCAAGCTCCTTAAAAGATGAAACAAGCTTCTTACGGAGCAAAGTTTGTTTTCTTGTGTCAATCTCCTTAAAAAATGAAACAAGCTCTTATGAGGACAGTTTGTTTACTATGTCAACCTCATTAAAAAATGAAATAAGTCATGACGATAGTTCTTTTACTGTGTCAACCTCGTTAAAAAATAAAACAGATTCCCTTTTCAGTTCTCGTCTTTGATTAGATCTCATAAAATCCAAGTCGAGTCTTTCTTTTGATCTCGTAATTGAACCTTCATTCCATCCACCTATTGGTAACCAGTAGTCTACTCAAGTGAATGCCATGAAGCTGGGGGGCATGTACCTCGAATTGAGTCATCATGTTGGGGGCATGCAAACATTTCAAGCATATTTTGTTTCCATTTCAAGCTTTTGTAAAAATGAAACCCGTTTCAAGCATAGTTTATCTTTGTTTCAAGCTTGTGTAAAAATGAAACCATTCTTATTTTATCTCTCGTGATTTCTATTTTATCAGCCTGTTTTGCGAGATGAACCTTGGTTTTCTCATTCCATCATCACCATCTACTTGGCCGATCTTACGCCTTCACTTGATTGTTTTACTCATTCCTGAGGAACAACTGAAATGAGTGGTCTTGTTAGCCAGCCTCTTGACCTTTACTTGTTATGAGTAGTTCCACCATTACCGGAACCAGTTGCTACCCTTAATACCACTCGTTCCTCCAGGAGGAGTCAACTTTCAGCTCTTTTCTGACTCTTAAAAATTTAAAAGATTGTCAAGACTCTTGTCGTTTTGAACTCGTTAAAGGCTGCGAAATGATATCTACCTAGTATACATTTACCCCTTTTTCGGGTTGGGACAGATTATTTATGAAAAAGGAATACCTTAGCCAATCGCGACTAAGAGGTTCTCTCATATTTTGTTTTCTACCTTTTTGGGTATGAGGGACTATTTACGCAAAGGGACCTATTGGAGTTTCCTTTTCCACTTCTTTTCAAACTCTCTAAACATAAAAAGATGTCAAGTTCTTCCTTTGTCAGACTCATTAAAACTAAATGACATCGAAAATCGTCACCATGACGTTACCGAGTTCCTCCTTCCCAGGGCTCGTAAAATGTACTAGGATGGATATGTCCGAAGGACAAACTTACATGACAATCATATGCTATCCCCTTCAAGCTTGTTTTCCAAAAACAATTGGGGTACTCACCATCAATGCTGGGGGAAAATGGAATCAATTCTCAGTCTTGTCGGCAGTATTTCGCTCTTTAACATGACACTCATATGCATTCATGTCGAGTTGGGGACATCTCATTCCATCATTTTTTCTTCCATGGGTTTGGGTTATCTGTTTTGACCTCTCATCTGCTCTTTGCCACGTCACCATGACCTCAAATCCCTTGATGTCAGATACTACCAAATCTGGAGTCGTGTCGCTGATATGTTCAAGAGAAGTTTCAGTTTACAGTTTTCAACCTCCCTCTGATCCTCTTTTTGGTCCTGATTCACTATCATCATATTCCTTTTTCTCGTGTCGATGATGTGGGAAAAATTATGGCCCATCTTTGACCAGGTCACTTCCTGTCGACTTCAGCTCACTATCCAAGAATTTGATCTAGAGACTCCTTTCTGGTACCTTGGAGATTGCATGCCTCAATGGCAAGTTCTTTGCATTCGACGACAAGTCCTCATCATTGGCCTTCGATCGAGTGTTTATGCGGGTGTTCAACACTAGATCAATGTTCACATTCTGTGGATTATACTAGTTGTACCTTGAGAGCCATTTTCATTATAGGTGGTTTCTCTCATGCTTGTTAACAACTTTCATCATTGGCTGGTAATAAGGTGACTTTCTTGCATGTTCGACTTCAGCTCACACATTCGCATGCTTGAATCTGTACTTTTTTGGGTCGAGATGGAGCACAAGACCCTGGGTTTGTCTGATAAGATCCAGACTGCGGGATATTTTGGTTTATCATGACTATATGCATGACTCTGTTGATTGGATGGTTGCGACCATACCTGAGTCTATTTATTGATCCTTATAGCTGGATGGTTGCGACCATACCTGAGTCTATTTATTGATCCTTATAGCTGGATGGTTGCGTCCATACCTCTGATCTCAGTTTATATGTACTCTATTATGGATGGTTGCGCCAATGCCACATGTTCATGTATCATAGATATCAGTTTCATTTGTACTTGCAAGTCTTCCGATAGCGGTGTTTGGTTCTAACACATTCTCGTAAATCATTTCACTCCTCCCTCTCTCTCAGACCTCATGCTTTAGAGGGAATCTGTTACACAATGTTTTATCACCGTCCCTAAAATCCCCATCCTGCACATTTGAGGACCATTTCTATGACTTATGTGTAGTGTCATGCCTTGCAAAAAGTGTCATTGCATCCCTTGCCATGAGAAGAACATTTCCTCTGTTGACTATTCCTAGAACAGACCATAAAAAACACATGATTTTGGGTTGGCGCTAGCAGGTAGTTATGGCCTCGCTCCGATAAGGGAAATTAGCATTGGGCCCCCACGCCCATTGGCGCTCTGTCTTAATGGAATTCCCATGCCGAGCTATTTTTGGAAAGTTTTTTAAATATAGAAGTGAATTTTCCATTGCCAACCACTTCATGAGCGAGTCAGCATGGTTTGTTCGACTAAATAATGTCGAGCACCTTCCTTTGGCTTCTTGTTTCCTACATTTAGGGCAAACTCCCAAAGGATAAGGCCTCCCTTCCACCATATGAGGGATCCCAACCTCCTCTTCCCCTTCTATAAATACATCTTTCTCACATAGATGTAGCTAGATGAATGGTTTGGATAGCTGAACATTTTGGAGAATAGCTTAAAAAGTCTGATATAGATGGTGTGAGATAGAGCACAGAGAGACCCCTTGTCGAGAGAGAGTCTATGTTGATTTCCTATCCAAGTCCAAATTCCTCGACGAATGCTCGAGAAATTTTTTTACTGGACCCGTTGAAGGAGGCTACGACGTCAAGGCTCATTTGGTTGTAATCTCTTTCTTTCTCTTACTTAATACATAACTGATGTTTTGGTTCCCATCTTGTGTTGATGTGATTAAACTTGCACAATACGTTTAATTCTCCTTGACCAATTAGATAGTTATGAATGCAATTTTTGTTTCATATGCTACTTTCGTTCTTTGATCCTTGTGCAGGCACCTAAGTACCGTTGCTGAAGGACCGCAACATTTCGGGACGAAGATCAAGAGACTACTGCCACAGCTATGACAATTGCGTTGGAACAAAGGTAGGACATCTATCCCGACTCAGTTTTATTCATTAACTATGAATCGATGCATTAGCTTGTCCTCTTGCTGCTAGACCCACCCTAGGGCTAGAGGGATTGCCTCTATCCACATAGGGGATTTACCTACACAACAGCAGCAGGAGCAGCAGAGGCAGAAAAATAATGTCTCGAAGATCAAATGTTTAAGGTGTGTTGATATGGGTCACTACGCTACTCAATGTCCTCTCAAGGAAAATGACAAGGATGAGAAACATGATCTTCATGTTGCAACTATAAGGATCAAGGAGGAATAGTTTGCAATGATTGGTCACATGTCTCCAGGGGAGAATTGGGGTGATCTATAATTATAGTTTAGCAGAGCTGTAGTTGGGAAAGATCCTTGAGGAATCCACCTCATGGATCTTTACCTTGATACGAGAGCCAAAATAAGAAGTAGCAGGATGGAAAAGTGTTAGTTGGTGCAGATGAGTGCAGAAGTGACAGCACAGTGGCTCTGAGTGCTAGATTCTAAGCAGCGCAGAAAAGAGTTGGCAGTAGTGCGGGGAGGAAAAACTCATCGTCAACGGTAGCGCAACAGCTCCATAGGGTTAGCACATAGTCTATCATTAGTCAGATCTTTAGTATCAGATGTATCATGTTTAACATTTAGTTTAGTGTTTGGATGTTTTTTTGTTGCATTAGGCAGCAGAGTTTTAGTTTTGTGGTAGTTGGCAGCTATACGTAGGGTCTACAACATTGCAGTTGTTGGTGGGAAGCAGTGTCTGACATTAGCAATGCATAGGGAGATGTTTCAGAATCATTGTAGTTCTTCAATCGGATACATTGCTAGAGCACACTTTGGGGGGGGGGTTGTCTGGACCAGGTGGAGGCTGTATACATGTGGCTCCAAAGAACCCACAAAGCATTTTGGGAAATTCCACCAGAATTATATTTTATTAAAAAAATTAATTATTTTTAATGGGAGCCTAAGTCTAAACTTAGGGAATTAAAATAATTAAAGCATATTAATAAAACAGGGTGTGAATCTTCTAGAAAAAGACGAAGATCAATTCAAGTTAATATTAGTCGTTGATTAGCAATTTAATCTCCGTCGTTGAAGTCTCAATGAGAATATTATAGGAAGGACTTGACGGGAATTTGGAAAGATACACCGAGTGAGTCTAGAGGTTGATTTTCTCAAGTGAGAAGTGATCAAAAGTGGAGAATATCATCGAGTTTATTCAATTGTAGTGATGGGAAATGATAGTTCCATTTGGAATTTTTTTTCCTAATCTGGAAATACATAGCAGATAAGGCATATAAGAAGACGTAGAATAGGTAATGTAATAGCTACGCAGAGGCATCGCAAAGCCACATATAGGAAATGCTACATCCTTGAGGAGTTCAATGAATTTGCTGAGGATTAGTTAGATCTAATGTTGGAGTGATGGAGTGTGATACCGAAGGATCCAAAATATCAGATTCAGCCAGCAGAAGATCTTACGGAAGGAGTTGACACAGTTCCTAGCCAGGGTGACGCAGATCTGCCCAGAGGTAGCGTGGGGATATCTAGCTCAGCATTAGGTCAGTGTCGGATATCCACTGTTAATGTGAGGACATTTTCTCACTAATTCTCTGTTAGTAATTTTATTTTTATGGATGGCTAGTAACGCATCCTAGTTGTATTCAGAACTTATTCTTAATAAAATCAAAACTCTCATCTGCTGCACTGGTTTTCCTGCATTGGGTTTTTCTGGGGACTTATTCCTAAAATTATGGTGTCGTGTGTGTTATTTATTTTCTTCCTCGGATATTTTTTCCACGTTTACTTTTCTACAGTTTATTGATATAGTGAAGGTTTCAGTTTATTTACTTCAGTATTTACTTGTAGAACGTAGTAAATAACTTGCATGATTAATCAAGTAGAAGAAGTAATATCAGTTTGTTGCAATAGGAATTATGGGTTTAGGAATTTTCACATGGAGCGCCATCCGATATACCCGAAGGTACGTGGAGAACAATCCTATACGCTTACATACGTGGAATGATATTTCACCCCCAGGATGCAACGCTGGCAAACAATGATATCTCCTACGTTTAACGACAGTGGAACACGTCTCTAGCCTAAAAGTCTAAATTTTTGTGTTAATGTTACAAATTCTCCTTATGTTGATTCAATATATTTTATTGTTTATATTTGATTAAGTTACTATTTTAGGTCTCACCAAGAATGTAACCTGAATATCCTAAAATGAAAATCTAACATGAGAAAGTAGGAATATTTTCTCTTTCAGTGAAAATTTAGCTAAGGAAGGGAAGAAACAATCAAGATGAAACACATAATATGTAGCAAACAAGATGCGAGATGCAATATTCCAATTGATGCAACTGTTCCTAATCTAATGCACATGCAAAACCCTAAATGCCGAAGGCAAAATTTTTCTTTTCAGCATACTTAATTTTCAAAATGAAGAAAACTAAGATGAAAATTTTCAATTATTGGTTCAATTACACTTTTCAGAACGAGGACTCAAACAAAAATTCATCTGAGCAATCAGAAATCAAAGAATACAAGTTTGCAAGCGACCAAACGATAAGAAAAAATAAAAATTGAAACCAATTCTTATCAAAGGCAAAAAAAAACAAATGCAAATTAAATGGGGTTTTCAGAGAGACCACAAGGCACTAAGACTTACGAAAGCTCAACTCGAAGCATGCTAATGGATGAGAGGCTCAAAAACCAGGGAAAAATTGTGCAAAAACAAGGACCAATGCTGGTGTAGAGAGGGCACCAGTGCTTTGCAATTCTAGGATGAAGTGGGCCAGGGTGAGGGGAAATGCTCTGGTAGAGGCACTAGGGGAGTTTTGGGCTTGGGAAAGAGGTTTCCGACATAAAAATTGAAAAAAATGTTGAATGAAGCCACTTCCTCTATCTATTATTGGTTGGATGATGCAAAAAATGTCTCTCAAGGAGGTAATCAAACACAAAGGACAAGGAATTAAAACCACCAAGGGAATACTATGTTCCCCAGTGTTATAACCAAAATAGGTCCTGATAAGCTGTTGGTCAGACTACCTCAGTGTAACTATTTCAAACCAAACTTTTATTTGAGGCTTAGCCTCTTCAACCTCAGAGCGATCTCTCACTAGGTTTAAGATTTTGAATTAAAGATAATATGGCTAACTCTAGGAATAAGTTGTATAAAAGTGTATGACTGGTTGAGATAATGATAAAAAAACATCTATTGGGAAATGGAGTCTAGGTATTTTCCCAAAAAACATCAACATCAACTTATCATGGAAGTCAGGGCATTTCAGATTTCTTAAGTGTATCAGTGAAACAACAACAGAGTGAAAAAAACACAGTTTACAAGCATATGCAGGAAGTTAGAGCATTTTCCAATGAATTATAATTAACATATGTTTCTACCACTGCAAATAGATAGATAAGGAAAGCCATAGTAAGATCACACATTAAAAATTCTTTCTGAATCCTGAGTAGTAAGCCAATATTTGTGTTATGATAAAAACACATAATCTGCTAGAGTAATATAGTCTGCTTGTTCATGAAAATTGCCAACCTTGAGGAATTCAACCTCATCTCTCTTATAGAGTCATTACAACATTGGATTCTATTATCCATCTTCAGAGGAATTCGAATTCTATATTAGTTTGACACCTATTTACTCTAAAACTGACTATTAATTACATGTGACTATTAATTGTCTGTTCTAGAGTCCTAATACAATTAGGAGTAAAACTCCTTCTTATGACTAAAACAACCTTATCTAAAAATTAAATATTATTTTTGACAACGTCTCCTCCTAATCTTCGACCTTGATGGTGTCCATAACCTTGTTGTCATATTCTGTTATCTTATCCCTTATTTGTCCTGAAAACTAGGAATATTTTTCCTGCAATATAACTGTTACCTTTATTTATGCTCCTTGAATCCTTTCGCTGACAAAAATTGACCTTTTAGACAAGTGATAAGTGTTATCATTTCTATGGAACCATGTCCTTCCACTTGTGAAAAATTAAGCCCTTGCAAGGGTGTAAAGAAAGTTGATGTGTCTGCGCTACGAAAATATCAGTTGTTTTCGTAGCGCAGTAACTATGCCTTTGTAAACATATCTTAACATCCAATTTCTCTTACTTTGACCCCTGTAACTTCATTTGTGAGCCATTTCCATCTTCTAGCAGCATCCACACTTGAAAAACTAGGTGCTTTATCTCTTGAAATCTTGACAAAATATTTAAAACTGCACCTACAACAGTTTCGTAGTGCGCTACGAAACTGCTGTGTATCTCCATATTACACAGTTTCTTCATCACCTTTAAATCTTAAAAATATTTATGGTCCTTTAATGATGAATTTGATGCTAATAAACCTTGAAATCAGTATAAGTCAACTTTTCCATGTTTTTCAAAAAGTGGTGTCTTTCCCAAAACAAAATTATATTAGGGATTTGTCACTTACTGTCTTACTTCTGTTGTGGCTGACCTTCTTTAGAGTTTGCCAATTGGATTTCAAGATCTTCAATGTGCCTCTTCAACCTCCTGTTAGTAGCCCTTAAATTTACATTTATCCTCCTCACAAATTTAGCCTCTTTGATTGCAGGTAGAGTCCAGGTGAAAAACTGAGCTTCACTACTAACTGTTTCAGGTTTTGAGACTCTTTCAAGCTCCCACAGAGCTTTAATTCTGTCAAAGTTTATTTTCTCCACCACATGTTTTCTTGATTTCTTCTCAAGCTTATAAATTTAAAGATTAGCTAGTCTTAGTTTTTCTTTCATTCCTTCATAACTGCTCTTTTCTCTTTGAGTATGGAAAACTCTATTTTGGTCATCTTCAAGCATAGGTGATGAAAGGTCTATGGGTTCCTCATAAACATTTGAAACTTCTCCAGCTTTATCTAACTCCACATCCATTACTTGCAACTTTTTTGAATACCTAGTTAGAGGCCTTCTGGGCTTGAATAAAAACTCTGAATTTCATCATTAAAATCTAGCTTTTTGGAGGATTTGATCTTCTTAGATTTCCCTTCATCCAAATTTATAAAATCTGCATGCACTAAACGAGATTCCTCAATATCAATAGCTTGTAAAATATCATTCAAGCTACCCTTTAAACCTGGATCTTCTTCTGAAACCAAAATTTTGCCTTTTTCCCTTGCTATTTGTCTTTCAGTCAATCTTCTCTGGGTTGATTTTTTGGTTGACTGTTCCTGTACTGCTTATTTAACTTTGGTTATCCTCTTTTGTGCAGGTTGAGGGGTTTCTTGAATCATTACTGGTGTTTTAGTCTCTAGCTCTTTCACTTGTTTTCTAGGCTTTAACTTGACAAATCTCTTTGATATTGTTTCTGTAGGGTCTGTGGTTTTTTATGGTGATTTTTCTTTGGCCCTAGGGCTAACACCTGTTCCATATGTTTCCACCCCAAATCCACTCAAAAACATAAATGCAGAAAATTCTCTATTCACCCTCTAAATTTCATGCAAAACTATTAATTTAACAAGACCATGATGGAATAATGAAGTTTCACATGCCTGGGTTTTCATCTGTACCTTATCTGCCATCTTCGCCAAACTCTGAAACAAAAAGAAAGGTAAATATAGAGAAATTATTCCAGTGAAATGCAATAAGAGCTTGAAATGGTAAGAATAAACCTTATGGTATCTTCCTTCACAGGTGAAATATCTTTGAATGTTAGAAAACAAGTTAGCATATGTATCCTTGACATAACCTCTTGGCACTGCTTTGGTTAAATCTATGCCCACAAATTATGGCTTCAAAAATATTTTACAAGGTTCCATTTCAAACCTGAAATTCTTGAACCACCTTTCTTCTCCCCTTGGAATCTCTGTCACTAAAGATATAATTTCAGGAGAAATTGGTAAGTTTAAACATCCAACCTTTGTATTTGAACCTGTGAAATTAACGGAAAATTCTTTTGTAAGTTGATTATGACCTCCCTGTAGATTTTCACAAAATCTCCAGCATCCTACTTTCTTGAAGGCTTCTTCAACTGATTTATCCTTTGTGAGAGCTTCTATGCCTTCAAATTCCATTCTCAAACAATGGCCTGATCTGTGATTTCTTTTTTCCTCTGTCATATTTCACTCATAATCCCTGTGGCTTCAGAAAACCTGTAGTAAACTAGCTCGCTTGATTAAGGGTTCAGCCTCTCTTGATAACTTGTTCAGCCTCGCTTGAGAATTGAGAGAAGCTTTGGTTTATGCTTACCATAAGCTTGTCATTCGAAGAAAAACATGCAGCAAGTGTTTTTTCATGAGACAATATAACCAAGGACAACCATCCCCTTTCAAAATTTAAAATGACTGATGATAAATGACCCCTAACGAATCTCATGATGGTTATGAATGGTTGCATGTGTGAGAAAGGGTTCGTGGACTGACACCTAATCATGAAAATTTAACAAAGTTTGATGGATTTGACAGTTGGACAGGATTGGTTACGAATCCCTGATTTCATAGCGCGTGTAATGTATTTTTATGATTTTGCACTACGAAAAGACCAGCGTTTTCGTAGCGAAAAAACAGTTTTTAACACTGTCTTCGCTACGAAAACGTGGTTTCGTGGCTTATTTGAAATTTTTTGCAAAGTGACTAAACACATGATTTTTGAAACATTAAATGGGACCCTTAAAATGTGAAACAAAGTTGTTGGACCTTATTTGATGATGGAGATGAAACTCTAACCTTATGATTTAGACTCTAAAAACATAAAAATGACTTAACCCCTATTCTAAGACCATCACTTAGGAACAAATACAAACTGTCCAAGTTTGAAAAAAATTTATAGTGATAACACCTAGTATGGTCGCCAATTTGTTATACGGGATTTATGATTGCATACAAAGGTATCTCCCCTAGGTTTGGTGGTCAACCTATAACAACAAAGAGACAAGGAACCCAATGTTTTTCCTTAAATTAAAAATATGATGGAGTCAGGCCTGCCTGGAAACTGTCACTCACTTTGCTCCTTATTTAGCTTGGAAGCTCCAATTCCAGCTCTGATCGCCAAAATTATATCTTGCACAGTCAAATAACACAAGCCAAGAAACTATGAGATGTATGCAGTATCATATAAATACTTTATTCAATAGATCAACATGGTATTGAAATAAGTGAAAAAACAACATCACATATAGGAAAACAAAGAATTATTTGCATTAATATAAATGGAAGGAGATTACAACCATAAATGGCAGTCAATATTGTAGAAGAGCTCCTCCAAGTTGTTAACTTGTCATTTCCTTGTCACAATATGCACCTCCAGTCACCCTATGCATGAGATGTTAACTACTTACTGCAACAGCATAAGGGCAGAATCACTCTCCAAAGACAACCATTGCCTCTTGCTTATGAGAGGGTAAATATATAGGACAGGGGTAAGTAGGGATTTCTTATCCAATTACCATTCTAGGGCTTTAGATCCACCTTTGATGGAGGGATAGGATCAAAGGATAAGTCATGAACACTCTAAAGTAGGGTAGGATAGGATATGAATGTCAATTCAAGGTAAGTAGTTGAAACAAATTCTGGAAACTCCTTGAAGGTGAAGCTTCAAGAATCCCACTCATTCTCTCTGAATTCTAGAAACAACATAGGTGCAAAGTGTTATCACTCTGCCAAATCTCTAAGGCTGAAGAAAGATCCCAATGGAGGTAACCACAGACCAATCTTTTGTCTTGGTATCTAGCCCTACCAAACCGGAGAGGGCTCTCTCCAAAAGGTCACAGCCAAGAGGGCTGGATAAATTAGGGTTTTAGGCTACGTATGAGTTCAAGGGTTTTGATTTGATTGGGTTGTTGGATGAGGATATTAGGTCAAAGAGGCTAGGTCAGTGAAAATAGGATTAGGGTTACAGAGATTCAATGGGGAAAGGTAGGTAGGAAGGCTAGCATATTAGGGTTCTTGGGATGGAATGATTTCATACATGTGAGGAACTAGGAAGAGCATAAAATATGAATTCTTCCTAAACTAAAAGAAAGATGAACATACTATGAAAAGTTTCCCAAAAAAGAGCATGTGAGATGAATTCTATTTCTCTATCTTGAAAGTGATCATAAAATAGACATGAAATGGAAAATGGACCAACAATACATTCATACAAATGAAACAAGAGAAGAAACAATACTAGACAACCATACAGCAGGTATCCTAAATAAATAGCTGCAACACTTTTATTAAGCTCCTGCCAAAATGATTACAATAGAGTCTCTAATCAATATGCCAAAATCCCCCGGATGCGGGTGATCAACCACAGGTGTAAGTTGATATGGTTTTGGGTTGGAGCGTGGATTCAATACACCGCCACCCAAAATCATGTGAGGTTGCATTTAAATCTGCCCACCATCCTTTGTTACACTGCATTAATGCAGCTCAGTCGCCAAGACCAGCCTACTCCCATAACAGCTATGGCGTTCTGTGGAAACTTCATTCCCACTCTGCCTCCCTTGTGCTCACGTTGTTCCCTATTGTTGCAGAGCCCAGCTCTCAAACCAGCACAGGGAGACGTTGTTCCATTGTCTGTTGTATTGAAATTGCGCCCGGTCTTCACATTTCGTAGAGCCCTCTTTGCACTGTGAGGCTCAATTTTCTCATTGCTAATTCCCTTGCTCTGAGAGAATGCCCTCTGCACACCCTTCAGACTCCCCTACTCTCTCATACTTCCACCTCTCTTTCCCAATCCGTCTCCAGTCATTCTGTTGTTCGAAAGCTTCACTTTGCTTGGAGGATAATGTCGTGCATTCGCCAGTGTATGTGCTGCAGGAGAGGCAGTAGTCATAGACTATCCTCTAGCCAGCCCTCCACATCCATTACTGACTCCTCCTCCCCCTCCTCTGATAATTTCATTGGTCGCTATCCTGAAACTAGAAGTGGTCGTGGGCGTGGGTGCCATGGGCAATCTCAATTAGATATGGGCTCTCCCCACATCCATGCCTCTCAGAACATCTTCCCTGTGCATTCCCAAACTGCCCAACTTCATTTCCCCTGCTCTCTAAATAGGCCTACAGTCATTACCACCATCGCCATCGAGCTCAAGGAGGAACCACTCGGTTCGGTTGCTGAAGCCTGAGCAAACTGGTGTTGGGAAGGAGACAAGTGTCGTCGACAAGCAAAGCACTCCTCCTAATGCAGGTTTGAAGAGGAAGGCACCCAGTTTCAGTGAACACAAGGACTTAGGCGACTTCAAGTGAGGCTGCTCCAACGACCAGGATGACTTCAAGCGAGGCGGCTCCAACGACATTGAAGACAAGCAGGCCGAGGTAGATGATTTGTATGCTTATGGCTGTCGTATTATTGAAGAACCCCCATCCACTTCTCATGATACATAATCTGGTCATAATTAGCAGTTTTTCTCTTCACATTCTTTCGGTGGAGTCATGTTACTCAGTGCTCTTCATGCTATCTCGTCTATGGTTTCAGTTTTTTGGTCATGATACTGTGTTAATGGTCCAATGTCGGTTTCCCCTGTGTGGGCGGCATGTTCTAGCTTGTCTAGCATGGGTTAATGGTCTAGTTTGTCTTGGATGTCTGGTAAAAAATCTTCCAACAATTTTGCAGTGTAAGAATGCCTCTATTTTGGGCAAGTTCCGCAGAGGCCCGCGTCTCTTTGTAAAAAAAAAATTATATTAATAGATTAGTCAAATTCAGGAAAAAAAGAAAAAAAATCAATATGCCAACATCCAACTAATTCCAACTTGTGAAATGACTAAAAAATTACATGATATAGGCCTCAAACAAGCTCCTCCCAGCCTCGGGGGTCAAATCCATGAGAGGAGAAGCAATTCCACCAAAACCTGAGCTAAAAGCCTAAGTATAGGGAGGTCCAACTGACTCATCGCTAACTTTTGTGAACTAATTCATTACACCTCATAGATTTAATTTACCTAATGTATTTACCCTAAGTAACAGTAAAAACACCATAATTACATTTACATCATTGATTTACAGAGGTAAAAACATGATTTCCCAAGATAAAAGTCAATTTGCAGAAAAAATCTGAAAATCAAACGTTCCATCCCTTTGTCCAACGCACCATCCATGTTGCAGCCTGATTTTGAGTGCCTTCCCACTGTCCAAATTGGGCTCGGATGGCTCATTGGAAATATTTTCTAGTATACTTTCCAAATATGCCTTTATTTTTCCGAATAGAGTTGATTTTCCCTTTCAAAAATTGATTCTCCTAAGACTGCTCAGCGCGTAGCGCATAGGCAAAAAAGTGGGCATAACATTGATTTTTTGAGTGTTTTTTCACCTTTTCAACTGCCAGTTGTCCAGAACAAGGCTAGAAAAGTAATTTTCCTGCATTTCTTCATCATTATTCATCTGCTGGTGGTATTCTTTTGGCCAAAAAATGCCTCAAAATAGAGCGCAGTGCCTAGGGTGTTGCACATTTGACAGTCTAGCTATCACAATATTGTTCAAGATTTCACAAAAACTTAGAATTTTGCTAAATTATCCCAAAATTTGTCAAAATTAGTGATATGGCTATTGATCATGTAATTTAGGCTTGGCATTTTTAGTCATCAGTAATTTTTCTGATATCAAAAGATGACTAAGTTGTAAAGCCTAGATTTCTAGAAACAATATTTGAAGAAACATTGTGAGTTTTAGAAATCTCACTGCCTTCATCATCCTAAACCTAACTGATTCACTATAAAATTTATCTTTTGCCTTCTCAAAGTTTACCCTGCTACAAAGAAAACTCCATTTTCAGGGCATGTTTGCCTCATTTCATCACTTCACTTGCACTCTCATTTATCCCCATTTCCCCCTCTAAAACCCCTCATAATTCCCTCATTCATCATATTTCTTCTAAAAAGGCCTTAAACAATGTAAAAAATCTTTTTTACATTGTTTTAAGTTTAACTTTACGCCTATCGGACTCTCAAAAACGTTATAAAAACCCTTTTTTTATAAAATTCCTCCCTTTTATTATAATTATCCCTTTGTAATATTCCAAATTGGGACTGGTAGCAAGGCATGCCTGAAAAATGAATTTTTCAGGAATGTATGCTACAAAACTGGAAATCAGCCCTTGGATCCCTTAGATCTGATAATCTAAGACCCAAATCCAAGAGGATATCAGAAACAAATCTTTCTAGGTGGGTTAAATAGATCTCCCACACCTAGTACAACTTAGAAAATGCCCAAGGAAGGGACTGCAACACTATGTGACAAAACTGCTCAGAAAATAACGTAGTTCAGCCAAATATATGTAGGAGGCCAATATGGATGCTCAATATGATTTTTTATAACAGCAAATCAGAATTATATTGAAGACCTTTCATTATAGAACAAAAAGCAATAGACTTTACATGAAGACTTTCTCAAAATAAGAGGCTGCAACCATATGATATGACTGTAAAAGCTTGACATAACTATTTTATTAGCTGAAAAGAGTTTTAGTTTACACTTTGGATCTAGAGCAGATCTGTGTACAAAAAGATAGATCTATATCAGATTTGTACACTATAGAGTCTCCTCTTTACATGCCCCTTGGGGTTTTCAGCAGAAAGTGAAGTACATGGAGTAGATCTGAGATATAATGCAGCTGATCTGCAGAATGATTCAGAATTTGTGAAGCAACTACATCAGTATTCAGATCAGATCTGAATGGAACATGGATTAGATCTGTAATTCATGGATCACCATAGTGAAGGGAAGATTCCCAACACTAGAGATCTCTCCTCCTTGAAGTGCCAAAAGACCCTGCAACTTTCTCCTTGCAAATAACGCAGTTCTGGAAGATGGACTACATTGTAGGCTCTAGAACATGCTGTGGCCTCAATCCAAGATCTGAAAATGAGCTCTCCTCATCCAATACTCTCTTGCCAATGGGATAGAATACTTTCCCAGTGAAAAGAGGCACTAGAATGGTTTAGATCTGAATAGATCTAGCCTCCACTTGTTGTAGCTTACAAAGAAAATCAAACCCTCAATAGGATATACGTTGTAGTTGGAAGAATATCTTGGCCAAATGCCTGATAGTGGTCAAGAAATGAAAGACTCCTCCAAAAGGCCTCTCAAGGAAGAGGTGGGATTCCCGATCAGGAACACCCTAGTGCTAAACAGCACTATTCTAAGCTAAATAGCTAGAGAATGAGAAGTGTCTAAGAAGATAAATCCTTCAGAAATAATATCATCAACAACCCCTTCTCATGATGTCCTCCTCCTCCTTAAATAAGATGGAATCCTTGCCAAACCCTAAACCATCTCAATGATTTAGCTACATTCACATGATTAGCCTCCAACTAAAACTGTGTTGTGCATCTAGGTGGTTCAATGCATCTAGACAGCGTTGTTGAATTGGTCCAGTTGACCTAGTCAAATGACTTAATCTCTTTCGCACATAAGGGTGTTTTGCTAAGGCAGCCCAGATTTAGCCTTGTTCACATGGGCATTGATTTATTTTGTTGTTTTAGGAGTTTAATTTATCCTCCTTTACAATTTTATTCTTGCAACAAGAAAATGAAAACAAAATCATATATTCCTATTAGCTTAGGCTAATTAGGAATATTACAGTCCTCTCCTCCAAAATGTTTCTTGTCCTCAAGCAACCGATAAGGTGAGTTGCAACTCATCTCCTCCTCCATCAATGACACAAAAAAAGGACAATCTTCTCTCATAAGCTAAGTGATCACCAAACCATCCATCCATGACTTGTTCCGACAGTGTTCTCATGAGATGCAAACAACTCATCCCATAAGGAGACAATAAATCACATGAAACAACCATGGTTTGCCCAATTCCCTCCCTAAAATATAAGGCAGAAAGTACAAGGAGTGTAGCCATCCCATAGGGCACATGCATGCCTTCTCTCCTTCCTCCATACATCCCCATAAAAAGAACAAGTACATCATCAATATTGGGAATCAAAACAATGTGCCAACAATCAGGAATTTGTGCACATGGAGGTGGATCATAGTCCCACATGTGGAACTAGCGCAGAGCATCCCTTGCCTGCATCAAACCAAGATGTGGTAAGTGGTTTTCCCACCACTTACTTGCTTCCCATACCATCTCACCATAGATGAAAGTGTGAGATATATCCGGTGCCTTTGGGAACCATCCATCATGATGAAAAATCTCCCTCGTTCTTCCAAGGGAGTGGCCTAATTAAGAAATTTTTGGGACCCATTATTTGCCATGAGGCTTAAAAAAAATATTACTCCTCCTTGGAGTCATGGCCTGCAAAAACATGGTGTAAGAATGCATGAAATCATAATATAAAACACATGTACTAAGAGCATGCTCTTCACCAACAATCCTCCTCCTATCAATAGAGTGGTGCATAGATCTACTCTCTTCTTCAAGGGGAGAAGGAGAGGGCTGATTTAACTCTTCCTTAGAGTCATGTTTCTACTCCATTTCCACAAGGTCCATGCATCTCTAACAATGCTGATATAGTTCTCTTTCAAAGCCCTCCCAATAATAGCTCCTCAAAATGATATTGTTGAGCTTCATAGAATAGGTGTCGTTGAAATTGAACTCTTCATAAGCCCTCTGTAGTAACTTCTCCTTGAGCTTGGAGGCTCTAGAAAATAATATCCTACCATGATTATAGATGTCTCCATCAAGTATTGAATAGCTCTCTTCATGCAGTCAGTCATCAAGAATCATGCAAGTATGAAGATCCTTGGAATATTCCACCAACAGTTGAGATTTCCAATAGGGATCTAATGTGCCCAACAATGACAGCGCCGATAGTGTGTCATCTGAAGTGTCTACCATGTTTTGGTTCTTCTCCTTGACATATCCCATGTCAAAGGTGTATGTTGGAAAGCCAAGCTTCCCATTTTCCTCCTCCTTGACATCTCCCATGCCAAAGGTACAAGGTGGAAGGTTGCCAGTCCTTCCTTGCTGCCCTCCTTGCTCATGCACATGCTCAAAAGAAAATGGAGGTTATTGGAAGTTAGTCTCCCATGGAAGGCTATCATCTATCCAAAACCTCATTGTTTTTGCCAAAGTATTCATGTGTGACCACCTTCTCTCATCATGTATTGAAGAGGATCCTCCAAACAAGCTTGTCTCCTTCAAGGATTTCCTTCCTTGCTTCATGATGGTGTCATCCTTCATTATGGTAGCACCTTTTCTCAGCGTAGTATGGGATGAGAGAATGGATAGTGATTTTAAGGGAAAAATGCTTTCCCTCTCCTTATACTTTCCCCATACTCTCAACGCTAAAGCATGGTCTTGTAATGCTCCCTCCCTCCTTGGATCTATGAAAGGAGCATCAATGCATAAAACATCCTTCTTCAAATATGAATCAGGTGGTCTCCCAGGTGGTATACCACAAGATAATGATGTCTCATGGCTCATTCCCATATGAAAAATAGATGGGAACATAATATGACTACTTCCACTATGCAAATCCATCTCTGACTGTTGTGTGGAAGTATCATGATAAGGAGAAGTTGGAGCAAATCCCCCATCTTCTTCTTCATCACCCACCTTCTGCAAGATATCACAGTCTAAGGTGCTCCCTTTAGATGCAGTTAACTCATGAACACCCATCATCTCCTTGGTGTCAAGAGTATTGATCACAAAGGACTGATCTATCATAATGTGTGTTCCAAAATTTGGATGCAGTGTTGGAACACATTTCCTCCATTGTTTTGTCTCTTTGTCTATCATCATAGACAAATGCTGCTCATCCTCTTTATGTATAGGATCCTTGGGGCCTCCTTGCAACGATACAAGATCCCTCTTAGTGGAGGCAATAGCTTCATATCCATCTCTCAATAAAAAGAGATCTCCTCCTGCTATCACAACACTGGAGGAACCTTTTAGTTCTTCTCCTTTTTTCTCCTCATCAATGGAGTATACCTCATCAATAAGAGATCATTTCTCTTGATCTCTCCTTGAAAAAGGAACACTCATGTATTCTTCTTGAGAAGAATGCTCTTGCTGAAGTGGTGCCTTTGCCCTTGGAAAATAATGTACCAGATCTTTAACCCCTTCAACAATGTTCTGAAATGGAGTTATCTTCATGGATCTTTCCATCTCATGCAAAGGTTCTGATTTCTTGGGCTTACCTTCTTTACCCAAATAAATTTCAGATGGCATAGAATCAAACCTTTTCACTAACCTCCTAGTGAACTTTGCATAAGTAGAGATGTTTACATTTTTCAATGAAGAAGACTCAAATAACCACCAGTCATATGCTTTACCTTGGAGGTGTAGCGATGCTACTCTTATGGCTTCTTCTTCAAAAATTGGATGTAGCTGAAAATATGTGTCTAGCTTCTTTACCCAGGACTTGGCTGAGCTCTCAGGTGATCCATCAAAAGTAGGTAGGAAAGTTCTACCCAAGGTGTATTGCATGCACTCTCTTCTTCTCACAGTTATGTTGGATCTTCTCTCTTATTTGAGTTGACAAAACTTCGAAAAGCTTATATGCTCTTTGAATCTTTTAGACTGAGATTCATATTCTTGGAGATAGTCACCAAGAGTCTCCTCTTTTGGTGTCTCTCCTTATTCTTCTTCTCTTGCAAGGAATGTAGGCATGCTACAATGTTGCAGATCAGATTGTGTGCCTAAATTTTCACACACATCATATGAAGTAGTGGGGCTTCCTTCATGTGCAAACCTATCCTAGATATCTACTGATCTTTCATTCCTCAATCCCCTAATTTCATTCTCCAACTCATGCATAGTTTGGAACAAAGTTTTTGAAAACTCTTTCCCTTTCAATCTTCCAGATGAAGGGTTTGGACCCTTGTCTTATGTGTCATTAGTGTAACTATAATTCTTCATCAGTATTTTCTTTCCATTAAAATACATATTGGCTCTTCAATAAGCAAAGCATAGGCTGTGCCAAGATAGTTGCTCCGATACCACTATAATATTCCAAAATTGGGACTGCTAGCAACGCATGCCTGAAAAATGCATTTTTCAGTAATGTATGCTACAGCACTGGAAATAAGCCCTTGTATCCCTTAGATATGATAATCTAAGACCCAAATCCAAGAGGAGATCAGAAACAAATCTTTCTAGGTGGGTTAAACAGATCTCCCACACCTAGTATAGCTTAGAAAATGCCCAAGGAAGGGACTGCAACACTATGTGACAAAACTACTCAGAAAATAACGCATTTCAGCCAAATACATGCAGGAGGCCAATATGGAGGCTCAATATGATTTTTTATAACAGCAAATCAAAGTTATATTGAAGCCATTTCATTATAGAACAGAAAGCAATAGACTTTACATGAAGATTTTCTCAAAATAAGAGGCTGCAACCATATGATATGACTGTACAAGCTTGACAACGTTATTTTATTAGCTAAAAAGAGTTGTATTTTACACTTCAGATCTAGAGTAGATCTATGTACAAAAAGATAGATCTATATCAGATTTGTACACTACATAGTCTCCTCTTTACATGCACCTCGGGGTTTTCAGCAAAAAATGAAGTACATGGATTATATCTGAGATATGATGCAGCTGATCTGCAGAATGTTTCATAATTTCTGAAGCAAATACATCAGTATTTAGATCAGATCTGGATGGAACATGGATTAGATCTGTAATCCACGAATCACCACAATGAAGGGTAGATTCTCAACACTAGAGATCTCTCCTCCTTGAAGTGCCAAAAGACCCTGCAACTTTCTCCTTGCAAATAATGCAGTTCTGGAAGATGGACTGTGTTGTAGGCTCTAGAACATGTTGTGGCCTCAAGCCAGGATCTGAAAATGAGATCTCCTCATCCAATACTCTCTTTCCAATGGGATAGAAGACTTTCCCAATGAAAAGAGGAACTAGAATGGCTTAGATCTGAATAGATCTAGACTCCACTTGCTACAGCTTACAAAGACAACCAAACCCTCAACAGGATCTGTGTTGTAGTTGGAAGAAGATCTTGGCCAAATTCCTAATAGTGGTCAAGAAATGCAAGACTCCTCCAAGAGGCCTCTCAAGGAAGAGGTGGGATTCCCGATCAGGAACACCCTAGTGCTAAACAACACTATTCTCAGCTAAACAGCTAGAGAATGAGAAGTGTCTAAGCAGACAAATCCTTCAGAAATAATATCATCAACAACCCTTCTCATGCTATCCTCCTCCTCCTTAAATAAGATGGAATCCTTTCCAAACCCTAAACCATCTCAATGATTTAGCTGCATTCACATGATTATCCTCCAACTAAAACAACGTTGTGCATCTAGGTGGTTCAATGCATCTAGACAGTGTTGTTGAATTGGTCCAGTTCACCCAGTCAAATGACTTAATCCCTTTCCCACATAAGGGTGTTTTGCTAAGGCAACCCAGATTTAGCCTTGTTCACATGGGCATTGATTTATTTTGTTGTTTTAGAAATTTAATTTATCCTCCTTTACAATTTACTCTTGCAACAAGAAAATGAAAACAAAATAGTATATTCCTATTAGCTTGGGCTAATTAGGAATATTACACCCTTAAGCCCCTTTCGGGCTAAACCTTAGCCCCGCACTCTCATAAATCCCTTCCCTTCACTATATCATAAGCCCCTTCCCTACTTTTATTTTAATACCCCCAACCTTATTAAAACCCACTCAAACCTTTGAAAAACATTAAAAAGAGGGCCCGCTTCTTTTTCCACCCGCACATTTTACCAAGCAAATCTCCACCATCGATCGGGATTTGTTCCCCCGATCTAACTGTCATCCCATCTCCTACCTCAACCCTGCATATAACCCAACCCGTAACACGACAAAACTACCACGTCACCAAGCCGGGCCCCACTTTCCACTACCCCCCTGCTGACCAACCGCAGCCCGCCACCTGTCTGGGCTCCATGGGGCACAATCGGTGAGATTGCAATTTTTTATTATATGATTTTTAGGATTTTTTTATTTATTTTTTTATTTTATTTTTTTTATATGTGAAAAAATGTGAAAACAAAACATGTTTTTAATTGGACTGCGATACAACCTGCCAAAGAAGATCAAAAACATCACCATCACATCAAAGACCAAAAAACCAGATATGTACAAAACAAAACTAACTATATACAAAATCAAGATGCCACGCCGAAGCCTAGGCATAATACCTCTTCAAATAGAGCCCATTTCTAGGCTCCGCCAACTCATTTCCTTCAAAATCAACCAAGGCATACGCTCCTTTTTTAAGGACTCTTTTAACGATGAAGGGGCCATACCACATAGACTTAAACTTTCCTGCGCCCAGGGCATCCTTCTCTTGGGAATAGACCAAAACGAGGTCTCCTTCTGAAAAAACCCTAGGTTTGACTGCCTTATCGTACTGAACTTTGACTCGTTTCTTATGTGCCTCATTCATCGTGGCGGCATCCCGACGCTGCTCATCAAGATGTTCCAAATGAAGGAGACATTCTTCGAGACTAGAAGTGTCAGGAAGAAGCTCAACAGCTAACTTTAGAGAAGGAATCTCACATTTAATGGGGAATATGGATTCCAACCCGTAAGCTAGTTGAAACGGAGTAAAGCCAGTTGCAGCTTTCACTAATATCCAGTATGCCCAAAGTGCAGGATATATCCTGATATGCCAGTAGGATCGAGCTTTATTAATTGTCCTTTGAAGAATGGTCTTCAAGGATTTTTTCATGACTTCCACTTGCCCATTGGCCTGAGGATAATAAGGAGATGAATGCTCCTGCCGGAAACCTAATTTTAGAGCCAACTCAGCCATCATGCTATTCTGAAAATGACTGCCATGATCAGTGACAATCTCTCTAGGAATACCAAAACAAGAAATAACCTAGTTGAAAAGAAAAAGAGCTGTTGTCTCACCATCATTCCTAAAAGTAGGCATAGCCTCGACCCACTTCGTAAAGTAGTCTACTGCTACAATAATGTACTTGTGACCTTTAGCCGAAGGCGGGTTACAAGTAGTATAATCAATACCCCACTTTGTAAAGGGACCGACAGTAATGACTGGAAAAAGCTGAGCTGGATGAGCACGCATTTTTCGAGTATAGACTTGACATGGATGACACTTTTTGACCGACTCCATACAATCTTTGAAAATTGAAGGCCAAAAGTATCCAGCACGCAAGATTTTTTGGGCTGTAGTAAGCACAGATAAATGACCACCACAAGCTCCACTGTGGAAATCATTCAGCATAGCCTCAGCTTCTTCGAGAGTTAAGAAATGTCTTAGGATTGAATCAACCCCTCAACGGTATAAAGCATCACCAATAATTAAGTAATTTTTAGCCAAGTGATGCAACTTACGGTGCTCATCTTTCGAAAAAGTAGAGGGAAACTTTACAGTCTGAAGATATACAATGATATCTCCATACCAAGGATCCTGTGCAAAGATGAGAAACAAATGTTCATCCGAGAAGGATTCATCATAGACTATCTCTTCTGCACAGGGAAACTCAGAGATTAATTCTGCAAAAACTAATGATTTCTTGGACTTGGCAGACATAAACTCAAGATCAAATTCCTGCAAAATCACAATCCATCTATTGTATTTTCCCCTAATCACTTGTCTACTAAGAACAAACTGAAATGGATTGGCTGCTGCCAAAACATAAGTTTTTCGTAGAAGAATATAATGTCTAAGTCGTTATACAGCATGAACAGTTGCTAAAGCCAGCTTCTCTATCGGAGTATACCAGAGTTCAGGTCCTACCAAGCCTCGACTAAGATAGTATATAACATGCTCTGCAAGAGCATCGTCCTCCTGAACCAGAACCATACCAATGGTAGATTCTGCTGCTACAAGATACAAAAGGAAATCCCTGCTATAATCAGGTGGACTCAATATAGGAGCAGAGGTCAATGCTTTTTTCAAAGCATCGAATGAGCACTGAGCGAAGTCATCCCAAAAGAATGGGACTCCCTTTTTCAACAATCTCATAAATCCTTTGGTAACTTCAACATAATTTACGATAAATCTCCGAAGAAAATTAGCTTTTCCTTGTAGACTTTGAAGTTGACGAATAGAAGACGGGGGAGGCAATAGAAGTATTGCCTCTACCTTGAAGGGATATACCCAAATCCCTTCCGAAGACACTATAAATCCCAATAACCGACCGGATGTGACCGTGAAAACACACTTGTTCGGATTCAACCTAATCTTGTAGAAACACCATCATTCAAATACTTGATGGAGGTGAGCAGGATGATCCATTCTCTTTCGAGAACAAGCATCTAAATCATCCAAATACGCCTTGATAATATGTTTAATGTCATGGAAGGCATATGACATGGCCCGCTGAAAAGTAGCCCCAGCATTTTTAAGACCAAAAGGCATCTTCTTGTAAGAAAAAGTACCCCAGGGAAAAATAAAGGCAGTCTTATGATGATCTTCAGGATGGATAGTAATCTGATTATATCCGGAGAAACCGTCCATGAAGGAGAAAATCTCTTTACCGGCACACTCATCGATAATCTGATCTATAAATGGTGTGGGGTAATTATCTTTCGGACATGCTTTATTAAGGTCTCTGAAGTCAATGCAAACTCAAATTTTTCCTTGTTTCTCATCCACAGGAACAGGATTCGAAACCCACTCAGTCAAAGGAACAGGGAAAATAAATCTCGCCTTAAGCAGCTTCTCCACCTCGGCTTTGATAGCTGCAGCCTTCCTAGGATTGACCGGACGAATATTTTGACTCACAGGCTTAGCATTTTCATAAGTCTTGATCTCATGCTGGACAATAGATGGATCTATACCAGGAATTTCCTCATAAGACCAAGCGAACACATCCCTAAACTATTTAAAGAGATCGGTGTAAATCTGAATCTCTTCAGGGGAACATTCAGCTCCGATGAAGACATTCTCTATAACATTGGGATCCCTGGAAATGTTCACCGGGATAGTTGGATAAATCACAACCATGTTACCTTCAGCATATACCTGTGCTGGTGCTAAAGGGTTCAGGACTAGGTGAACAAGACCAGGAAACAAAGGACTTGGAAAACTTGATTCAACTTCGCTCAAATCAGGTAAAAATTAAGACCGATGATGCAAATCATCCCACGGTCTATCTATACCAGTCATAGCTTCCAGGATGGCCTCTTCAGATGGAAGAGTGGTATCAAGGCAATCTTGGGCAGAAGAAGAACTAAGTGTCCAAGCCAGAGCCACATCGCCATCCAACTCCTCCGGACAAAGAGAAGCTGGAATGGACTCTGCAGATTCAACAATAGATTGATAAGCAATCTCAGCTGTAGACATCGAAAATGCCATTCCACCCACTTGACCTTCCGCTAATGTGGAGGTAGGGGAAGGCAAGGTCCAAGGATCCGAAAAATAATGAGTTCTGAAGAACTCTCTTCGAATAGGAGCCCTGGAGGATGAAATTGCATTTATATGAATAGTAGGAGGTGGAATATCAAAAGTACTCATCAAAGAAGAATACATTCCAACCACTAAATTCTCAATAGGCGGCTTGGCATTATCCACCTTTGGAATAGTTGAGTCAGTAGATTCATTCGGGTCTACAGGAGAACGGTCCAGTTGATCAACTATAACAATCCTCCCTTCGTGAGGGAAACAAATAATCTGAAATAATGAGGATGCAATGGCATCCATCTCATAAATCCAGTTTCGCCCCAACAGAAGGTTGTAGTCCAAGCTTGCATCAACTATCTCAACCTCTATATTTACAGTTTTTCCCCCAACACAGATGGGCAAAATTGGGATAATGCCATGCGGTCTGTGAGAATGACCATCAAACGCAGTCAGAAGAGTAGCAGATGGAACAGCTGGGGGAGATCCAATTCCCTTCCAACATGCGAGAGACATCACACATGTGGAAGCACCCTCATCAACGACCGTTCGAAGATATTGAATTTCCGAAATGACGATTTGATATGAAAATCCATATGATACGAGAGTCTCTTTTTAAAATTAGACATATCGAATGTAATCACAAGAGAGTTCTTTGGATCAACAGCCCCAATAGTGGTGAGCAAAGCACTGCGCTGAGATGGAAAAGACTGGAGCATCTCAAGAGCAGACATAGCACAAGGGCTCTGCGCCAAATCTTCTACAACAGAGTAGTTTTGGGCAGCCCTGGCATTTGGATTAATCTCCGTACGCTTAGTAGATGCTTTTGGCATCCGAGGTATAGGCTCAACAGTAGGCCTTGTAATATGAAGCGGCTCAGTACCATCGGGAGCACCCTTGGCTTTCGAAGGCTCAGCTTCGCCATAATCACGGGATCTCGTGGTGATATCTGCGTGAGCACTCATCATATATATGTTTGACAGATTTTCCCCTTCCTGGGTGCCCCCATAGGAAGCCCCAGTATTTTGATTCGCGCCAACAACTAGTTGTTGCCCTTGGGGAAAAGGGTTTGTCAACACAGCCTGGGAACTGGCAAAACCCTGTTGAGCTAACAAGCATTGCACATCTTGAATCTTAGGGCAAAGGTGAGTAAGATGATCTCCAGTACATAACTTGCATGGAAAATTCACTTTATTTTTATCCTTTGTACCCTCACCAACATGCTCGTTGGATTTATTTGCATTACCCTTCCCATCCTTGCCCTTTTTCTTATTATTATTTTGTCCCTTCTTCTTCCCTTCAGATTGTTGATTTCCTTTAGAGTTGGAAGTCTGAACGGCATTTACCGACAAAGATTGAGAAGGCGATGACTCATCAGGCACAGCCTGACCAAAAGAATCAGATTGTATAAAAAACTACTGCAATTGACTAAGTAGGTTAGCTACACCGCTATCGATCGACCCAATAAGTCCATCACCATGAGGACCGGGTTTAGTCTTGGACAAGTCTAATTTGGAGTGAGGAGCATCAGGTAAATATTTATGAAGGACACCAGACTGAGAATATATCAATTCAAGCTACTGGGCCCTGAAAATAGCCTGTTCCTCAGAAAATACCCCTGACAGAGATACATCCTTAGAAATATCTGGCTACAAAGATTTCAAAAACCATTCCAAGAGGAATTCTTCTGGAATATAAGCTTTAATGAGCCTCTTCCTTCTCCGCCATTCCTGAATATGATCAGAAATGTGGGTTGCCTTGTCCTGCTTAAAATTAGCTAGGAGTTCAGTCCCGGCATCATAACAGACAGGCAACTAGAAATTATTTAGAAATATAGTAGCCAGATCTCCAAAAGTAGCAAAACTGCCCCCAGTTAACTCAATGTACCACTTAGCAGCATTTCCAGTCAAGGTGCGTTGAAACAACCTCAACCTAATCGAATCCTCGATCGGGGAGTTAGATGAACACCATAAATGGAAAGTGGTGATATGATCAGCCGGGTCCTCTCCATTCTTGCCTTCAAACTTTGGAATGTCTGAAGGTAGTTTGGTAGGAACCGGAGGCCACCCCGGACTATATCGGATTGGATCATTTGTCAATTTCGATAAATCTGGCAAGTTTAAAGTTGCCAGAAAAGGTAAACGAGGAGGGGCCTGAGAATTCCATCTTTGGTGGGATGGGTTCCCAACATTCTGAAAAGAATAACCTGGATTTGATGAGGCACCAGGTTGCCAAAAAGAGCTCATAGAAAATTTTGGGCCATAGGACAATCCATGTGACCCAGTATTTGGAGAAGGACCTCCTCCCAACGTAGAGTTACCATAAACCGGACCAGTTCCCCCCACTGAAGTAGTGAATGAAGAGGAAATCCCCTAATAGGGGTTCCAAGCATTAGAAAAGGGGGAAAAATCCTGATAAGTACTCTACGAAGTGAATGGACCATTCCCTTGCTGACCAACGAAAAACTGATTCCCTACCCCCACTGCTGTAAATATAAGGTTCCAACTGGTAAAGGTAGTTTAACTCTGACCTCCAGACCAAGGGTTAAAACTCTGAGTCTGGGAAGTAAAAGGAAAAGACCCTAAGGAAGGATTCGAACTAGGAATATGCCCACTTCCGAAGGGCAACCCTTGAAAAGAAGCCGACCCACTAGCCATAGAGGACATGGGTGCAGATGCAGCTGCAGCAGTGGAAAAGGAAAACGAAGGAATCCCACTAATGGGCATTCCAAAACAAGAGGGACAAGATTGAGAAACTTGTGCATAGGTGTGACCAAAGCCAAACACAACAGTACTAGAAGCAATTGAAGATATAGCAATTGTGCCTCCACCTTCTACCGAAGCAAGAGTCTGAATGCTTGCAGCACTCACAGCCGAAGCCGTGTTCCCAATAGTGGCCATCGAAAGGTACGAATAAGATGGATAATGACTTTCTGGTCTTGCAGACTTAGGTCCAATGTACTCAACAACAAATGGAGAATTAGGAGGAAGAGGAGATGGAAGTGATTCAGGAGGCTGAGGTACTTCCTCTACTTCTACTTCTTCTTCTCGCGGAAATAAGACTCTCGAGGTGAGCGGAGTGCTCCTCTCGGAACCAACACCAGAACCAACTACAAAACCTTCAAGCCCTAGCGGAGGATCTCTCTCTGCTACGTCAAATACCACTAGGTGATATTTACCTGCTATATTACTCCTACGCCTTCTTGAAGAAGGCTCAGCACTCTCGGGAGATAACCCCCGGATTCTCCTCGATCGACGAGGCGCTTGATTAGCCACTTTAACAGATTAATTAGACTCAAAAAATTATAAAGCTAAGCAAGCTAGGAGCAAAGAGCACTCACTACAAAAATCCCTAAGATTCAACCAAGCAAGCGGCCTTCAGGTATTTCCACTCCGGGTGATTAGGACCAGACACCAAAATACGAGAAAGCGAAAAATAGGACCTCCCGAAAGTAGTCTGGGATAATGACGGCCTAGGCCTACTAGCGAAGGTAACAGAAATAGTTACGCCGACCTCCTAACAACAGCCTTTGCCGGTGCAAGTACCCAAGC
Organism: Pinus albicaulis; assembly: GCA_034641835.2. NCBI lineage: Eukaryota > Viridiplantae > Streptophyta > Pinopsida > Pinales > Pinaceae > Pinus > Pinus albicaulis. The sequence goes on along the minus strand of CM076573.1, from coordinate 107,061,632 downwards.
TTCCCCTAGGCACCCTCCAGAAGTACTGCAGGAAGTGATACGACGTCTGCCTCAGGTACCACGGGTATTCCCCCCGGCAGTCACTTGTGTGATACCTAGGAATGGCAACTAAGGGCACCAATCCGTGTCAGCAGCTGGGCGAAATGGTCTTAAGGCAAGCTCCAGCATATCAGAGAGGGGGTATCTCTCTTCTCAACCTTCACTTTCCCTCGCGCTTGACTCTCTAGAGGAGAGCTTTCCCGGTCCACCTAACGGTGTTGGATTTCGCTCATTTAATAAAATTCTATGTTTTAGTTTGAGCGGCCTTGGAGAGTCAACTCTCCACTCACCTAATCCAAGGCCCTACAACCTAGCTAGTTGGTGTATGACACTTAATAAAAAACTTGCTAGTTGTTTTTAAATTATTGTGCTTATTTTAGTTGGCTGTTATATTAAGTCAAGGGAATATGGAAATGAAACTCGTGATGTTTTATGACGCAGAAAAGAAATTAATGAAAACCAAGCTACATGCAGATGCAATAATTGCCTTTCGATGAAAAGAAATTTCTACACAGGTTCTACGAGACTACTTTTTCTTTTCAGATATCAAACCTCACACTCGCAAAATTTATGAAAAAGACTACAAATTTTCAAGTGCACCTAATGCAAATTACTAAGAGCATGCCAACTCTAAGATGAAAAATCTAACAAAGCAAAGAGAAATCTCCAGGAATCCCGCAGTTCTATCACTTTTCGGCTATCCACAAAGCTAGTTCCCAAACCAGAAACTCTAAGTATAAAGACGCCAAAACATGCTCGAAATAAGAGAAAGAAACCAATGAAGACTCTCTTCCTAGATCAAGACAGAAACCAGAGGCAAAATATTTCAACAAGGCTTCAGAAGATGAAAAGAAACCAAAACAAAAATGCAAAACAAAAGCAATGGAAAAACAAAATGTTTTTGAGCTTTTGAATTTTATAAAAAGAAGACTTCAAAAAGACCAAGAAAACTATCCAATTACCAAGCCAAACAATCTCTGAATTTCAAGCAAAACTCCAACAAAAATGCTCCAAATCTTATAATGCCACTTGGTAGCAAGATTCATACGAGCAAAAGGAAGTCAAGAAACTCAGTAAATCAGCCCGGTATAATAGCAAAAACTTGCAGCAAACAAAACTTCAAAGAACCAAAAAATGACTCTTCAAAAAAAATCGCAACAAGACCTAGTCAAATGAAATCAAGAAAACCAACCGAAAAACAGGAAAAAATTAAAGTGCAAAGCAAGGCATAAAGTTAGGGAAGAGCATATGAGTAGAAGCTCTCTGTCCTGATTAAGCAGAACATCCAAGAATCTCCAAAAAGAGATCTTGGTACTCGAACCAGAAATGCAAGCACCAAAAAAACAAGATTTGCTAAATGAGCCAGTCTTCAACCAAACAAGAGAGAAAAAGATCAATAACCACTTTCAACACAATCCAGATACTAAAGGGACACTGCAGGAATAGGTCACCACAAGCAGACAAGACCAAAAAGTCAAAAAATCAAAAATTTCAAGATTTACTCAGGCATACGCTACTTAGAATTTTTGCAACAGGCGTGCATACATGACTGTGGCAAAGGAAACACGCGTATATGCGACTTCCTTTCACACAACCTGCGTGTATACGCGACCGTATATAGGAAAACTAGCGTATGGAAAAGTAAATAATGAAAAACAAAAATGATCAAGCCTGGCTGAAGAACCAGGTCTTTAGTTTGACTGAGAAAAAACTAACTGGACTGGAAATAATGATTAAAACTGTCGGAAACCTTAAAAAGAGTTGAAACCACCCAACAGGGGACTCACAAGAATGCGATCCCCAGTATGGTCGCCATTTCTGTTTTGGGAAATAACTCCCTAGAGGTCGTTGGGTCAGAAACCTCCACAGATCAAGGCATACTATTCAAGAAGGACTCACACAACCAAACTTGTACGCTAAAAACTAGATATTATTGGTAGTAGAACTCACCCGTAGATCCTACGTTTGATGTAGATCCCGCGGGGTCCAAACCCCCAGCAAATCTTCTTCCTCTTCAACCTGGAAATCAAGAAGAAACATGCACATAAATCTAGTTGTATAGCATATATCTTTCCTAAATGTCAGTATAATCCATGTGAAACATCATATAAACAATAATAAGTGTTTAATTAACAATATTTTCACATATATAAGTAGATATTAACACGTTAATTCAGAAACAAGATGGTTCTTCTTCATTACGAATAGCATGTACAATAATAGAAAGGTGGAGAGATCACCTGAATCCTTCCACGATCTTCGAACAGACCGTCGTTCGGATCCGTCCCGCCCTTGCCTCGCTAGGATTCTTCCAAGACTTGTGCACACGAGATGACATATAAGCTGATGAACATCTCCAGGAAACAAGGGTTTCCTGTAAAAACCTGGGAAGTGCAGGAGGCACGGGAAATCAGACTTGAATTAAGCTCCAACAGAGTATAATGTCTATAATTTTTCTCCCTCCCTTAGGCCATACATATGAGGGGCTTTTATACTCCCTCAAAGTAGTTTCAATCAGTTGGAAACAGTTGGCCACGGGCTGGGGTGGTTGAATTATGGGAATAACCATCAACCCAGCCTTGAAAATAGGAATTTTTATATATTTTTCAATGATTTTAATGGCATACGCAGAAAAGTATTTATGGACTTGTGTATACACACGGAAAAGTCTGGGCATATCCGCGTATGGGATTTTAAACACTATTTTTCATGAACTTTATTCAAGTCTGTGGGAATGGGTGCCCAGGGCCAAAGAGACAATCATGAATCACATGAGGGTGAAAAATGATTCTATAAAAACTCCGTAGACTTGCGCGTTGGTCCCTCCAACCTTCCACACCGTCGATCTCACCCCTTGAGATCTGACAATCCAAATCCAATATCACACGGAAATCGGCACTAATCTTTAGCGATCCTGACCCGCACGAAATGGGTGGTTTTCGCCCTGCCACGCGGCAATCGGTTTGTGGAATCGCATCGCCCCGGCCCAATACCACTTACTGCCTTTCACCTACGGGATAAACCGCTGTGGTTTTCCAAAACCACCTTTCTCCCATTCGCACCAAATTCAAATTTTCTTCGCCTTTCTGCTATGTTCCACCTCTGGAACCCTCCTCTTTGCACTCCCTCCTTCTCTGCAAATCTCCCCCGATGATCCAAACCCCAAGAAAAGGTAGCTTAACCCCTCCCACAGGTTTTAAATTAACGTTGTTTTATGTTTTTGCAAGTTTTTATTGATGGAAACAGGCTAGATGCCCTCCCAGTATTGTTTGTTGAATGAAACCCCTTGGTGACGATTAAGGGGTCTTAAAAACAAATTATGAAGACCAGAGATATTTTTCTCAGAGTTTGATTGATGATGAATCATGATCATCGATCAATCAATGACCCTCCAACGCAATAAAGAAACCCTCCCTGCACGCAGACAAGCAAACATAAGAAGGAACGATGAAGAAATGAAGAACAGAAAGATTAAAAGGGAAAAAACCAAGATCAAAGGATAAATTAAAGGATTAGCCCTTAAAATAGTGATTAAGGATAAAAGGCCAAAGTTTAAAGAAAAGGGATAAATGAACAAAACAGTCATAAATCAGAATGAAGGATAAAGGCAGTAAGACAGAATTAAGGATAAATAAAGGTTCAAAGATAGATAACCCAAAGACAGCTTCGAATAAATCAACAAATAAGCATTTACTTCTACAAAGACTAAACTGCCACCTACAGCATGCTTTCTTTTCATAAAGACATTTGGAAGTTATTACACAATCAGAGATATTTTATATCTATCAAGGTAGTTATTGTAAAATTATTATAGGCCTTAAAAGTCAAACTTTTTTCCTCTTCTTCTTTAGAAGTTAGGATAGGAGTTATTGAAATAGAGAAGTAACTACAGATATTTCTACCTTAAGCCTTGCATGGTTTTCAAGATTAGGAATGCATTTACTCTGTAATTAATGACAATCAAACCCTATCTTGAGCTCCACCTCCTCATTTGCAACATAAATACTACGTCTAAACTCATTGTGTTGTTGGCATTTGATGAATCTTTGAAGTAATACATAGTCTCTTGGAAGTTGAAGAAAAATTGATGTCTTGAATCTTGTGGATGCCCTGATTTTTTTTTTGATGGAGGCTAGATCACTGGATCCCTGAGCTTGGTTGTTGGTGAAGTGCTTCTATCTGTTATTGTTATTTCCAATTTTCATTATGTTTTCATCTTTCTTTGTTACAGTAGAGTAAAAGTTTTAGGCTAATAAATGTCTTTTGAAAGCACCTTAGTTATGTTTACTCTTCATTGTCTTAATGTTTTCTTCTGCAAGGTCTGATTGGAGGATTCTAAATTTCCCTCCAGTTCCATCTAGCTTGTTATTTTAGAAATAATTCAATAGAGTATAACCAAGGAGTTTCTCTTTTGGTAAGTCGATGTTCCTTTGAGTATGGCTTGAGAGGTTTTTTTTGAGGAATGATTTCAATAGAGTGAAACCGGGAAGTTTAGTGGTGATTCCATGCTCCTTTGATTACAACTTAAGAATTTTTTATGAAAATTCTTTAAAGTATGCTTAGTAGAGCCTAAATCAGGGAAGTCTATGGTGAGCCCTATCCTCTGGACTACCTCAAAAATTTGCTTTAAAGATCCCTTGAGAGTTAGTCAAAATAAGATTAGATTATTTCTTCTTGATCTTAGGCTACTCTTACTGTTTATCTTATATGTTTTCTTATCTGAAAGTAGTCTTTTGATTGCTGGATTGTTGTCTGAAATGTTTCTTATTAAAAGTTTGTCCAAAGAAGTTTATGGTTTTCCCTATCCTTTGGCTTGTTTCAAAACAGTTACCTTGAAATATTTTTCTTGTTTAAAGTACATGATAAAGGATTCTTAATTTCCCTTTGTCCTACTTTTCATTCCTATCCTTAATGTTCATCTCATCATCCCAAAAATTTTGAAGATCCACTGGCCAAGTTAGATTTGCCCTATGATACTCCCCGATCCTTTAATTAACTTATCATGACTTCCATTTGACTCCATTTCCCAATGACTTAGATATTTTCCATTCTATTTATGCTCTTTGATCATTATGTCCAACCAAAACAATCAAACAAACCTTGTACTCAATAACTAGCCTAAAATCAACCCTTAAAAAGAAAACAAGCACATATCCTTTGCAAATAACCCAAGAGATCCCTCTCTGAGTCTAGGAATGCTAGGTCCTAGAACTCTAAAGATTGATTCCATGTTGCCTTGTCATTTGGTATGCTAATATGCCAAATCACAAGACCCCAACATTCTGGCGATCACGGTTGGACCTTCTGAGTCAGTGAAAAACTAAGTACTCCTTAGGACTCTAGAAACCACAAGAACCACATAAAAACTCAGAAAAACCTAAAAAACATTCTTATATTGGTTTTATTACTCATTTGGTGGTGGACTATAACACATTTTACCTTTAAAAAGCTAAAAATTTCCACTTGGCGACTCCACTAGCCTCATTAGGCCTATTAGTCCACTAGTACTTCGAGATTTCCTTAGGATTGTGTTAGACCAGTCCCAAGAAGTTTAGAAGCCTAGTCCCATATTTTAGAAAGGTACTAAACACCTAGAGAGGTCAAAACATTTGAAAATAATCCTTAGAGCTTTCAACCTCTCTACATTTTGAACTTGAAATCTGGCTTCACAAAGGATCAATACCAGATCTCATCCAAACCCTAATCCTCCTCCAATAGCTGATGATCCAGAAAATATTTTGTGGCAAACTTCTAAAGCTAGGAATTTAACTACTGATAGGACCATCCAAAGAACAAGATTTGTCCCTGAAAACCTTACAGTCTTGAAAGACCCTCACTTTGACTTGTCTCATACAAAAAAATTATTTAGAACCAAGTCATATAGTGATATTGACCAATCTGACCTTGAGCCCACATATTTGCAGCAGAACTTTAGCATAGAAGTATCTCCTTCAACTCCTCCTGATTTTTAGCTTCTCCACCACTTCAGTTCTTTCCATAACAAATTTGCTCTTAATCAGTTTGTTGGTCCAAGCACTTCCACCACTCCCATCCACACATCCACTGTTCAAAATAATCCATTTCATCCCACTTTTCCTTTTACAAATCCACCTCTTGTAAATCCCCCATTTCTTCCCACCATGGCAGCATGGTATGCCCCATTAGTGTTACCTCAACCTCTGGTTCCTTTAGCAAATGATTATCAATCTAGAATTCCCCATTTCACTGGAACTGAACCTACTACTACCCAACATCATGTAGAAAAATGGATGATGCCTTTGATTACATGGAAATAGAAGAAGAGACCATTAAGATGAGAATCTTTACCCAAATTTTAGGAGGAGAAGCCAAGAAATGGTTTAAGAGCTTAACCCCTAATAGCATAAATGATCTCCCTTATTTGTACCAAACATTCATAAACAAATGGGAAATTAAAAATAACCCTCTCCAAATCCTTTTAGAATATAGCAACCTTAAAATAAATTCTAGGGAAAGTGTCCAAGATTATTGCACTAGGTTCAATAGTGTTTACAATGCACGTCCCCCCAATATGAAACCGCCACTAGGCTTAGCCTTAGTTAAATTTCCTGAAGGCTTTGATCCAAACATGGCCTACCAGCTAAGAGAAAGAGACCCCTTAACCTTAGAAGATATGCAGAGCGTAGCTATTAGTGTAGAGGCAAATCTGATTGAGAAAAGAGCTAGGTTGAAATCAGAAAAAAGAGTCACATATAAATATGAAACAATGGCATCAACCTCATCATCTGATGCCAAAATTGATAACTTAGTGAGGGTAATGGAAAGAATGCTTGAGAAGATAAACTTAAATGATAGAGTGCCTCCAAGAGAAAACTAAATCAATTCCCAAAACAAAAATTGAAATCCAGATTTTAGAAGAGACCCTATTCAAGATAGACAAAGGGATAATGACCAGTAAATTAGGCCTCCCTTTCAACAAAACTATGTAGATCAAGAAGAAGAAAGGGAAACTGAAAGGTTAGAAGAAAATCATGTAAATCTGATGAGATCTAACACTGAGACAAATGTTTTCCTCACTGAAGAAGAACAAGGGTTCTTCTCCTCAGAACAAATTGAAAACAATCATGAGGATTCTGAATATTACCAATTGGGGTTTGAAAATGCAATAATGTAGGTACACAGACAATATGATCTTAGAAGAAAAAGGAACCCAAAAATTTCCAATGATGAAAACATAGATACTGCTGTTAGGAAAACTTCAGAAAATTCTCCTTAAAAGACAGCAAACTGAATTAACACTTTGACTAAGAGAACTGATTCAAATAAGGACAGAACCAATTAGCAAAGTGTTGACCCAAGCTGCCCTAGTACTTCTGCTAGTGGCCCTGAAAAATCTATCCTAAATAACATTCCTAATAAAACTCAACAAATTAGAATTGCTGAAAAGATTATGCTTGACAAAACAGATGTAAATATGTCAAAAACATTAGTCCCTTTCAGCCTTGAAGGTGATATTTCCAAGATCAAAATTAGCATACCCTTAGTTGAACTAGTAACCCAAGATGTATATAAAAACCAAGTTTTGAAAGCTTTGAATATAGGAAATGATATTGACACTTTGAACTTGATAGATGATAAACCAGAACTATTTTTTGGTCCTGAAGTAGAAGGAAAATACCAAGAAGGAACCATTCCTCCATTTTATGTCAGCCTAAATATACATGAGAGATTCTACACAATGCCATGCTAGATTTTGGTGCCTCTCACAACCTTATGCCAAAAGTGGTGATGGAGATATTAGGCCTAGAGATTACTAAACCTTACAATGACCTGTATTCCTTTGATTCAAGCAGATTCAAATGTTTAGGCCTAACCAAGGATTTTTGTGTCAATCTGGCACAAATTCCTGCTAAGGGTCTAGTTATGGACATAGTTTTTGCTGACATTCCCCCAAAATATGGCATGCTTCTATCTATATCATGGGGAGAAAAACTCCAAGGAAGCCTTCAAATGGACATATCTTTTGCTGCCATACCAATTTTTAACCAAACCAGAAGATTATACAGGGAATCTCATATGAAATTTATGCTAAGAAACATAGATAGACCAAACAACACTCGTGTTTATTCTATTCATTCAGATTTAGATTCCTTTATCTTGTACAATGAAGATGAAATCGGCCAACAAGAAAATGAAAATGAGATAGAGTTAGGACCACCTAAACAGTCAAAATAGTCCCCAAAAGAAGAATATGACATCCTTAACCTTAGCAGCCCTTAAGAACAAAATGACAATGAGAATGAGTATAAGATAGAAACACTATGGAAAATGAGCTTTGATGGCTCTTGTAGCAAGACAAGTTTTGGAGCTAGTGTGTGGATACACAATACAAACCAAGGACATTCTTACAAAGTTACAAACTTGATTTCCAATGCACCAATAACATTGCAGAATATGAAGCTCTCCTCCTTGGCCTACATTTTCTCAAATATTTAGGAGCCAAGAAAATATCAGTCCAAGGAGATTCAGATTTGATCATTAGGCAAATAAAAACGGAGTATTCAGCCAAAAATCAAAGATTAAGAGAATATAGGAATGCTACCCTAGAGCTCCTAAATACCTTTGAAAAACATAAACTTACTTTCATCCCTAGAGCTCAAAACAACCTTGCAAATGAACTTGCTTTTGCTGCCAGCAATTTCCTAATACCCCAGGTAAATGAAAAATTTACTGTCAAAGTAAAAAGAAGGCTCACAGTCCTTGACAATGAAGACTATTAGCAAGTATTTGAGGGAGACAAACACATTGATGATTTTCTGCAATCAAGAAATGGTTTTGTTGAACCAACACTTAGCTCAAGCTTTGAAAAATAATATTTTGGTGAAAAACAAGTCCATAAAACAGAGTTGTACTCTACTGCTAATACAAATCAATTTGAATATCTTTATACAGTAGAATTATTAAACAAAATAGAACAAAAGGACCTTGAAGTTTTACAGTGTAAAAATGATTCAATACCAAGGGGCCTTACACCTTTAGAGGAGCTTTTTGATTTCAATGATGTAGCTAAAAAACCAAAGATGGAGCTTATAGAAACCAATGTAGAAGAGCATAACATAGGCTGCATAGAAGAACCCAAAATGATCAAGTTATCTAGCACTCTCCCTGCTCATATCAAACAAGAATATATTGAATTTTTCAAAGAGTTTGGAGATGTGTTTGCATGGGGGTACAAAGATCTGAAATCATATGATACCAGCATTACTCAACACAAAATTCCCCTTAAGGAAAATCAGAAACCTTTCAAACAAAAACTAAGAAGGATAAACCCTTTTTTATTACCTTTAGTTGAGAAAGAGATTAAGAATATGTATGATGTTGGGATCATAGTTCCCCTTAGATACTCACAGTGGGTGTCCAACCTTGTGTCTGTTAGACCAGGGAAATTAGGCTTCGCATTGACTTTAGAAATCTGAACAGAGCCTCTTTGAAAGATAATTATCCCTTGCCTAAAATGGACCACATTCTTCAAAAGGTTGTTGGATATAAAAGAATATCCCTGTTGCATGGTTTTTTAGGCTACAACCAAGTGCTAGTACTCACAAGTGATCAACACAAAACTGCTTTTACCACACCTTGGGGTACATTCATGTATGTTAAAATTCCATTTGGTTTGACTAATGCAGGAGCCGCATTCCAAAGGGCCATGGACCTAGCTTTTTTGGAAGACATAGGCTATTTTATAATCATTTACCTTGATGACATTATTGTTTTCTCCAAAAATGATAAAGAAAATTTGATTCATTTGAGGAAAGTTTTTGAGAAATGTAGAAAATATGGCTTATCTCTAAATCCAAAAAAGACACTCTTTGGTCTCCAAGAAGGAAAAATTCTTGGCCACATAATTTCTGAAGAGGGAATCAAAGTAGACCCTAAAAGGATTGAAGGCATATTGAAAATTAGTCATCCTAGAAACCTCAAAGAGTTACAATCTTTCATTGGGAAGATCAATTTTCTGAGGAGTTTCATCCCCAACGTTGCTGAACTTTTGAGGAATATCATAAACATGCTCAAAAAGGAAACAGGGGTTAAATGGACCTTAGGACCCAAATAGTCATTTGAACTGGTAAAACAAGCTCTCACTCAAACACCAGTTTTTATTAGTCCTGATTTCACTAAGGATTTCTACATTTTCTCACTTGCCTCTGAACATACCATTATTGCAGTCTTGTTGCAAAAGAATGACATGGGCCAAGAACAACCCATATCCTTTTTCAGTAGAGCCTTAAGAGATGCTGCACTCAAATATAATATCATGGAGAAAGAAGCCTTAGCCTTGATAAAAGCATTGAAATATTTCCGAGTCTACATTTTACACTCTCATATCATTGCTTTTGTCCCACATACAGTTGTCAAGGACATTCTAAATCAAGACCCTGATGGTAAAAGGGGAAAATGGATTGTAATTATCTTAGAATATGATTTAGAGATCAGGCCTACCAAGCTTATTAAAGGACAGGGACTAGAAAAACTCATGGTAGAATCAAATTTCCAAGCATTAGATATAAACATGGTTGATGTTTTAGAAGAAACAGAAGAATTCATAGCTCCATACATTGAAGAAACATTTTTGGATTCACCTTGGTATGCTAATATCATTTATGTTCTTCTCTATCTTAATACTCCTCCTTCTCTATCAAATAATAAAGCTAGATTCTTGAAACAAAAAGCTTTAAATTACTGCATTTTAGATGGAGTATTATATTGGAAAAAAATTGTTAGTATTTTTCTTAAATGTTTTCTTGAGGATGATGTGGGAAAAATCATGCATGAGCTGCATGAGGGAGAATGTGGAGGCCACCTTTACTGGAAGACAACAACCAACAAGATTCTTAGAGCTGGCTATTATTGGCCCACCCTTTTCCTAGATACTCAAAAACTAGCCATGACTTGCCATAAGTGTCAAATTTTTGATGGCAAGAGAAAGCTCCTACCTTTCCCTTTGCATCCCATCAGTGTTGAGCTTCTCTTTCAACAATGGGGTTTAGACTTTATTGGAGAAATTCCCCAACCTCATCTACCCAACATAAGTGGATCCTTACTACCACAGATTACTTTACCAAGTGGATAGAAGTCATCCCTTCTAAGAATTCTACTGACTCTATCATTATCAAGTTCCTTGAAACTAATATCCTATCCAAATTTGGTTGTCCTAAGAAAATCATTACAGACAATGTTGATGCCTTCAAATCCAAAAGAATGGTTGATTTCTGCTACAAATATCATATCATATTGGGCCATTCCACAACTTACTACCCCCAGGGTAATGGATTGGCTGAATCCTCCAACAAAAGTCTGGTCAACATTATCAAAAAAATGTTGGATCAAAATTAGAAATCATGGCATAGTAATTCGGTTCATGCATTATGGGCTGATAGGCTAACCACCAAGAAATCAATAAATATGTCCCCCTATCAGCTAGTATATGGCATATAGATGCAGTCTTCCCTACATCTTTGGGAGTCCCAGTCATAAAACTTCTCCAAGAAGTACAAGAAGAAGAAAATGACATGCAGAGAAGACTAAATCAAACTATTTATTTACAGCAGACAAGAGAACAAGTATACAAAAGGACATAGGCAGTTCAAGGAAACATCAAGAAGATCTTTGACAGGAGGACCAAATCAAATAACTTTCAAGTTGGAGATACAGTTTTGAAATGGGATTCAAGGAGAAAAGATAAAGGTAAACATGGCAAGTTTGAGAATTTATGGAAAGGGCCTTATATCATTCACTCAATTAAGGGTCATAATGCTTTCTTTTTACAAGGGTTGAATGGAGAAGAACTATTTGGAGGTCTTGTCAATGGCAGGATGCTTAAACATTATTTCTATCAAGAGTCCTAGATTCAAATTTTTCACTCATTATACATAACATAGCATGAGAAAAATCAAAGAAAATACAAAAAAAATGAAATAAAGGAAAAGGAAAAAGAGGGCAAATCAAAAGAGGTACAACCCCATACCCAAAAAACAGTACTACAGAAAGTGTGCAAGTTTAAATGCCACTACTAATTCAAAATGATATCTTTTTCAGTCATCTAGCCTAATCATGGCTGAACATGATTTAAATTTATGTTGATAAGTTAGTAGAAGCTAATATTGTCAAGATTATTTCAGACTTGACTTATCAAGAGTGATATATTAGGGAAATATAAATATCATGGTTCCACATGCTCAAAACAGAACCACAGAGATAGAAAAGGATATATTCCAAATGACAAATCATAGCCTTATCTTTCTAAATTTACTCTTTATGCAATTAATGTTTGTGTTCATCTTGTTTCAATGCCAAAACCATGGTGAATCGGACTGTCTAAACCTTATTTAAAACCATGCTTTAAATTTCATGTCACTAGAATAGAGAATTAAGACTGCAAAACAACTTATCTTGGCAGTCAAATAGTTCAGGTAGAAAATAAAAGAGTTCAACAGTTTAATCTGAATTCTTGGAAGAAATAAGGATAGGATTAGATAGTTTGTTTCTGTTTTCAAAAATTAAAATGTTAAGAGTTTCCAATTCAAATGCACTCAGAGAACAAAAAATGTTAGGACAAGTAGGATTGGGTAGGTAGAAATGTTGTTGACAGAAATCATATATTGCAGATTGATAAGATGGATACTTCAAAGAAATATCACCAAGTGAGGGAAAATATTAGAAATCTTTCCAATGGATAAGGCACTGATCTGTTGAAACTAAAAGATTTCATGAACTGAGGTTCTAGACACCTTGAAAGAAAAGCTGCCCTCCCCAAGTGGAGCCACTGTTAGTCATCAGTAATTTTTCTGATATCAAAATATGACTAAGTTGTAAAGCCTAGATTTCTAGAAACAATATTTTAAGAAACATTGTGAGTTCTAGAAATCTCACTGCCTTCATCATCCTAAACCTAACTGATTCACTAAAAACTTTATCTTTTTCCTTCTCAAAGTTTACCCTGCTGCAAAGAAAGCTCCATTTTCTGGGTTTGTTTACGTCATTTCATCACTTCACTTGCACTCTCATTTATCCCCATTTTCCCCTCTAAAACCCCTCATAATTCCCTCATTCATCATATTTCTTCTAAGAAGGCCTTAAGAAATGTAAAAAATCCTTTTTACATTGTTTTAAGTTTAACTTTAGGCCTATCGGACCCTCAAAAATGTTATAAAAACCTTGTTTTTATAAAAGTCCACCCTTTTATTATAATTAGCCCTTAAGCCCCTTTAGAACTAAACCTTAGCCCCACACCCTCATAAAACCCTTCCCTCCGCTATATCCTAATCCCCTTACCTACTTTTATTTTTATACCCCAAACCTTATAAAAACCCACTCAAACCTTCGAAAAACATTAAAAATAGGGCCTGCTTCATTTTCCACCCGCACCTTTTACCAGGAAAATCTCCACCTTCGATTGGTATTTGTTCCCCTGATCTAACGGTCATCCCATCTCCTACCTCGACCCTGCATATAACCCAACCCTACAACACAACAAAACTACCGCGTCACCAAGTCGGGCCCCACTTTCCACTACCCCCTGTCGACCAACTGCAGCCCGCCACCCGTCCTGGGCTCCACTCCGCAGACTTGCGCGCTAGTCCCTCCACCCTTCCGCATCGTCGATCTCACCCCTTGAGATTTGATGGTCCAAATCCAATATCGCGCGGAAATCGGTGTTGATCTTTAATGATCACGACCCACGCGAAATGGGCAGTTTTCGCCCTACCACGCGGCAGTCGATTAGTGGAATCGCATCACCCCATCCCAATACCACTTACCGTATTTCACCTACGCGATAAACCGTCATGGTTTTCCAAAACCACCTTTCTCCCATTCGCGCCAAATTCAAAATTTATTCGCCTCTCCGCTATGTTCCACCTCTGGAACCCTCCTCTCTGCACTCCCTCCTTCTCTGCAAATCACCCCCGATGCTCCAAACCCAAAGAAAAGTAGTTATACCCCTTCTGCAGGTTTTAAATTAACGTTTTTTTTATTTTTTTGCAGGTTTTTAATGACGGAAACAGGCTAGATGCCCTCCCACTATTATTTTTTGAATGAAACCCCTTGGTGATGACTCAGGGGTCTTAAAAACAAATTATGAGGATCACAAATCTTTTTCTTAGGGTTTTATTGATGATGAATCATGATCATTGATCAATCAATGACCCTCCAACGCAATAAGAAACCCTCCCTGCACACAGACAAGCAAACAAAATAAGCAACGATGAATAAATGAAGAACAGAAATATTAAAGGGGCTAAAACTGAGATCAAAGGATAAATTAAAGGATTAGCCCTTAAAACAGTGATTAAGGATAAAAGGCCAAAGTTTAAAGACAAGGGATAAATGAACAAAACAGTCATAAAGCCGAATGAAGGATAAAGGCAGTAAGACAAAATTAAGGATAAATCAAGGTTCAAAGGCCTGATTGTTGAGTTTTATGATTAAACAAAGACAGATAACCCAAATACAGCTTCGAATAAATAAAAAAATAAGCATTTGCTTTTGCAAAGACTAAACTGCCACCTACAACATGTTTTCTTTTCATAAAGACATTTGGCAGTTATTACACAGTCAAAGATATTTTATATCTGTCAAGGCAGTTATTGTAAAGTTATTATAGGCCTTAAAAGTAAAAAAAAAATCCTCTTCTTCTTTAGAAGTTAGGATAGGAGTTATTGAAACAGAGAAGTAGCTGCAGATATTTCTACCTTAAGCGTTGCATGGTTTTCAAGATTAGGAATGCATTTACTCTGTAATTAATGACACTCAAACCCTATCTTGAGCTCCACTTCCTCATTTTCAGCATAAATACTGCATCTGAACTCATTGTATTGTTGGAATTTGATGACTCTTTGAAGTAATACATAGTCTCTTGGAAGTTGAAGAAAAATTTATGTCTTGGATCTTGTGGATGCCCTGATTTGTTTGTTGATGGAGGAGGCTAGATCACTGGATCCCTGAGCTTGGTTGTTGGTGAAGTGCTTCTATCTGTTATTGTTATTTCCGATTTTCATTATGTTTTCATCTTTCTTTGTTACAGTAGAGTAAAAGTTTTAGG
Organism: Pinus albicaulis; assembly: GCA_034641835.2. Lineage (NCBI taxonomy): Eukaryota > Viridiplantae > Streptophyta > Pinopsida > Pinales > Pinaceae > Pinus > Pinus albicaulis. The sequence continues at coordinate 107,046,514 of CM076573.1, read as the reverse complement.
CTAATAAATGTCTTTTGAAAGCACCTTAGTTCTGTTTACTCTTCACTGTCTTAATGTTTTCTTCTGCAAGGTCTGATTGGAGGATTTCCAGTTCCATCTAACTTGTTATTTTAGAAATAATTCAATAGGGTATAACCAAGGAGTTTCTCTTTTGGTAAGTCCATGTTCCTTTGAGTACGACTTGAGAGGTTGTTTTGAGGAATGATTTCAATAGAGTGAAACCAGGAAGTTTAGTGGCGAGTCCATGCTCCTTTGAGTACAACTTGAGAATTGTTTCTGAAACTTCTTTAAAGTATGCTTAGTAGATTCTAAACCAGGGAAGTCTATGGTGAGCCTTTTCCTCTGGACTGCCTCAAAAAGTTGCTTTAAAGATCCCTAGAGTGTTAGTCAAAAGCATATTAGATTTTTTTTTTTTTATCTTAGGCTGCTCTTATTGTTTATCTTATATGTTTTCTTATCTGAAAGTAGTCTTTTGATTGCTGGATTGTTGTCTGAAAGGTTGCTTATTAAAAGTTTGTCCAAAGAAGTTTATGGTTTTCCCTATCCTTTGGCTTGTTTCAAAATAGTTACCTTGAAATATTTTTCTTGTTTAAAGTACATGTTAAAGGATTCTTAATTACCCTTTGTCCTACTTTTCATTCCTATCCTTAATGTTCATCTCATCATCTCAAAAATTTTTAAGATCCACTAGCCAAGTTAGATTTTCCCTATGATACTCCCCGATCCTTTAATTAACTTATCATGAATTCCATTTGACTCCATTTCCCAATGACTTAGATATTTTCCATTATATTTATGCTCTTTGATCATTATGTCCAATAAAAACAATCAAACAAACCTTGAACTCAATAACTAGCCTAAAATCAACCCTTAAAAAACAAACAAGCACATATCCTTTGCAAATAACCTGAGAGATCCCTCTCTGAGTCTACGAAGGCTAGGTCCTAGAACTCTAAAGACTGGTTCCATGTTTCTTTTTCATTTGGTATGCCAATCTGCCAAATCGCAGGACCCCAACAGGCGTGAGGCTTCAACAAGTATATTCAGCCTCCTTTTCTCTTCTTTCTTGGTTAGGGCTTCAATATTTGCATTAGCTCTTCTAAGATTTTCCCTTACAATTTTGTCTTTTTGGGCATAGTACTTTACCTTCTTCCTCAGTATATCATTATCTCTGTTTTCCTTCCCTAAAATATTCTCTAGGTGCTGGTTAGCTCTGTCAAGCCATGGCTCCCGATTTTCATTGATTACCATTGAAAAATGTTCATTCAAGGTGAGTTGATTAGCAAGCTCAGCCTCTTTTTTCCTTTCCAATGTTAAAGCTCTTTTCATCCCTCTAGTCTTAGGCATTCTCCTTGGAAATTGTTCTACTACCTCATCTGTCACACCACATGTTTGTAGTGCCTCTTCAAGCAATACTTTGGCTTTTTCTGTCTCTCTTTGAGCTTTGATGAATTTGACCTTGTCAATGACATGTTTTGTTTTCAGTTGCTGGTTCTCCTGCTCGAGAAATTCAATGACAAATTTAGACCTATCAAGATTAGTTTGAAGCTCTCTAATCTTGGCCACTTTTTCCTTGATGATTATGTTAATTTCCTCATCGTCATCATGCTCATCTAGGTCAACAACATCAAAATCCTGTTCTGTCTCATGGAGGTCCTCCTCATCATGTGTGATCTCTGCCTGAATATTTACCTCTGTCATCTTTTGCTTCCCTTTGTCTACCTGCTTTGTCGATGTAGAAGGCAAGTCCTCTCCCGTAATTTGTGGGGAAAACACTTTCCTGTGACCTCTTTGGTATTTTTTTTCCAATAGTTCTATCTCAGTCTGCTTAGTATTTTGAGGCTCACTGATTTCAGCTCAGCTAGGTGATCCTGTCTCAATGTGGGATGGAGATGATGGTAGTGAAGGAGATGAAGGAGACTGATCTGATGATGATGCATGAATTATGGGCTGAGATGGAGGAATGTATGTGGAAGGATGAGATGATGAAGGCACAATTTGGGCATGTTGAATAGTTGGAGCGGTGAATATTTCATTAGATATGAAAGTACTCCATGAAATTCTTAATTGATTGAGGTGATGGAGGACTATGAGTTTGATGAGGGAGTGGTGAAAAAAACTTTGCATTTGATGGCCATAATCTATATTTTGGGCAATAAATGTCATCTTTTAAATGCTCTGGAAGAGAAAATAAGGTATGTTGAGCATATTGACCCTTGTGAAGTGCATACGTAGCCGAATGTGATAAGTATAAAGTCTAAAGAACCTACCTTCACAAGAAAAGTATTTCATGAAAATTTTCATCATGGGAGCATATCTCTCTAGGAGGTAAGAGAAAGGAAAAATCCTCTTTCTTTCATTCTTGTATCTAGGTTTAATGTATGGCTCATAGTATCGCTCCTCCAAGTCTGTTTGCTTGAACCATTTTTCCCCAACATTTTGGATTCCAGTGGCAGCTGATATGATGGAAGTGGACAAAGTGAAAGTGACGCCAGCAAGGGTTACCTGTTTGTCATGGAGATTGGAGATGAATAGTCTGGTCAACATAGGATGATGTTGGGCCCTTTGTACTTTCTCACAGTATTCAAAACATCCTACATGTTTAAAACATGTCATAGTTACGGGAGATGCCACGAGTTCCCTGGTATTTGTTAGCTCAAATCTAAGGATTCTCCCTCCTCTGCTTGACTTCTTCTCATTTCTTTCTTCTCCCTCACTATGTTTTATGTTATGTTCTTCTTCCATAGGTGTCCTAGTATGAAAACCTAGGGATATGTGATGATAGTGGAATGTAGGTAAAGGGAGTGGAGAATAGTGTGAGGAAATTTAGGGAGATGGGGGAAGGGATTTTTTATTTGAGGGAGGAGACAGGGAGTAGGAATGATGAGGGAATTTGAATAGGGAATTTAAATATAGTTTAGGGATTTTGGAAGCCTAGGTAAGTGAGTAGCCTAGGGTTTAGGGTTTGGGGATGAAAGGTTTAGGGAAAGGGGATTATGTGATATATTGGTTGAAGTAGTAATAACAGTGATAAGGGAAAGGAATGTGGGGTTTTTGGGAATTAAATTACAAGTGAAATTGGAAATTGAGAGTGAACTAAGGTTTCCAAAGCAAGTAAGACACCAAATCTTTCACAACAAAGACAAACACCACAAAATCGATTTCAAGAGGAGAGTAATGATGGAATTAGACCTTAGTTTCTTGCTGGAGGTCGAATGCATTGTTGCTAAATATTGAAGGCCGTGTGATGATTTTGATGGCGTTCTGGATTTTTTTGTAGAAATCAGGCAAACATGCAGCGGACAGAGTAAACGTGCAACGCAAAGAGAAAACGCGCAGTGCATAGAGAAAATGCGTAGTGCAACCTCTATTTTGTAATATTTCGCCCTCAAAACTTGAAAATCATGATTTTGCTGAGGTTGATCAAGGATGGAGGATAAAAATGAAGTTTTTTTTATGTCATGAGGTTTATGTACTTGAGTGAATTTGATTTTAATCCTTTGAAACCCACTTTTCTAATGTTTCAAATTTCAAATTTAAACTTTGTAGAATACCCTTACACTTCTAAACTTTTTTCTTTGACATTTGATTAGAGGATGAATTGAGAATTCTTGCACTTTGACATGTGCTTGTTTGGCATGTGGAACTGAGTTGGCAGCTTGGGAAGTAGGTACTTATTACATATAATGAACATAAAATTATATAAATGAAAAATAAAATTGCATCTCTGTTTTTGGAATAAAATTACATTTTAGAATGAAACTCACACTTGAAAGAAGAATTACAACTTTGAAAACTATCTTTACATGCTTGCAAATCCTCTTTAAATGGTAAAGGGATATTATTTAGATCACTCTCATACTTTTACTCACCTTATGCAATGAAATGGTGTTTTATTTAGACCTTGGAAAATAAAAACCTAGAGACCTAATGAAGACCTTGAGTGACAAGACTTCATGGTATGTTGAGTCTCAAAAGTGTTTTCCATATTCATACATATTTTCATTATGTCATTACCATTTAGCTCTCATTTCATAACTATCTGACCTAAAACCCTACATCAAGTAACTATTTTCATAAATATATGGGTTAGGATATTTGTCTTCCAAAGTTATTTATTTTATGTGTTTAAAGTGAATTTATGATTAGAAACTAGAAAATTAACATAGTTTCATATATCTATATATGTGTTATGAGTTTTGTGACATGTGTAGGTCAAAAGGAGACTTCTAGAAGACCCTTATGTGGCACTCTAAAACCAAATTCGAATTTGGTTGGAGAAGATTATGGGATCAAGAGGATATGTGTCTCACTTCCTTGTTGTATTGAAGCTCTAAGAGGATATGTGTCTCATTCCTCAAGTTGTGTTAAAACTCTAGAAAGACATGTGTCTTATCATTTCCTATTTTGATTGTAACTCTAGAGATGGAGGGAGAGATTCATGGACTCCCATTAATGAGATGACTCCTCATATTTTGTATAAATAGGAGAAACTTTCTCCTATCATAGGTAATGAGGAAGTAATGAAAAAGTAGTAGAGAAGTCTTTTGTAACAAAGTTCAAGATGGAATGGGATGTAGATTTGTGAGTTATTTTTAATAGAGAAATTCAGTTCTTTGATGCTGTTTTGATTACAACTTTAAGGAGCTAAAGGACTTCACCAAATTGGTAGCAGAGGGCCCCTGCTATCCAAGGAGGTTTTTACATGTTTTCTAGATAAGTTGCTTTCAATTCTGTTTTGTCATATTTCCTTACTTAGATTGCTTTCTGAAATCATAGCTTTTAGCATAATTTTTAGCTTTTAGATTACAGTAGGCAGCCCGGGCATTTGCATATCTTTTGACTAATGACATGGAATCAATATTGTTCTGCTGCTAATTTATTTTTCTTAGTTTTTGTTTAATTCCAGTACTGCTTTGTTTATTTCAGTCTTGCACATTTGTTTCAGTAGTTAGATTTAGATATATTAAAGTGCTCATGTCATTTTCAGTTACCTCCGAAAGCCACAGCTGGACTGATGGTGAGGGATTGAAGTATGAGTGTGTAGTTTGATATTAGTTTACTTTCTGCAAGTTAGATATATTAAATTGCTCATGTCATTTTCAGTTACCTCCGAAAGCCACAGCTGGACTGATGGTGAGGGATTGAAGTATGGGTGTGTAGTTTGATATTAGTTTACTTTCTGCAAGTTAGATATATTAAATTGCTCATGTCATTTTCAGTTACCTCCGAAAGCCACAGCTGGACTGATGGTGAGGGATTGAAGTATGAGTGTGTAGTTTGATATTAGTTTACTTTCTGCAAGTTAGATATATTAAATTGCTCATGTCATTTTCATTTACCTCCGAAAGCCACAGCTGGACTGATGGTGAGGGATTGAAGTATGAGTGTGTAGTTTGATATTAGTTTCTTTTTCTGCAAATTAGATATCAGATTGCTCAAGTTGTTTATGGTTACCTCAGAAAGCCATAGCTGGACTAATGGCGAGGGATCAGAATATAAGTTGATGTAATTTGATTTAGATTTACTTTGTTGCAATTCTGGATTTCTTTAAGCATAGTTTATTTTGTGTTTAGACAGCAGCAAGGATAGTTTGGTTTTCATGCTCAATAGTTCATTGTTTGATTTATTAGGCTAGCAGCACATTTTCATTTCCTTTCAAGTTTTGTCATTGTATGTTTCAAATTCCTTTTGAAGTTTGAAGTTGGTAAATCATTATAAAGGATATCATTGCCTTGAATATTCATAACCATACTTGTCTTTTAGAATTTCCATCTCACATTAGGAAACCAACCAAGATCAATAAAAATCCAAAAACGACAAAAAGTAAGAGATAGGTTATCTTGCACATATAGTGCGCCACACTTCGTCAGCTTACGAATCCCTGGTTGATAATTTATGTTAGCAATTTAGGACACACTAAATTGACTAAACATTTTGGCGCCGTTGCCGGGGAAGTGTAACTAGGTAGCCTTATTTCTTACATCTAAAAAAAATTAATAATTCTTGAGTATGCTCTCCTCCTGCACTTTGTGTGATCTGGAGGATCAGAAAAAAGGATTGTTATGTAAAAAAAAATTAATAATTCTTGAGTATGCTCTCCTCTTGCACTTTGTGTGATCTGGAGGATCAGAAAAAGAATTGTTATGTGAAAAAGAAAAAAAAAAAAGAGGAGACAAAATAAAACTTCATCATTTCAATTGATTCAACAATTTAAAAAAAAAAATTTGTTTTCATGAAAAACTTTGATTTCAATAAATTGTTTTGTTTAATGAATATATATGTGTATTTTTAAATTTTTGAAAATATAACATACATAATTTTATTAAACAAATCAATTAAAAAAAAAATAAAAAATAAAAAAATAAAAATTAAATTTTTTTGTTACTAAGATATATATGTATATTTTTATTTTTGAAAATATATATATAATTTTAATAACAAATCATTTAAAAAAAAAAAAAAAAATTCAATAAATTGTTTTGTTTAGTATATTACATATGTATATTTTTAATTTTTCAAAATTTAACATGTGTAATTTTATTAACAAAACAAATAAATTAAAAAAAAAAAATCATTTTGCTTAGTAAAATATATATGTGTATTTTTAATTTTTAAAAATATAACATATAGTTTTATTAACAAAAAAAAAAAAATAATAATAATAATAATTATAATAAAAATAAACAGCCACTGCCCTTCACGGCCATTTACCTCTTTGGAATTATGTCGCACTGATCACCTAAATGTGTGCAGAGCCATCCGGTAGAACTGTCTCACGAGGAGCGTGAACTCTACAATAGTGTGGAAACAGAAGGCATAAAAGTAATTCAAAACTTCATTAATTCAGGCACATCCTTCAGATAATTCTACGTCTGTGATGATGCATCGTTGTGCCCATCTAATGAGGAGTCATTGTTGTCGTCTTTAAATTAGAAAATGATTCAGGCGATCTCAATTTTCTGAAGAAATTACTTTCAGTTTTGCAAGCTGGAGATGACTTTGACTGTCCAGTATATTTATCACCACCATCAGAGGCTATCATAACCATCTGTTCACGTGTTCTGTAAGAAGTGCGTTGAGAAGACATTGAAACATCTAAAGCCATAGTGTCCATTGTGTCGCAACAGCATAAACACCCAATTTGGAAATGAAATTTTGAACCACGTTCTGAGAAAACGATTTTTGTTACAGCACATCCAGAAATGCAACTGTCATTGACACATTATTTTCAAACACGTTTTCTGAACGATTTAGGATGAATTTTGAAAATCCACGACATGGGTTTTTTCGCCAACGTGGTCAATTAGATAACCCAGAAATCGCTTTAGGAAATTCGTGGCAGTCTGGGAGAATTTCTCGGTTCTTTGAAGGCCATTTTTGTCTGCCGCGTGAGGAAAAACGGTTTTCTGTTTGCACAGTGGAGAGTTTGAACGGCACTCTGCATTAATTTCACCCATCATTCAGTTTCCTGATATCAAGAAGAAGAATTTCAGTCAAAATCAAAGTCTTATCGTGGCATTCAACCACATTCCACATGATTTATGATGGTGAAGGATGTCGGGTCTTTGTTGTTCAAAGGGTTGCTGGAAATTTCCACATTTCGGTGCACGGCTTGAACATTATTGTTGCTTAACAGAAATTTGAAGGTGCAAATCATGTTAATGTGAACCATGTAATTCATGATTTATCATTTGGGCTAAATTATCCTGGAATACACAATCCACTTGATGGTACTATCCACATTCTTCGCGATGATTTTAACCGTAGCTGGCCAGCGGTCTATTTTTTTTCAACAAGCTTGTCTCATTTACATTGCTTGCACACTTTGGGTAGCATTGTTATCATTTCTTATTTCTGTAGAGTGTTTACATACCGGTTTAATAAAATTATATATGTATATATTTTAAAATATATCATATATAATATTAAAAAAAAAAAAAAAAATTCAATTTTGTTATTTAAAAAATAAAAAAATAAAAAAATTTTGAATCAATGAAATGAATAAGTTATTTGCTCGTTTTTCTGAAGGTATTGATTAATTTTGGACTGATGATGAAGAATGAATGGCTAACTTTTTATTCAAGATTTTTAGCTACAGAAACCGTCGACATTCTGCAGTTGAAGTTCAATTCCGCAGCTGAAGTCCAATTCCGCAGCTGTTCTCCAATTCCGCAGCTGAAGTCCAATTCTGCAGTTGTTCTCCAATTCCGCAGCTGAAAAACCTCATTGTTCAAATCAGCATAACTTTCTCATACAAAATCAGATTTTGATGATTTAAGTATCGTTGGAAAGGTCTCAACAAGATCTACACAATGAGAAATCCATCATTAGAGTTTGAAATGGTAAATAATGAAATAAATTTCTGAAAAGAAGCTACATTCAACTTGAGGCACTAATTCCAAAACATGTATAAATTCTTTTGATTTTTCCTTTGAAGACTTGTTTCATTAATACAAATTCTTAGTTTTGTGTGTAAATATCATAACTAGAGAGATTGATCACCTCTCTCCTTTGATAATCTTACATTCCATTGCAGAAGAAGTATTAGTTTTTTTTGCAGGTTCCAGGAGGAAAGACAAATAACTACAAGAGAATGGTGTCTCTCTAAGAGACCAATTTGTTTCATAAGAGGATGATCAACAACAAAGAGGAAATATGCTGATGCAAAATCAGATCCAAGCACTTGAAAAACTTTTAGATACTATTGTCTCCATCACATCCATACCTCATAATAAACCATTCACCTCATTTCACTTCATGTTTTCCATTTACATTCACATCCACTTTTCATTTCTTTTTGTCCATTCATAACCCACAAATAAAAGCAAGAGGCTCATTCATATGCTTATTGCCCATTGCCATTTCTACTCCTCATTGCCATCTTCCATTTTCATTTTCCATTTCTTGTCATTTTCATTCCGCAAATAAGCCCTGCTTCAATGCAAATTATTGAGTCCATAGTCCTTTGAGTCTAAGTTCTTTGTAAAAACACCTTGAGGCTTGCATGCCTTAATGGCAAGTTCTCATGCTGATAAACAATGGGAATACATTGATGTCTCTTGTTCGTCAGATCTTCTAGGTGACTCGACATCAGCAAAATCATTCGTACCTAGCAAGATGTGTTTGGGCATCTTGACTCTCATTGTCATCAATGGTGAGAATTCTCGTGTTGACTAGTGGCATCCATTAATGGCCACTAATTCAACAATTTCCTACTATGTTCGACATCAGAACATCTTTTCACATAGTAGGAATTATGCCAATGAGTTTTGAAGACATGAAGACTATTATTTTCAGCATTTTGGAGCAGATTTAGCAAGTTTTAGTAGAAGCAATAAAAAGTCATCTCATCTCTTTATCCATGACTCCTCTTGTTCAGCCACTTGAAGAAGAATATGATCAGAATTTTGCAGCCACTACACATACACAACTCATCCACATTTAAGGTAAGTGAAGGTATGTTGTTTTCTAATTTTTAGTCATGTAATTCATTAGAATGCTAAAATTGTAACTTTGGAAAAATTCCTCACTCCCTTTTTTCACATTGTCATATCTTTAGTTGGGGGTAAGGGACATCATTTCATATTCACATGTCATACATTATCACACATTTTCATTTCATTTCCACCCACATATACTTCCCAACCAACTATTGTTGCAACATGATCCAAAAGATTATATGCCTTGCAAATGATCAATTCATTGATGAAGTAATTGATTCTAAATGTTTTCATGAACTTTGATGCAACAAAGAAAATAAAGCATTGTTACACAAGAACCAATGCTTAAAAAAAAAAAAAAAAAAATGGTTGTCACACAAGAACCAACCATTGAAAAAAAAAAAAAAAATGTGTTGCAATCAAATGTATTATACTTTTCCAAAAAGGAAAATATCAAGAAGCAAAGTTTGGAATGAATCTATATGAGTCAAAACTCATAAAAGATCAACTCATGAACAAATGAATCATTGCAATAGTTGCATGAGGACATGCAACAACTTCAGTTGGGGGGTATGTTGAGTCTCAAAAGTGTTCTCCATATTCATACATATTTCCATTATGTCATAACCATTTAGCTCTTATTTCATAACCATTTGACCTAAAACCCTACATCAAGTAACTATTTTCATAAATATATGGGTTAGGATCCTTGTTTTCCAAAGTTATTTATTTTATGTATTTTAAGTGAATTTATGATTAGAAACTAGAAAATTAACTTAGTTTCATATATTTATATATGTGTTATGAGTTTTGTGACATGTGTAGGTCAAAAGGAGACTTCTAGAAGACCCTTATGTGGCACTCTAAAACCAAATTCGAATTTGGTTGGAGAAGATTATGGGATCAAGAGGATATGTGTCTCACTTCCTTGTTGTATTGAAACTCTAAGAGGATATGTGTCTCACTTCCTTGTTGTATTGAAACTCTAAGAGGATATGTGTCTCATTCCTCAAGTTGTGTTGAAACTCTAGAAGGACATGTGTCTTATCATTTCCTATTTTGATTGTAACTCTAGAGATGGAGGGAGAGATTCATGGACTCCCATTAATGAGATGACTCCTCATATTTTGTATAAATAGGAGAAGCTTTCTCCTATCATAGGAAATGAAAAAGTAATGAAAAAGTAAATTTTAGGCTTCTGCGATGATTATCTTGTGTAGAGAAGTTTTCCGGTTTAATCGCATCCATTTTTGTTGATTTCCGACGTTTCGAACCCAGCCAACGGGGTTCATCATCAGGGAAAGATCTATGGGAAAACTTCTCTACACAATAATGAAAAAGTAGTAGAGAAGTCTTTTGTAACAAAGTTCAAGATGGAATGGGATGTAGATTTGTGAGTTCTTTTTAATAGAGAAATTCAGTTCTTTGATGCTGTTTTGATTACAACTTTAAGGAGCTGAAGGACTTCACCAAATTGGTAGCAGAGGGCCTCTGCTATCCAAGGAGGCTTTTACATGTTTTCTAGATAAGTTGCTTTCAATTCTGTTTTTTCATATTTCCTTACTTAGATTGCTTTCTGAAATCATAGCTTTTAGCATAATTTTTAGCTTTTATATTACAGTAGGCAGCCCGGGCATTTGCATATCTTTTGACTAATGACATGGAATCAATATTGTTCTGCTGCTAATTTATTTTTCTTAGTTTTTGTTTAATTCCAGTACTGCTTTGTTTATTTCAGTCTTACACATTTGTTTCAGTAGTTAGATTTAGATATATTAAGCTGCTCATGTCATTTTCAGTTACCTCCGAAAGCCACAGCTGGACTGATGGTGAGGGATTGAAGTATGAGTGTGTAGTTTGATATTAGTTTACTTTCTGCAAGTTAGATATATTAAATTGCTCATGTCATTTTCAATTACCTCCGAAAGCCACAACTGGACTGATGGTGAGGGATTGAAGTATGAGTGTGTAGTTTGATATTAGTTTACTTTATGCAAGTTAGATATATTAAATTGCTCATGTCATTTTCAGTTACCTCCGAAAGCCACAGCTGGACTGATGGTGAGGGATTGAAGTATGAGTGTGTAGTTTGATATTAGTTTACTTTCTGCAAGTTAGATATATTAAATTGCTCATGTCATTTTCATTTACCTCCGAAAGCCACAGCTGGACTGATGGTGAGGGATTGAAGTATGAGTGTGTAGTTTGATATTAGTTTCTTTTTCTGCAAATTAGATATCAGATTGCTCAAGTTGTTTATGGTTACCTCCGAAAGCCATAGCTGGACTAATGGTGAGGGATCAGGATATAAGTTGATGTAATTTGATTTAGATTTACTTTATTGCAATTCTTGGATTTATTTAAGCATAGTTTCTTTTGTGTTTAGACAGCAGCAAGGATGATTTGGTTTTTATGCTCAATAGTTCACTGTTTGATTTATTAGGCTAGCAGCACATTTTCATTTCCTTTCAAGTTTTGTCATTGTATGTTTCAAATTCCTTTTGAAGTTTGAAGTTGGTAAATCATTATAAAGGATATCATTGCCTTGAATATTCATAACCATACTTGTCTTTTAGAATTTCCATCTCACATTAGGAAACCAACCAAGATCAATAAAAATCCAAAAACGACAAAAAGTAAGAGATAGGTTATCTTGCACATATAGTGCGCCACACTTCGTCAGCTTACGAATCCCTGGTTGATAATTTATGTTAAGAATTTAGGACACACTAAATTGACCAAACAATAACCTGACTGATATAATGACATGATGAAATGGACTTTCATGACTGAAGTATGCTCAACAAGACATGAAGGTGGGCCAGAAAATATAATTTTTTTATGAGGAGTCATTTTTTTGGACTAAGGCTACCATCAATGAGTAAATTTTTGCATGGCCTAATGGAATCATTAAAAATTTATGAGTGGGACTCCTAAAATGATATGAAAAGAGTATTTTTGATCCCTGAAGGCAATATGCAAATACTAACACTAACACAAAGGAGGAAAACCTTTTGGTGACCAAATCTGGCCACAGTGGAGCAACCTATAAGTGAAGGCATTGCAGTTGGCATGCAGGGAGCATTGGTCCTCAAATTGGTTCGGATAGGGCAATTTAGGGTTGAAATTATGAGGGATGAAAGGTACATGCCTAGGGCTTTGTGCAAGATGATTACAAAGGGGAATAGGATGTTGATTGATCCCATTAGGAGGCTCACTTTGATTGGATGTGGAAAAATGGCCTATAACAACGTCTATTGGGAGGAGAGAGGTTGCCTTATATTTACGTAGGTCAACTTAACAAAGATAAAAACTAGGTATTTTCCAACTCGTAAATTAATTTTTTATTCAATGAGGAGTTAGGAGGCATGTAAAGGAGTCATGTTATTTATTTGGTATTTTATGTGGATGTTATGTTGTTGATTGGAAATGACAGAAAAATTATCTAGGATGTGAAGACTCAGTTGTCCTATAAATTTGACATGAAGTATATTGGTGCTACAAGCTATATTTTGAGCATGGAAATTAAACGATATCAAGCAAAGAGGAATCTCTATTTAAACCAAAGGAAGTGTTTCAAGATAATATTACATAGGTTTAATATGCAAGATAGAAAACCGATGAAGGTTCCTATTCCTATAGGTGTAAATTTATTTGTTGAACAATATCCCAAGACACATGAAGAGGAAGAGTACATGTCCCATGTTCCATATTCGAGTGTAGTTGATAGCCTGATGTATGAAATGGTATGTACCATACCAAAAATTTCATTTGCATTAGGAGTATTAAGCAGGTTTGTGTCAAAAACAAAGAAGGAAGAATGGACAACAATGAAGTGGGTTTTTACATATTTGTGTAGCACTAGTGATTATTATTTTTGTTACCAAGGAAGACTAGGATTGCAAAGAATGTTGGACATATGTGGCTTTGTTGATGCAAACTGGGCTGGAGATATGGATCATATAATATCTACAAGTGGGCATGTGTTTGCACTATTTGGAGGAATAATATGTTGAATGAGAAAGATGCAGTATGTAGTGGCACTTTCAACTAAAAAGGATGAATACATGGTAGCCACTCATGCAAGCAAGGAATAAGTTTGGTTATAGAGATTCTGTTCAGGTATGGGATCGGTACAACAAGCTATAAGGATATAATGTGACAACCAAAGTGAAATTTTCTTGACAAATAACCCTTCTTATCATTCGAAGACAAAGCATATTGATGTTCGGTATCACTTCTTAAGGGATATGATTGAAATAAAAAAGGTGTTTTTGGTAAAGGTGAACACTTCGAAGAAAATTGTAGATGCATTGACAAAATATCTGAGCACAAAAAAATTTTCGTGGTGTAGAGAAACAATGGGCATTGCAGCTCGGGACTAATGATTGTGCACTCTTGTGGCCCCCTCTGTGGAAAGAAAACAACAAGTGGGATAATGTTGGGTATTTGTTATATTCTTTCCACGACTAACACTATACACTATTACATTGTGATGGGTGCAACGGGAGGGTCATAGGTGCTGGAATCCCCCCATGTCAGGGGTTTGCAGGGAGGTGGTAACCCCCTTCCACGAGGTTCGAGGTAATGCCTCAGGAAAAAAAAATTATGCAGACCCAATAATGGTTGGGCAGATCCAAGGATGGGGGGAAGACCCAAGAATGGTGGGCAGACCCACCAATGGTTTTACGCATAGCTTTTGGACATGATTTTAGGCATGATGGTTTTTCTCGTGGTATTTTGCAGATCCGATCAAGGGAACTATAGTTATGTTATAATCCAAGGTTAATTTATTACGATTTATGAATGCTTCAACATGTATATAATTTATTGTAACACTAAAATAAATATACTGAAAAAACAATTTGGTTTTCCTGGTTTTGGGTTCCAGGAGAAAAAATTTATGTATATTTCCGCCATTGTATACTTTTCCGTTTTTTAAGAATCATTTGCAAGTAATTTATGTACAAGGTTAAAACATACATATTTTATATTCACTAAATATTTATCTATTAATTTATTCAATTAGTGTTATGCACATTTGTGTCACCATTTCAATAAAAAAAACTTTTGGTTTATATGTGTTTTATCAAATTCATTTATTTTCCTAAAGTAAATGTAGGTACCTTGAATTTTTATCACTTAGAAATTTCCTTGGTTGTGGAAGGAAACAATTGAGGTAACATCTAACCAATCTCTTGAATTGAAAGTTATCCCTTTCAATATGAAGGGGTATCCTTTCTATAACTCATTCAAATGTGATTGGGTATGTACTTAGAACAATGGCTAGATCTGATTAGATTATATGAAATTGGTTTGGAAAGGAAAAGTAAAACCATTGGGCATGGAGTGTCTAATAAAAATACACTAGCTACAAGTCACACAAACTTAATCTACTAGAAGCAAGATATTTTTAGGTTTCTTAGGAAAATCATTAATGAGATATGGTAGGAGACAGTAGAAGTAAACATAAAAAACAGAGCAGCCATGTGAATTATGCAATTGACATTTAAGTTGAAAAACACATAATAAATTTGAATATCCTAAAACAAAGAATTTACACATAAATATGTTTCATAACCTTTATTCAAATTACTGAAGATATATGAATTCAAGTTTTGACTAAGAAAGAGGAAAAACACAATTGGACACTGACCGAAAACCTTCAACACGTGAGTCTTTGAAATTCTTTAATACTGCTTGCAACAAGTTCTATTAATATAAAAGACAATATACACTAGGTCTGATTTTCAAAAAATTATGAACCCTTCTTCATTCTAGAGATTTTGTCTTTATAGAAAAGATTACAACTTACAATAGGTTTCTAGTATGTACTTAATTACAATCTTCTAAAAATAAAAGCGTATATGTTAGCGTGCTACAAAATTGGCTAGAAAACTGGGTAAAAAATGGTGGTTGATCATCTGCCCCATTTTCTGGAACCTGTGCCTCGTCATCTCTATAAAAATATTATTTGTTGCACAGCTCTTCCTTTCGGGCTTCTTGATTTGATAGCGCTGGCAATCTCATTGTTATCCTTTTGAGGTTGAAAAATAAACAGTATCGCTAACATACTGTATGTCCGCACTTTTATAGAATCAATTACCAAAAATGCACTACCAATGAAACTGTAAGTGCTCATTCACCTTAACCATTGAAATTTTTTGAAAGATGGATAATCGACCTACAAATCAAAATTTCACCGTGACAGTGGGAAATCAAAATTGTGCGCTAAATAATCAACTAGCTAAGTGTACTAGCTTCTTCTAGTAGAATGTCAACATTTGTCCTCCTCTGCCTCTTACTCCTATGAACCTCAATAGTAACCCATTTCTTTGAGTCTCTGGTTTTCTTTGGTATCTTTGAGCTTTTGGACTTCTATTGGTTTATGATCAATTCCTTATAAGGGGTCTTATCTACATCTATGACCTCCTTTTCTAACCCAAGATTATATTTCAACTTGATGTTCAGTCTCAACTTATTCAACAACCTCGTGTGGGGTAATTTTCCACCTTTAAACACCTCTGCCAAGGTGGGTTCCTTATCTACTGGTGTCTACTCTGCTTCAGGCTCAATCATTTTTCCCTTGGATTTCTTTGTTTGCTTGTTAAATAATTTTTCTACAGGTAGTGGGATTGTTGTAACCTTAGGGATAACCCCTAGTTGAGTAGAGGTCAGTGCTTAAGACATATATTCAGAAACATAAAAAAATTATTTGTTGTCCCATTATGATAATTCAGAAGTTTTTTTTTTTTATAGGTAATAATAATGAAATCTTCTTGGAATATGAACACATATCAAGGTGGCCTCACTAACATTGAATATGATTCTAAGTTGTAGTAGAGTGATGAAAGAGATGATTTAAATTCTAGAACAAAACGCTAGTTAGTGTAGAATCTCTTACTTCAAACTTTAAAAGAAATATGGAAGAAAAATAAATGAAAATATAGAAAAGAGGAGTACATATTTTTAGGGTCCTATAATAATAGGATTCGTAATTTTGAATTGACTATGTAAAATTTTGCAATATTGTACATGCCTTTGCTTTCTACAAATGTATTCCCATATTTAAAAGATGAAAAGATGGAAAGTCCTAAAATAACAATCAAAGGACCAAAAGAAACAAGATCAAGAAAGAATATCGAGTATGAACCTCACAAAAAGAAATAAAAATAAGATCATGAAAGTGTTGCACATTCAAATGCCACTACTATTAGTTTACTTCTACAAATAAAATTGTTTGCATCTTGTCCAAAATTCCACAATTCATGATAATCATATAGTTTAATCTTGATTATTCATGTTTTAAATTTCATGTTTTGATAGTTAGTAAATAAGATCTGGCCAAACCATTTAATCTTGGAAAATCAATAGTTAGGTAGAGAATAAAATGAGCTCATCAGTTTAATTTGAGCCATTGGAAGTTATAAGGTTAGAATTAGATTAGTTTGATTATTAAAAAAAAAAGGGTCAGCAAGCTCAAATACACCCAATAAAATGAAGAAAATTTTTTAGAGTAAATGATGGGTAGGCAGAAGAACTTTTTGCAATTCATGGAAAGCACTGTTGGTTCATCTCATATTTCTAACATCCTTTTAAAACTTTCCCCCTTGTAAAATATCCCTTTCCCCTCATTTTAACCCTTTTCCCTTTATTCTAACTATTTCCCCTTCCTATAAACCATTTTCCCTTCCTAAACCCCTTTTCCCTAGTTCTAAACTCATTCCCTTCACTAAATTCCCGTCTCCTTTACTAATTCCCTTTTTCTAATAAAACAGCCAAAACCCACTTACCCAAGATTTAAATTACTTATTATATATCAGAACCCATTGCAAAAAACTCTTCCCCGATGTCATTTTAACACTTATTCCTAAAATATTACTAAACATCCTGCATCGATACTCATTCACCCCATATTTATTAATTCCCATTTTAAATAGTTTTCAACCCCCTTTAATCATTTTAACATATAGTTTACATTATATTGTTTTCCTAGCTTTATATTATATTTCCCCTATCCCCATATTATATTAATCTCCCACTTAATATATTAATCCCTAACCTGAAAATATATTAAATCCCTTAGCGTATTAATTCCATTGCATAGATTAACCCTCCAACATATTACTTAGGCCTCCGCCTATTTAGTTCTCGGCCCCACCTTTTTAAACCCTCCACTCATGACATCCATTTGATTTCTTTAGATAGAATCCAATGGCCCCAATCCTTTTTCGCATCCTCCAACAGATAAAACTTTAAAACCACCCAAGGTTGTGAAATTAGTGGTTTCTCCCATCCCCTCCCCTGCCACGCAACGCTTTCACATCATATCACACTCCCTATCCTAAAACCATTAACCATCCCTCCACTATGTGATAAACCGTCAGTTAGCCTCATGTACAGTGTGATAAACCACAACAGTGAATCCCTGTGCTATTTGATAAACCTTTCAACCCTGCGTGTAATTAACATGCTCATCATGCATTTTGATAAGTCATCCTTGTTTGAAAGCCACACCTGTGCAATGTAAAAATCACAGAGTTCCCACAATATGAGATTTCGCTATTTCCTTACCTCTGTTTGAATTGCATAAACCAGAAAACCATTGCCAGCCTGAGATAAACTCTACAATCCGGACTCCTTCCACAGGCCTCCATTTTCCATGAAAACGTTTTCATCTCCCAAAAAACCATGTTTTTATTAATTATTGATTTGTTTTGCAGGTTATTAGCAAAACATGAACTTGGATAAATAGCTTAATACTAGTTAAAACATGTTTATTACAAGAACTCACAAGGAAATGAATTCAATTTTTTCACTCAGCAGAAGATTCATAAACAAAAAGGAAAATCAAGTTAAAACAGAGATAGATAAGAAAAAATACACAGTAAAAGGTAAAACATAGATGAAATCATTTTCACCAGCAACAGTGATTTACATCAGGGAAAACAGTAAAGAGAACAGTCAGGATAAAGGTAAACTGAGCAGTTAAAGTGAAAGGCAGAGTAACAGATAAAGGTCAAAAACAAAGTTAAAAGACAGGACAGAGGAAGAAGACAGCGTGAGAGACAAGCCAGTATGAGAGAAACCAACAGATAACAACAATCAAGTAAAATAGGGACAAATTTTTAGTTAGTTAAAAGGTGTCACTACCTTTTAGCATCCAGATATTTTATTTCCCAGAATAAATCCTAAATCAGTTTAGGATATTTTATATTATTTTTTGTATAAATACTTCAATCATTCGAAGTATTAAGTCTGTATGGATTTCTAAATATTTCTATAGTTGTATTGATCTAAGAAACAGAGGATTTATTGTAACATTTTCAAGTCATCAGACTAGAATAAGGAATAAAGGCATTGCATTACAGGATTCATGTGTTGGGCCACTTCAGTGAAGTATCTTTCTATTTTTTAAATTGTTATTTTCTTAAGTATTTCACATACTTGAATGTTTTCCAATTTAAATGTTATAACAGGATTATTAGTGCAGAAATTGTTTAAGTACACTCTGCCTTGAACTGCTATTCATTTTGATGTTTTCTTCTAATATCTAGATTATGGAATTCTTCATTTCTCCCTAGTTTCGAATGATCTCTTTCATCTCCTTCATTATCTGGTTTTAGGAATCCTTAACTTCTCCTTAATCTCGGTTGAAATCACTTCACCACATAGGCTAAAAGATCTAAAATTACTCGGCTACCTTGCCCTGTGAACACTTCCTTTAGACCTTGACTCAGTCTTGTTTTCTTGACACTTTGACTCCATAGCCCAATGGTAAAAATACAGGCTTCTATCCATTTGAAATAGTAATTCCACCACCAAACCAAACTCAAATCACAACCCAATCAATCTTACTTAACTAGCCTAAAATCAACTAAAAATAAATAAAGTTAAATCATAAAGAGAGAGCCCTGTTTGAGTATTAGGAAGGCTAGATCCTGATCTCAAAAGTAGGTTTGTGGTTACCTTGGTGAGTTATTTCTTTAACCTTGAGAAATTACTGAGTGATAACATATTGGCGACTCTGCTGGGAAAATATCAATCTATTCCTTCAGAAAAATTATACAAGAATCAGATATGATCTATGATGGTGGATAGTGATCATACACACAAAGGTTAAAATCATCCACTTGGTGACTCCAACTCCAAATCAATTTCAAAATCAAGACTCCACTAGAGGAATGAACCTGAAAGAACAGTATGGAAAGATCAAGCTTTTAACTTGGATTACAGTTCAAGACATCATGTTCTTTCTTATCAAGAATTTTTTTCAATGTATATTGTATTTTAGAGAACATCTTAGACTAATATTTAATTATTTTCCTTTAAAAATTGTAAATAAAAAATCTCCTTATCCTTTTGAGAATATTTCTTCTGAAAGTTATGATGATCATTTTCCAATTAATAAGCCTCAATTAATCAAGACTAATCCTATAATCCCTGTACATATTCCTGTACCTTGTAAATTTCCTGATAGATATAAGCCCCTCATCTTACCTCCTATACTTCATGATTTCCCTAATAACTATTATAAAAATCTTCCTAAGTTCGATGGAGAGAATGGTAACATCACTGCCCAAAAACATATTCAAGGTTTTGAGAATTATATGGACTTATTTGAGATTGATGAAGATAATGTTAGAATCGGGTTTTTTTCTCTTTCTTTGCAGAGTAAAGTAAAAAGTTGGTTCAAGAACCTACCTATTGAAAACATCTCAAATTTCCATCAATTTGTCAAAATTTTCCTTGATAGATGGATAATAAAAGTCAATATTTTTTGTGATCATAGAAGAATATAATCATTTGAAAAGATATCCAAATGAGACAATACAACAATTTTATGTGAGTTTTAACCAAGTTCTTTATTCAATTCCGTCAAATATCAAACCTCCTCCTGATTCAACTCTCTTGCATTATCGAAAATCATTTGATCCAGAAATAGAATTTCATCTAAAAGAAATAAATCCCTCAACACTTGAACAGATGCAGGACATTGTAGTAGATGTAGAAGTTAATTTTTTGATTAGAAGGGAAAAGTTGAAAGAAGAAGAAAAGAAAAACAAAATTGCAGGGCTCAAGACATCTTCAAAGGTAAAACTTGAAATTTTGGTAAGAAAAATAGAAGAAATGATGTATAAGATCACCATGAAAGATGATTTTTTTATTAAATATCACCATGACACACTTATTGCAAGAAAATAAGAAGTTGTTGGTCATAAACACTTCACTGTTAATCACAACTACCATAGATCAGAAAATGGATTTACAGATCAATACGTGGAAGAGAAATACACTGATCTAATGTGTATGTTTGATGACATTCCTTATTTTAATTATTTTCCTAAGTATGATCAGTATGATGATAATTATATTCTCCAAACTCACGCTAATTTTACATAGAAATCAGTAGCTAGTTTGTGGAATGAGGACATTCAGTTTCATCAGCTTGAATATAGTGATCAGCCAATACAGATCAGCTATGAGAGAAAGGAAAAAAATTTAGAAATTTTGGAAATAAGTGAAGGATCTTTGCCTCTTTGTTTTGCTTCATTTCAGTTCATCAAAGAAAAATTTAATGCAATTAAAAATCAGCAATCTTTAGATATTGTTATTGACAACAAAGAAGACAATGAAACTCTTGATCAAGATTCTTTAGTTTCACAATTATAGTTATCAAGTTCCATTGAATTGCCTAATCAGTTGACACATAAAATTTCTTTACCACTATGTTTTGAAGCATTTCAACTTTTAAAGGAATATTTTTATAAAGCAAAGGATGAGCAGCCTACAGAAATCTATGAAGTCCCATTGAAATCCATATCCAATAGATTGCAGCCATCCTTACAAGTTTTTCATGATCCAATAACTAATGTGTGAGATGATGAATGCAATCAAAAATTTTCTCCTTTAACTAACTATGAGTTCCATAATAGAGATGATAAAGGTTTCATCAAATAGATATCACAAAGCTTATTTGAAAATTAGCAATTAATTTTGCAGGGAAATAACAGTTTAGTTTCATGGCATGGAGGCCATCCAGAACAAATGTATAGTTGCTTAGATCAGTTTAACATTTGTACATATACCTTGGAAGATCCTTTTGAACAGTTTCCAGAGTCAACAAAGGAAATTGAGTATTTCCTTATCTTCACATTTGTTGACAAGTTTCTAATAGTTTTCAGAACTTTGGTTTTTATCATAAACAAGCAAATGCAGCAAAATACATCGATGTATATAATGCTTGAATGGTTGCATTGGCTATTTAATTTTACCTAACTAGCAGTTGGACAACTGATTAGAGTAAGTAGGTAGGATTTCAATTTGATTGAATTCAATTTTCAGCAGCAAGTTCCAGTTTCAGTTTTCAGCAAGTGTTGAAATAATTTATTAAGATTTAAAGCCAAGAAGAAGGCCCTAAGGTCTTGATGATCTAGTATTTGGTTTGAAGGTTGCAACATTACAACATGTATTAGATTTCAGTTTGCTCAAAAGGGTGTGATTTCAGTTTAAGATTTACATACACAGAGACTATATAACAAAAGAACGAGCAGTCTTGGGATTGGCCCAATGGATCGTCCTACTAGTCAATGGAGTCCTTGAAATATCACAAGGAGATGCCATATCCAAGTGAAGCCACTGTTAGGGTCCTATAATAATAGGATTCATAATTTTGAATTGACTGTGAAAATTTTCAATGTTGTACATGCCTTTGCTTTCTGCAAATGTATTCCCATATTTAAAAGATGAAAAGAGGGTAAGTCCTAAAAGAACAATCAAAGGACCAAAAGAAACAAGATCAAGAAATAATATCAAGTATGAACCCCACAAAAAGAAATAAAAATAAGATCATGAAAGTGTTGCACATTCAAATGCCACTACTATTAGTTTACTTCTGAAAATAAAATTGTGGGCAACTTGTCCAAAATTCCACAATTCATGATAATCATATAGTTTAATCTTGATTATTCATGTTTTAAATTTCATGTTTTGATAGTTATTAAATAAGATCTGGCCAAACCATTTAATCTTGGCAGATCAGTAGTTAGGTAGAGAATAAAATGAGTTCATCAGTTTAATCTAAGCCATTGGAAGTTATAAGGTTAGAAATAGATTCGTTTGATTATTAAAAAAAATAAAGGGTCAGCAAGCTCAAATGCACCCAATAAAATGAAGAAAAAATGTTGGAGTAAATGATGGGTAGGCAGAAGCACTTTTTTCAATTCATGGAAAGCATTGTTGGTTCATCTCATATTTCTAACATCCTTTTAAAACTTTCCACCTTTTAAAATATCCCTTTCCCCTCATTTTAACCCTTTTCCTATTTCTAATATCCCTTTTCCCTTTATTCTAACTATTTCCCCTTCCTATAAACCATTTTCCCTTCATAATCCCCTTTTCCCTAGTTCTGAAATCATTCCCTTCTCCTTTACTAATTCCCCTTTTCTAATAAAACACCCAAAACCCACTTACCCAAGGTTTGTATTACTTATTATATATCAGGACCCATTGCAAAAAAATCTTCCCCGATGTCAACTTAACACTTATTCCTAAAATATTACTAAACATTCTGCATCCATACTCATTCACCCCATATTTATTAATTCCCATTTTAAATAGTTTTCAACCCCCTTTAATCATTTTAACATATAGTTTACATTATATTTTTTTCCGCGCTTTATATTATATTTCCCATATCCCCATATTATATTAATCTCCCACTTAATATATTAATCCCTAAGCCGCACATATATTAACTCCATTAGTGTATTAATTACATCGCATAGATTAACCCTCCAAAATATTACTTAGGCCTCTACCTATTTAGTTCTCGGCCCCACCTTTTTAAACCCTCCACTCATGACATTTGTCTCATTTCCTTAGAAAGAATCCAATGGCCCCAATCCTTTTTCGTATCCTCCAACAGATCAAACTTTAAAACCACTCGAGGTCGCGAAATGAGTGGTTTCGCCCATCCCCTCCCCTTCCACGCAGTGTTTTCACATCATATTCCACTCCCTATTCTAAAACCATTAACCATCCCTCCACAATGCGATAAACCGCCGGTTAGCCTCCTGTACAGTGTGATAAACCACCGCAATGAATCCCTGTGCTATTTGATAAACCTTTCAACCCTGTGTGTAATAAAATGCTTAGCTTGTGTTTTGATAAGTCATCCTTGTTTGAAAGCCACACTTGTGTAATGTAAAAATCACAGAGTTCCCACAATATGAGATTCCATTATTTCCTTACCTCTGTTTGAATTGCATAAACCCGAAAACCATTTCCAGCCTAAGATAAACTCTACAATCTAAACTCCTTCCACGAGCCTCCATTTTCCCTGAAAACGTTTTCATCTACCAGCAAACCATGTTTTCATTAATTATTGATTTGTTTTGCAGGTTATTAGCATAACAGGAACTTGGATAAACAGCTTAATACTAGTTAAAACCTGTTTATTCCAAGAAATCACAAGGAAATGAATTCAAAGGTTTCACTGAACAGAAGATTCAGAAACAAAAAGGAAATCAAGTTAAAACAGAGACAGATAAAAAAAAAGACATAGTAAATAGTAAAACGGAGATGAAATCATTTTCACCAGCAACAGTGATTTACATAAGGTAAAACATTAAAGAGAATAGTCATGATAAAGGTAAACTAAGCAGTCAAAGCGAAAGAAAGAGTAACAGATAAAGGTCAAAAATAGAGTTAAAAGACAGGACAGAGGAAGAAGACGGCGTGAGAGACAAGCCAGCGTGAAAGAAACCAACAGATAACAACAATCAAGTAAATAAGGGACAAATTTTCAGTCAGTTGAAAGGTGTCACTACCTTTTAGCATCCAGATATTTTATTTTCCAGAATAAATCCTAAATCAATTTAGGATATTTTATATTATTTTTTGTATAAATACTTCAGTCATTCAAAGTATTAAGTGTGTGTGGATTTCTAAATACTTCTATATTTGTATTTATCTAAGAACCAGAAGGTTTATTGTAACATTTTCGTGACAGCAGACTGGA
This sequence comes from Pinus albicaulis, assembly GCA_034641835.2. NCBI lineage: Eukaryota > Viridiplantae > Streptophyta > Pinopsida > Pinales > Pinaceae > Pinus > Pinus albicaulis. Next base: position 107,022,049 of record CM076573.1, on the reverse strand, counting down.
TTAAGGAATAAAGGAATTGCATTACAGGATTCATGTGTTGGGCCACTTCAGTGAACTATATTTCTATTTTTTAAGTTGTTATTTTCTTAAGTATTTCACATACTTGAATGTTTTCCAATTTAAATGTTATAACAGGAATATTAGTGCAAAAATTGTTTAAGTACACTCTCGCTTGAACTGTTATTCATTTTGATGTTTTCTTCTGATATCCAGATTAGGGAATTCTTCATTTCTCCCTAGTTTCGATTAATGTCTTTCATCTCCTTCATTATCCAGTTTTAGGAATCCTTAACTACTCCTAAATCCCGATTGAAATCACTTCACCACCCAGCCTAAAAGATATGAAATTACTCAGCTACCTTGCCCTGTGAACACTTCCATTAGACCTTGATTCAGTCCTGTTTTCTTGACACTTTGACTCCATAGCCCAATGGTAAAAAGACATACTTCTATCCATCTGAAATAATAATTCCACCACCAAACCAAACTCAAATCACAACCCAATCAATCTTACTTAACTAGCCTAAAATCAACTAAAAAAAACAACAGCAAAGTTAAATCATAAAGAGAGAGCCCTCTTTGAGTATGAGGAAGGCTAGATCCTGATCGCAAAAGTAGGTTTTTGATTACCTCAGTGAGTTCTTTCTTTAACCTTGATAAATTACTGAGTGATAACAAATATTAAGGTTACTTAATTTCAATTTACATCTATTGTAAATTCAGTAAAACTGTATCATTAAAAATTAGCAGATTCATTACTCTTTCCCATAGAAGACAAACATTAAATAATTCACAAAGAAATAAGAACACATATCACATTGAAAAATATGTTTGGAATCACCTTTAAAAAGCTTTATTTAGATCTCCAAGAAGATGAAAAAACATTACACATAAATAGTCTTTGCCTTCTGAAGTAAAAAAATCGGAACCCTCAATGGTTCTCCAAAATTTCTTTTGTATGATCATTACAATAGTGATAATTATGAAAATTGTTAACTATCAAAAAAATGCTAACTACTTGAAAAATACTTTTTGTCTATTCGGTCCTTCGAAGGACTTTATCTATGATGAAACTAATAAAAAAATTATATTATTATTACAAATTAAAATTTTCAAATATCTCATGAAAATAAACAGGTGTCCTTTTCTCATTGAGTAACTTGTGATCCTTGTTTAGGCTCGCTTGTAGAGGATCCAACTTCAGTTGTTGTTGCTATAGGATACATCCATTCTCTCTATTTCTTCCACACTGTAAAATATGAGATTGGACAGTTTACAAATCTTGTGTGAGTCATTCTGAAATTAGTAATTCCACTGTAAATTGGCTTCTCAATAAAAAGAGTCTTAATTAACCATAACAAATGAAAATCTATGTGAATATTATTAACATTTTTTGTCCCTTTTAGAATTGTTGTCTTTTCATGTGAAGTTCCAATCTTACTTTTAGCCTCTACCAATAAGGTTTCATGAGTTTCCCATAGAATTGGATTTCCCTCTTGATCACAGCATGAGGGCAATCCTACCCTTGTTCTTTTATCAAAGTTGGTGTTGAATTTTAGAACAACTTCTTTAATTTCTCCAAGCTTTGTCTTGGTTGATTTTCTATAAATTCTTCAGGACCATTTTGTTTATCTCCAATACTAACTCTGTTCTATCTTAAAATTGCAGATCTCTTAATTCGTGTGATGACTTTGAAATAAGAAAATCAATTATCGTCTTAGCTAGTTGTGCACGTTGTTTTATTTTCTATTTGTTGGCAACAATGATTCCCTCCAAGTCTCTGATAATAGTCTTCTACTCTGTTACAATCAACATGAATTCCCAGATATTTCTCATCATGTGAATAATATCCTCCCAGATAATTTCCCTGGCTTGTATGAGGGACATATTCCCCTTTACATTTTCCTTCAATCCTTTAATTTCATTGTCAATAGTCTAGTATTCATTTTGGTATTTTGATGCAGTATCTTTGGCCATGATCAACTCTCTTTATTTTACCTTTAGAAGCTCCTTTCTATCATCTAGGTTCCTTTTCATTTTCTTCATTTTGTCCTCTAAGATCTTCATTTCAGTGATTACCCTGGTCAATTTGTCAGTTGGATCATCAGAATCTGGTTGTACTGAAATAGTACATAAATGTGTGTCTAGCTTCTTCTGCAGGTTAGAATTCATTTCTTTGAGAGAAAATACTTCATTGTTTCTCTGTAGTAATTCATTTCTCAAAAAAAAATTCTTTATCCACTTGGGCTACCTCTGGGGCCATGACATGTTCAATAGAAGATAATTTCAACTTTTTCTTTAGCACTTGAATTTTAGTTTCTGCCCCCTGAAAGAGTTTTTGTTCAACAGTTCTATCTTCGGGATTAACACTGATTTTGACAATTATCTTCTTTAACTCCTAATTATGAGTATGTAAAGCTCAGGAATTTTCTTTCTCCAACTTCAACTGATTTACAACTTTTCCCAATAAAGCTTCTACCTTAATGGAAGCCAAATATGTTTTACTTAGATCACAGTAAATCAATTCTCTAGTTTTCCTATGCAAATTGATCTTGTCAGGAAATGGGATTTCTCTTGCATCCATAGTTAAATTAATAGTCTTAAAACATGGTGATGATGAAACAGTTAGAGAAAAAGGATGAGAAAAAAGATAATTTCAATTGATTTCTTTCAAGATCCATGGTAGACAACAATCTGGTGTGTTATTCTGAAATAGATTGTGTTTCAAGATAAGTCACAACACTTTATTTTATATTCTGATTCATTTCTTAAATTTGACTATACAATTCCTTTAGGACATGAACAAATCTTTGAGAAGCTTCTTCGAGCACAGGGTAGGAAGGTGTACAAGCCACTTCTCCCAATTGTAGTTGAAAACCAATTGCAGTTGAGGAGCTTCTAGACAGAGGTTCATTCTCATTTTCCTTTTCCGGCAACCTTGTAATTTTAGAGCTTTGATTAGAATCACCCTCCAAATCAATTATTTCTTCACTGCCTCTCATCAAACCCTTTTCTGTAGGATGTGGAGTTTCAATCTCCATGCCCTCTTGTGCCTTTCTTGTAACCATTAGCCAATTTTTCAATATCTAGTTTGGGTTCATGTATGTAAGGAGCATATGAATTCTCCACTCTCCTTTTGTAAATGACATGATGAGGTTCATAAGACCATTTCTCGCCCTATTGTAAATGCATGTCCTTGAGGATTTTCTCCACTTCTTCCATGGTCTATCTATTATTAACAATGAAAGGCCCAACAATTTTGGGCAATTTGAAGAAATTCCACTTATGTGCTGGCACAAAATGAATTTGATCAACATTCAAGCTTTGTCTAATAAATTCAAGAGCAAACAATCTCATGGGTACAAATGTAGGAAGCCTATAAGGGGCAACCTTTGTTCCATACAACCTGATCTTAGCATAATCTTCAAATTGAACCCAATCACCTACTTTGACATATTTACTAAGTTGATAAGTGATTGGGCTTTTGGAAAAATGCAAGGTGGAGCATAACTATTTATGATGGAATAGACAACTAACATAAAATAAGTAGCAAAATATGTGAATCCTTCATAATTTGAATGACTCCTCAGGGTGTCTGTCTAGTCCACTACTGATTTCTTTCTTTTATGTACATCCATTATATTTAGACCCAAATGCATGAAACTCTCAACATGAACATAAAGGAACAAATAGGTTACTAATGATGGTAATTTAAAGCATCCAATAAGAATTAGGTCTGACAGCTGAGAATTGACCAATCTCTCCCAATAGGTTAGAATTTCAAGAATAGTTTCAGGCTATAAAACTAAATTGAACATCCCCAAAATAGCTCAGTCGATGACATTACTATCTTCCCTTACCAAAAACCTAGAAATTATTTTTTAAATTGGTCTCACATATTAAACAAAGGTTTCAAGAGGAAATTGAGTTTTTTCTAGAGGTAAATGTTGTCATGTAGGCATTAAAAAGAAGGTCATTTAGGCATAATCTTTCCCACACATATTTTGAAATATTGTCAGCAAGGTTTCCTCTGAAAATGAAGTGTAAAGGTTTGAGGATGGAAAAACTAGATCTTGCTGAATTAGAAGAGCAGATACTTGAAGGATATTTTCACCTAAATAATTCATTACCAAACACTTTTGGGGATATAGAGCAGAAACCAACTAGTAAATGAACTCAGGGAAAAAAAATTCGGGGGAATTATGGCAGCAAACAAACCTTACCTTATGACTGCAATATACACAGGGGACTCTTTTTGGTTGGATAGTATGTGCTGAAGAAGTTCCATTAAGTTCAATGAGAAAATGGGATAAAAAAAATCCCTCTTGGTATCCATGAGAGGTGTTATCACAAAATTTCACTTGATTGGCTACTGATCAAATAACTCTATGTAACTATTTCAAACCAACTTTTGACTGAAGCTTAGCCTCTTCAGTTTGAGAGGGCTCTCTCAAAGGGGTTTATGATATTAGATAATGATAGGACTAGATGGCTAACTCTATTTGAAAAGTAACTTGAAATTTTTTGTGTATGTAGGTTGAAAATAACACATGCTTGCTACCATTGGGCTTATGGAGTCAACAAATCAGTAGATTCAGTGGCAAGGTTTCTTAACATGGAAGCTGAGGAAGATAAGAGTCTTTAACAATGGAAAATCACACATAGAACATAGGGCAACACAGTCATTTCATCAATAAAGGAATTCAGAGCATAAACATATGAATTTTGAGTAATAAAGATGAAATCTACTGCAAGTGGTACACATAAAGATATAGATCAAAAAGACATTAAAAACTCCATGAGAATCTCAAGTCTCTCAAGAAGAAGTCCTTTGTATTATTGATATAAGTCAAATTACATAAAGCAGCAGTGTGGTGCAAAAAATCTCCAACCCTTTACAACTTCGATAAATTTCCTTTAAATAGATATTCTTATAGTAGGGATGATCTACCTCTTGGATAGATTCATCAAAATCTTCCTATGACACATCACATAACAGAAAAACATGTCTTTTAATAAGAAAATGACAGCTACACTCTAAAAATGACTTTTCCTAATAGGACTCAAACTCCTATTTATTACATCAGTCTACCTTATCTTTAAAACAGTTACATATCAGTGACAACTAAGCATCACATGTTCGAATAGGTTATGACATTGCTCATCACTACTTGGCATATTAAAAAGCCTCCTAATCATGTGGAACAAAACCCTATTTTTTAGGAGTACAAGACATTATCTTCAACAAAAGCTTTAGCTGGTGAGTTGTCTCCATTGCATTGTCTTCAAGTCATAAATTTTTGGTGGTAAGGTCCCTTGACCTGTTGGATGTGCCCACCTGTCCAAAATTGCTTTTAAACTTCTCAGAAACTTTCAAAAATAGCTTGCTACGAAAACAAGGCAATTTCGTAGCGAGCTTTTGTAGTGACCAAAAAATGGCTTTTGCACTCAAAATTTATGCTTCTTTGTTGTTCCATGGTGTCCATCATGACATAAGACCTCATCACCATTAAACTCCCTCCTTGAAAACTGAAAAAAAAATAAAAATAAAAATAAAAATAAAAATAATAAAAATAAAAATAAAAAAAATAAAAAATAAAAAATAAAAAAAATTAAATAAAATTAAATTAAAAATTAAAAATTAAAAATTAAAAACAAAAATTAAAAAAAATTAAAAAAAAATTAAACAAAATTTTAAAAAAATTTAAAAAAATAAAAAATAAAAAAAAAATTAAATAAAAAATTAAATAAAATTAAAAAAATAAATAAATAAATAAATAAAATAAAATAAAATAAAATAAAATTGTTGGAAACAAATAAGCTGCTACAAAAATTTTCATAGCGTTTTCCTGGCTTTAAGCCTAGGAAACGCTATGAAACTGTGAAAAACTGCAGAAATTCCAGATTTTAACACTGTCCCAGAAAATTGACCTCCAGCTACAAAAACTTGGTCTTCAACATGTCATAAGCCTTCTAAAACATAATCAAACTCAACTTAAGACCCTTGAGGTGTTTCCTCTTCATTAATGATGAGTTGAGTTATGGGCTCCTCAACCACAGTCATCTTTAAGTCCTTCTCCAGCTCCTCATGGATCAATTATAACTGCACTTGGAGGTCTTTGACTTGGTCCTTTAGTTTTATGTTCCTAGATTTCAAGTGCAAGTTCATTTTTCTGATATGCTTCACCTCTCCTCTCAATGGATGAGTCCATTTGATCAATTGTTGGGTGTTATCTAAGGTCTTTGACACACTATTAACCTGCTCTTCCAAAACTTCTTTCATTTTCTCAAACTGCACCTTCTGAACATTATGTTTCCTTACCTCTTTCTTCAAGACTTCTATTTCATGATTTTCTAACTTCAACTGCTCCTTAAGGACCTGTTGTGGTGAAACACAACCCTTTTAACCAATTACTTGATAGTACTATTATTAGATTCTAAGAATGAGGAAAGGCCTAAATGAGTTCGATTTGTTCTCATTTGTCTATATTAATTGGTTTTGACCTCAATTGGATTAGTTGTTGTGAAATGCACTTGTTTAAAGACCTTCTATTTTTGTATATAACCTTATTTGTTTGATTTTAGATTTTTTATAATTTGTGAATATTTATCATAGGGACCTTTCATTTTCTAACTCCCTTCTTTATTGGCATTTTGAAAAATTCTTGACTTTTTGAATATTTACCATTTGCCTCACAGTTGTACGATCATATTGGTTTTGATCATAATTTTCACCTCCTTGTTGCCTTTTGCATTCATGGAAATATTCTCATAAATGATCAATTAAAAACATCGCATTTGGTATTTGATTTCACTCGTTGGCATTTCCTCCATATGACTTGGCACACCATTTCGTATTCCACATTTAGGAATATTGATTGTTTGTCTCCTTCACTTGACTTAACATATCCATTAATAAAGAGGTGAATCATTAATTTACCATATTATCCATTTTTATACCTTGTACATAAATAAATATAATTTCATTATTTTAAAAGTTTATAAAATCAGTAGATTAATTTAAAACTATATTTGTTTTCTTTATTTAAACATCAAAATCTCAAAAAACATTTTATTTTGAAAATATAAATTGTAAATATATTAAATTCTCTTTAAAATAAAATAAAATCCCAAAAAAAAACAATTTTAGAATGAAAACCAAATGGTTCAATTATGGTTTGGCTCAACGTATATACTTTGGCATTTAAACATGGTGGAAGTAATGTTTATTAAACCTTATGTGTTGGCACATTAATTGCAAAGGTGTAACATTAAGGTTGGAATGGCACGGTATTAACGTTCAAATGGCAACATATTTAATGTTTGGGCGTGTAGAGATCTGCTCAAATAACTTGAGTAATGGATGGGAGTTTTGACACATATTCCGGATTTATTTTTAAACATTGGATCAAATGAACGACTAAATATTCAATAATTCCGCAGTTACAGGGAAATCCAACAGAATAATTTATTTTTTTCATATCGTGACATCAAAAATGTGCCCAATGGCACTTTAAAATGAATTGCAAGATCAAATTCTTTGCGGCTGTTTTTTTTTTTTAACTGTATTCTCGCTCAATCTTGAAAATTAATCTGAAAGCTGAGCATGCATTATTTATTTTTTAATAATCCAATCCCTCATCCTTTTTATATGCACTCTTATCTCTATTTTTTTTTTGGTAAATGGTTGCAGGAACTCAACGAGCTTTTCATGCGGATTAAACCGGCACAGAAACACATGTGGATTATCCCAAGTAAATTCGGGATCTGCCACTTAGATACCTGCCCAGATCATGTGTTTACTGAATCCAGCAAAAACGCACACTCTATTGGATTGTTGAAGATTTCACTGTGGTTTAATCACAATTGTCTTCTACAATAGAATTTCATTTTCACAATGGGGTTGATAGAATTCCAAAACCTCCTGGCGAGTTAAAAGACCTTTCCTGAATGCTGAGAGCCAATAAGAGGAAGCAGAATATTAACTGCCAAGCTTTAAAAAAACGAATCCAAGAAATATCACATGGGAAAAAAGCTTATGTAAAAAGGGAAGTCTCATACGTTAAAATAATAGGTTTAATTTAGGTTTAGTATTTTATTTAAAGTTTTTAGATTTTATTTAAACAAAAAACAAAACAAAAAACTTTTATTTTTATAGTTCCATTTTATTATTAATCATATTTATAAGTTTTATTAATAAGTTTTTTGGTTGAGATTTTACAGAAATTTAATCATGGAATATTAAGATGAGGAATATTGGAGGATTTGAAGCCTTAGCTCAAGGAGAAGGAAACAAATTTGTTTGGCTATATAAGAAGGATGAATAAACATTAAGGAGGGAGCTGGAAGGAGCTCTACAGGACCAGAAGGATAGCCATTCTAGGATAGCCATTCTACTGGGGTTATGATCCATCACAAGGGATTTCTCTGTAATTGATAAATTTGTGCTTTTGCACTATTGCAGAGTGTTTAGTGTTTAATTGCTGAGATTGTAGAGAATCTATGATTCTATTATAAAGTGGCTTCGCATTATTGCGGGTACTTTTATTCAAGGTTACAGTTGCTCTCAAGACTATGGTAATGGGATTTTAATATGATTTTAATTCATTCTCGTTATTGTGTACTATTACCGGAAACGAAGGATTATATTCTTACTATTAAATTTTCAGTTTTGTTTTGATCTCAAATTCCAGAAAGTATTATGTTTCTTTGATATCATACATTATTGTTGTGTCATTAATATTTTACTATCGAAGTCTTGTTAAAGCTATCTTTGCAAGACAAAGTCAGATCGAAATAAAATTCTAATTCATTCAAGTATTCTGTAATGTTCCAAAACTTTTATGAATAAATTGGAACATTAATTGTTGCTCATATTATCTAGGAGATAAATAAAGTGGGTTAGGAGACCCATTTTCATAAATAAAATCCCACATGAGGTGAGAAGGGGATCCATGGAGTAGCTATTTTGCACCTCCTAGTGTGAAAAGGGGGCAAACACATGAGGATGAGACCATGTTGACCAAGTCAACAGCGCAGCACAAGAGGGTGTAGCTTGCTTGGGAAGACAATGCAGTTAGAGAGGGAGGAAGATTCCTTGTGGAAGAAACCCTAATTGAGTGGGGTCCATGGCATGAAGACATCATTTTGCATATAAGGAGGATGAGGCAGCCATAGAGATTATTATTGAAGATTTAGACTTTGAGTCTATTTGCAATCTCCAGCTGTTCAGCTGAATTGCAGTGCCTTTGGCACGAGGGATTCCTGTTTAGGAGTTCTTCTCCTCTCTTGAGTAGCTCAAGGAGGATTGCTCTTCATTTCTCCATGTTCAGGCATTTGGTCATAGCCACTTCTTCATCTACGGCTGTTAGGTCCCTATATCACTAGTATAGTACCTTATTGTTGTTAGTGTAACCCCCTTATTGTTATTATTGTACCCTTGTAACCCCCATTTTGTTATTATTATGCCCTTAAATTATTATTGTTAGGTCGGTTAGGATTACAATGTGGCCCACTAGGATTACATTATGGCCCCATGGACTCCTATATATAGAAAGGAGGTTTTGTAAATTGTATCATCCAAGAATTGTTCATTCATGTAATGTATTGGAGGTTTCCCCCTCAAAGTGGCTTATTTCTAAGGCGTTGATATCTCTTTTCTTCTATTTTTGGAGCTAGTTACACAACATTTGGTATTAGGGCTTTGGATTCTAGGGTTTTGCTGCTCCAAATAGGTCATTGTGGAATGTTCGCTATAATTTTTTTTCTACGAAGTATCAGAAGCTGAAATTTTTAGGGTGCGAAGCCAAAATCCTGAGGAACATCTTAAAAAAATTTCAGATCTTAGTTCACAATATTTTTTGAGATATGATCTGTGGAAGTTAGGTATTTTTTCAGGCTCCTAAATAGGTCATCGTGGAATTTGCGCTATAACTTTTTTTCTACAAAGTTTCAGAAGCTGAAATTTTTATGGTGCGAAGCCGAAATCCTAAGGAACATTTTCAAAAACATTTAGAGCTTTTTTCACAATATTTTCAGAGATATAATCTGTGGAAGGTAGTGCTTTTTCAGGCTCCTGAATTTCATCTCAAAAAGGTGATCGTGGGAAAATCTTCATAACTCTCTCTCTGAGCATCAGATTGGAATGTCGTAAAAATTGGTCGCAAGTACATAGACTTTAGTTTCTTTTTTATCAATTTCAGAGCCAAAGGATGAAATAGTGACATGTGGAAAGTCGTACAATTTCACTCTACTGAACTAGTCCAAAATTGGGTCATTTTGGGAGATTGGACATAACTTTGTCTTGAATAATCCAAATCATATCAGACTTGTGGAATTGGAAAGAAGCTTTAGAGGGATACTATAGGGCTGAATTTCAGATATTGAGGTTCTAAAATTATAGATATAATTCAATTTCAATATCGATCTCCTCAAAAGCAAGTAAAAGGTGTGTATTTTTTTCCGAATTGCATAAGTCTTGTTTGAAGAATCGAGTTGAATTCATTGCAAGGGCATATTGTAGAACAGATATCAGTATTGGATTCTAAAATGGCCCCTAAAAATAATTCAACACCCATTAAGCCTTTCAAAAGCTCTACTATGACTCATGAAGACGAAGAATGGCAACATGACATATCAAAATTACAAGAGCAAGTGCAACAAATTTCGCTCTCGCAAAGAGCAAAAAAAAATGACATGGAAGTTTTGAAGAAAGGCATGGAAACTAAGATGGATGGTTTGAAGAAAGGCATGGAATCTAAGATAGATGGCATGGAGGCTGGCATGGAATCTAATATGGACGACATGGAAGCTAAGATCGATGAGAAAATGGAAAACATGAAGAATGTTCTAAAAGCAGACATGGAAGGTTTGAAAATTTTGATACAAGAAATGTTTCCTAATGGTGAAAAGATAGTATAAGAACCTCATGATGAGAGCAAAATAAATGTTAATCGTGATTTCATAAACTCTAATGTTGGCAGGAAGAACCACCATATTCCAAAAATGGATATGAGGAAGTTTGATGGAAAGGATCCTGTAACATGGATACTACAGATGGAGCAATATTTTGATCTCCATAATGTGCAAAACACACAAAAGGTACGGATTGCAACTTTACATTTAGAACAAAATACATTTGTATGGTATCGATGGCTTTGCTCCCGTAAAAAAATTGTCACTTGGTCAATTTTTACTGAGGAAATGATAGCAAATTATGAGGATACAAAGAGCAACACCTTCTTTAGCCAATTGATAAATCTCAAACAAAAGGGTTTAGTGGGGCAGCACATTGAGGACTTCCAAAAATTGAATATAAGGGTAACTGATATTCTAGAGGACCACAGGATCGATCTCTTCATAGACACTTTAAAGGATAACATCCAACATGAAGTTCGTGTTTTGGAACCAGATTCATTGGAGAAGGCATTCAAGTTGGCAAGAAAAGTTGAATGTAAAATAATGGCGACAAGGAAGCCTACCACTCAATTCTATAAAGAAGGAAGTGTTGCTACGCCTAGATTTCCACAACCTACAAGGTTGACACCACAACAATTGGAAGAAAAAAGAGCAAAAGGGCTTTGCTATAGTTGTGATAGCAAATACACTAAAGGTCATAAGTGTGCTGAGAAGAAATTATGTTACATAGATTGTGAAGAGGAAGAAGAAAATGAACAAGAAGAGGATATACACCAGGAACCAGCCCTAGAAGAGGAAGAAATGAATCCGACCATATCGTGTAATGCACTGGCAGGAATTACCACTCCTCAAACTCTCAAGATAGCAGGACAAATCAAGAAGAAAAGGTAATAGTGTTGATTGATTCAGGTAGCACCCATAATTTTATTCATTGTAAGGTAGCCAAGGAATTAAATTGTTTCCTATACCCAGCACCAGAATGCCAAGTGATGGTTGCAAATGGAGGAACTATAAATTGCTCTGGGAAATGCCATAATATCAAGCTAACCATGGGGGAATATGTATTGACTAGTCCAATTCTTTCCATTCCTATGGGAGGTGCTGATGTTGTACTAGGAGTACAATGGTTACAATCTTTGGGGACGGTAGCTTTTAATTTTCAAGAACTTTTCTTGAAATTTTTTCAGAAGGAAAGGAAGTCGAATTACGGGGTATTGAAGGGAAGCCGTGAAGGATAATAAGCTCTAATGTCATGACAAAGCTTCTAAAGAAAGAACAACGAGGCGTAATTGCACAATTATGCTCACTAGAAGTTCCAACATCAAAATCATCTATTTCTGCAGATTTCCAACAAGTCTTGGACAATCATTCCAAGGTGTTTGAAACTCCCAAAGGACTCCCACCTATTCGTGATCATGATCATGCTATTCATTTGATTCCAGGAAGTGTTCCTCCAAACATCAGGCCTTATAGATATCCTTACGTCCAAAAGAGAGAAATTGAACGTATGATTGCAGAAATGTTAGAGGCAGGTATAATTCAACCTAGTCAAAGTTCTTTCTCTGCTCCTGTAGTATTGGTACATAAGAAGGATGGATCATGGAGAATGTGTCCGGATTATAGGTAGCTCAATAAGCTCACCATTAAAGATAAATTTCCCATTCCTATGATTGATGAATTATTGGATGAATTACATAGAGCAATTTATTTTACCAAGTTGGATCTTCATTCAGGATATCATCAAATTAGAATGAAGACTGAAGATATTCCAAAAACAGCATTTCGAACTCATGAGGGTCATTAAGAATTTTTGGTCATGCCTTTTGGCCTTACCAATGCACCTTCTACATTTCAAGGGTTGATCAATTCCATTTTCAAACCCTTCCTTAGAAAATTTGTGCTAGTATTTTTGATGATATACTAATCTATAACAGGTCTTGGAAGGATCATGTTGAACATGTTGACAGGGTGCTCAAACTATTGCAGGAGAAACAATTATATGCAAAAACATCCAAATGTTTCTTTGGAGTACAAGAGGTGAAATATCTAGGTCATATTGTATCTCACGAGGGTGTTAAAGTAGACCCTAACAAAATTAAAGCCATTAAGGAATGGAAATTCCCCACAACCATAAAGCAGTTGCGAGGATTTCTCGGGTTAACAGGGTGTTATCGCAAGTTTGTTAAGAATTATGGGAGAATAGCAGCACCTCTAACAACATTATTGAAGAAAGATGCATTTTCATGGACTCCCGAAGCAACTAAGGCCTTTGAACATCTTAAAGAGGCAATGTGCCTAGCACCGGTCTTAGCTACGCCAGACTTCACAAAAACCTTTATTGTGGAATGTGATGCCTCAGAAAATGGAATTGGTGCTGTTTTAATGCAAGAAGGAAGACCCATTGCTTTTGAAAGTCTTCCAATCAAAGGAAAGTATTTACAGAAACCTATTTATGAGAAGGAAATGTTAGCAATACTGCATGCACTAAAGAAATGGCGAACTTACCTAATGGAAAGACACTTCAAGGTAAAACCTGATCATGATAGTCTTAAACACTTTTTGGAACAAAGACTATCTTCAGAAGAGCAGAAAAAATGGGTCACAAAGATGTTGGGTTATGACTTTGAAATAATCTACAAAAAGGAAAGCTTAATGTTGTTGCAGATGCACTCTCAAGAAAGAATGAAGAGGTGGAAGCATTGCTTTGTGCCATTTCTATTATCCAACCAGATTGGATAACCTAAGCAAGAGATGAATGGAAGAAGGACAAAGATGTATGGACACTCATTCAAAAGTTGCAGCAAGATCCTAGTACATCTGATACATTTAGTTGGAAAATGATTCCTTATGGTACAAAGATCGCTTATATCTTTGTAAGAATTCCCAACTAAAACAAAATATTCTTCTGGAATTGCACATTTCTCCTTTAGGAGGACACTCAGGATTTTTAAAAACTTACCACAGGGTGAAGAAAGAATTTTTTTGGGATGGCCTTAAATCTGATATTCGAAAGTTTGTGGCGGAATGTTTGGTTTGCCAGCAGAATAAAGTGGAAACAATTAAGACCCCAGGACTTCTTCAACCTTTATCCATTCCAAGTCAACGTTGGGAGGAGATTTCAATGGATTTTATCACAGGTTTACCTAAGTCCGAAGGAAAGAGTGTCATGATGGTGGTAGTTGATAGAATTACCAAGTATGCACACTTTTGTGCATTATCTCATCCATTTAAAGCAAGTACAGTTGCTACTACATTTATGGATAGAATTCAAAAGCTACATGGAAGCCCAAGGGTTATTGTGAGCGACAGAGATCCTATTTTTATTGGAAATTTTTGGACGGAGTTATTTTCTTGTTTGGGTACTCAATTAGCTCATAGCTCATCTTATCATCCTCAATATGATGGTCAAACTGAGATAGTAAATAAATGTTTGGAAGGATATCTTCGTTGTTTTGTATCTGATAAACAAACACAATGGGTCAAGTGGTTACCGCTCGCTGAATGGTGGTATAACACTTCCTTCCATACTGCAGCAAAAATGACCCCATTTATGGCACTTTATGGATATCATCCACCATCCATCACATCATCTTTAAGGGAAATTCGAAGGTTCAAGCAGTGGAAGATCACATCGAGCATCAGCAAGAAGTTCTCCAACTCTTAAAGGATAACCTGAATTTGGCACAAAATCGAATGAAACAACAGGCAGATCAACATCGCAACGAGAGAAGTTTTAATGTAGGAGATTGGGTATTTTTACGGCTACAACCATACAAAAAAATGTCCCTCAAGCAAGCTAAGAAGGATAATAAATTATCGCCAAAGTACTATGGTCCTTACAAGGTGTTGCAAAATATTGGTACTATGGCATACAAATTGGAGCTTCCTGCTTCTTCACGAGTGCATCAAATTTTCCATGTTTCATGCTTAAAGAAGGTTATAGGTGAAAATCTTCCAGTTCAAACAATATTTCCAGAACTTGATGAGGAAGGAAAAATCATATTGGAACCTGAAGCGGTCATGGAAACAAGAACTCGACAGCTACGGAATCGATCAATTTCAAAGTATCTCATCAAGTGGAAGAACTTACCCACTGAAGATTCTACATGGGAGGATGAGAATTTTATATAGAAACACCCGTAGCTACTCAAGTGTTGAGGACAACACTTTTTTTAAGGAGAGGGGCATGTTAGGTCCCTATATCACTAGCATAGCCCCTTATTATTGTTAGTGTAAACCCCTTATTGTTATTATTGTACCCTTGTAACCCCCATTTTGTTATTATTGTGCCCTTAAATTATTATTGTTAGGTCGGCTAGGATTACATTGTGGCCCACTAGGATTACATTATGGCCCCATGGACTCCTATATATAGAAAGGAGGTTTTGTAAATTGTATCATCCAAGAATTGTTCTTTCATGTAATGTATTGGAGGTTGCCCCCTCGAAGTGGCTTATTTCTAAGGCGTTGATATCTCTTTTCTTCTATTTTTGGAGCTGGTTACACAACAACAACGCAGTCACTAGGTTGTGTTGCAAGTGTTGCTGTGGAGGAGATTCCACAACACCATTCCTTGGATCATTTCTCATAGGAAGGAGTTTCTATTCTTTGGGAGGATCAGCAAGGAGGGTTTCTAGAGCTGATTTGCATATTTTGGCAGAAGGCCAAGCTTCTCCCACCTTCATCAACGCAGTCCCTTCCATAAACTGTGTTATCTCAGAGTTTGTCTGCAGTGGGGGTTTGCTCCACCATTTTGGAGGAAGAGATTTCTTGTGCCGGGTTCAGCCATGCACTCAAGGAATCCATTGGAGGAGGTTGTTTCAGTTTGCAGGCCATATTCATTCTCCTCCTTCTATTGTATATTTTGAGTTGCTGCAGCGACCCAACAACTCCGGCATTATTGTATTTTCATATTTTATACATGTATTGTAGCCAATCCTTCTAAGGATTGTGTATCAGTGTTGTAGTAGTGTTTTCAGGGGTTGAGAGCATGCTCCCCCCCTCATTTCTTGAGCTATTATTGTAATATCATTTTATTATCAGTTTACATGTTGCAGTGTCTCCATATGACTGCGCAGTCACAGCTAGGGTTCACATGTGTAGCAGTGTTCTCTTTTACTTTGCCTTGAGGGTTGGTATTGTTCACCTTGAGCATCATTTCCCTCAAGATTTTGCATACATTTTCATCTTCTATTATTATAATGAGATGGCTATGAGTTCTCTGGCATTTTCAGACGTTTGAGCAAGTTACTCTTCATGCTTATGTTTTGCATATTGCTGTAGCTCATTCCCTTGAGCAAGATATTCCTAAGGAATAAATATTTTCATATCTATAGGCAGAGTCTGAGGAAGGGCCAGATAGCCTCTAGTTCTCATCCTCTCTTTAGAGGTGAAATAACTGGTAAAATCCCTCTCAGTCAATCTCTGACATAGCCTTGTTCATATTTCCGACAAAGGAACATTTCAGCGGTGAAAAAACTGCTTATTTCCATTTCGGAATATTACATATTCCTGTGGTGGTTGATAATTATTTATTAATCATTTACAGGTTTTATTTTTGTTTTCACTTGTATCGATTAACGTGATTTTTTTTATTTAATTAATACAAAAGTTTCATGATGAATTACATTTGTCATTCCCCCTATTTTACTCAAATAGCTCTCGAATTAAAAAGAGATAATTATCCTTTTCTAGTCTGAGATAGGATTTAAATTATTTTTGTATTTATAGCTTAATCACGCAACAAGGCCTCTTTAAAGACACACACTCATTCAGGGGAGGTTTAGTCAAACTTTTGTATTGATCTAAATCTTTAATTTTACATCATTAATAGATCAATAAAAAGAGTTGTAATTATATATTTTGTATATATTAGTTTGATTCTTTTTTAAAGATTTTTTAAATTAGTTTTTGATAAATCTAATTATATAATTTAACTTTTACGAGTTAGTGATAATTAGTAATTTCTTTTCACTATTAATAGAATTAGAAAGGTTTAAATTTAAATAGATTTAATATTTCTTAGGATCAATCTAATTAAATCTAATAATGATATTATTAGATTTAATTAATAATTATTTTATGTTTTAGTTAAATATAGACATTTCATATTAATATTAACATAAGTTTAATAAAATAACATAGATTTAATATAATTGATACAGGTTTTAGATTGCATTAGATTTATGATAAATATTACAAAAAATAACTTAGCATGTTATGGATAGATTAACTCTTAAAGTCTAGCCTAGGTTAACTTTGGGTTAGATCTTAGTGGTAGTTTGGTTGTATCATCAACCCATATATCATTGGGAAACTGGTCCCATATTATCCGGTCGGAGCCACCATCCCAAATGGAAAAGGAATTGTACTAAGGTCCGGACCGGGTGGTTTTCCCCAATGTTGAAGCTAGGATTTTAGGGCTTCAACATTTTTGGCGCTAGAAGGAGGGCATGAGCTAGTTAATCTACATGAAGTCTTGTTTTAACATTTTTTAACTAGCCATGGCTCCTATTTGTATCCCTACGTTGGGTCATGCTTTTAGCTCATGCAAGCCTACCAGAGGTATACCCAAGAGACAACTTGAATCAATATACAAATTGAAATATGATGGTGAGAATTTCATTTCTGCTTTAGATCATGTTGATCAATTTATACATAAATGCAAATGTTTTAACATCACTAAAGACAATGAAAATTTCAGGTTATTCACTCTCACACTTCAAGGAAGGATTCAAGAATGGTACAAGATCCTACCAGCTAAGTGTATTCACTATTGGAATCACTTTATGCAGGTATTCTTTTTTGCTCATCACAATTACAGCTATGAGAATTGGTGCTTAGAATTTGATGAATTTACAATATTTGATAATGAAACTGTTAGTGAATTTTCTGATAGATTTATGTTATTATGCCACAGATTTCATTATGATGATTTACCTCCTAAGAAAATTTTAATTGAGAAAGTTACCTCTGTTGTTCAAAAAAATAATATAAAAAATTATATGAAACATAAAGAGGAATCTCCAACAATAAATCTTGGTTCTACTATTGATCCTATTGAATCTTTAAATGAAAATTCTAATCTTTCTCAACCATCAACATCAGGAGAGAATCTTACATCTGAAGACGTTTTTATGGTACCTCCTAATGTTTATGATAATGAGTCACATTCAATAGAACCAAATTCTACACAACAACAAGATTTAATGAACAATAATAACAATAATTCTTCTTTTGAAAATAGGCCAGATTCTATTGTGACAACAGATGACACATCATTAATCCAGGGAAACAAAAATGATCATCTTGAAGAAAATTCACCTAACTTACATTATTATTATCATTATTTGCAACCTAATCATTGTATGTGTCAACCTATTGGAATATTTTCTAGTTCAAAACTTAAGAACGAATTACATCATAAAATGCAAGGAGTATTTTTAAATGATCAATTACTTATTGATATAAATCTCGAAACCTTTATCCATATTTTCTACAATATTCAAGATACTTATAAATCATTTTAAAATGATGTGATCTTTAATAACCACGATATTCATGAGTTTAGATCATTTGATTCATTTTTCAAGCTCAAAATTGCCTCCTTCCATTATGATTTAGATCATCAAAATCTATTACAAGTTTTCAATATTAATCATGAGTTGGTTAGTTGTCTTAATTCTGATGTACACATAATAGATTCCTCTAAGGGTTTTCCTTCTTTTTCTCTTCATTATGACGATCAGCGTCTCATAAGGGAAAAATGACAATTTCTGTAAAATCCTAGAAACAATTGATGTTAATACTTCTATTGTACAATTTTCAAAAACAGAACCTTGGTGGATCCTTAAAGGTAATATCTCTAACCCTTTAGATTGTACATATTTCGATAAATTTTATTTTCAGTTAGAAAATCATTTTAACATAAAATTTTCTAATCATAAATTTCTTTTATTTTTATTCTTAGGAATTAACATGCATAAAGATTCTAGGATTTTTGTATATAATTTAATAATTAAAATTTATCTTTTTCTAACACATGTAATCTATATTTTTGCAGGTAACAAAATTAGTTCTTGGTTACATTCGAAATATGACGATACCTAGTCATTTTCCTTCAAAAGGTTTAGAGTAGGAATAAATTCAACTTTGTTTAATTTTTTTGTTGTTTTCCAAAATAATGCAATTATGATATTTTAATGAATAAGGATGGGACCTTATCATACATTTAGTTGGCATCTTTCTTATTTTTGAGGTTTTCATTGGTAAAACAAATTTTTACATTTGATAAATGATAAATCCCACATTTTAAGATGTTAACTCAAATATAAGGCTCATTTCTAATTTTTACATATATAATTGCAATCAGATTTGAATTTACATTTTAAATAATGGTTAATTAATAAAAGGATCTCACAAGATAAAAATTTGAATAATGGCATACAATATTTTATCATCTCACTTTATTCATATGTCAATTCCTTTTTATGTTATCATGTGAAGAATCCTTTTAGCATTGCTTAATTTTTAGATTCAATAATTCATGATTTTCAACATATCCAAACTTAGAGATAAATATAACTAGTCTTGCCTATTTTTATATACTCTTCATACGAAGACGTCAAGATTCACAAGGTATGGTATGCATTTTTCTCAGGTCTGTGTACATGTTGATCTTCATTTCTCCTTTATTCCTTTCTTTATTTTCTCTTTTAGTTATATTTTCTTATCCTTGTCTTCTTTTCTTTTGCAGGTTACGAGTGCAATTTGAGGATTTGGTTTTGCTAGAGAAAGCAATTTAGAAAAGAAAATCACCATGATCCATACAGGGAATTCCTTTTCCTTTTCCAAATTTTTCTTCTTACTGCATTTACAATTTTTTGAAACCAATTGTTAGTCTTACTCTTAAAACATCATCGTCAAAAGACTTGCAAGATAATTTTTAAGCAAAATTGGCAAAAGATTGAAAATTCCTATTAAAGCATTCAAATAAAAACTTTAAAACTGCATCGATGCTTTTAAAATAAGAGCAACACTTAACAAACATTTTACAAGACAAAATTTTTAATTTTAAAAACATATTCATCATTTTATACTTTTTATCTTGTAAAGATTTTTTCTCATGATCTATTCTCTTGATGGTCTTCTTTCTGATTTGCTATCTTTCATTTAATTTGATTCGATTTTAATAAACTCAAGAATAGGATTCTAAAAATAAATAAATAAATAAATAATAAATAAATAAAAAGACAATAACTTGACTTGACTTATATTTGTAAACACAAACTTAATGTTTTTGTCAAGACATCATCAGCTTGTTTGAGTTGTTTTCATTTCATGCTTTTGTTTTTAAGAGCTTGTTTATTTTCATTCTTAGTTCTTTCATTGACATTTTTGCCCCTTTCAATGGAGTTCATTTCACAATAGATCATTTTCAATTACTTTGAAAATCCTTATACATATTCTTTTAGTAGTATTATCAATTGTTAGTAAGAGGAATTTTTTTATTCAACTTTGGTTTCATTCATGGAAAATTGTTAACTCTATATTTTAAAGAATTCAAGGGATAAAGGAAGAATATCGGGTTAATTTTCAAAATTGTTTCCATTCGGATTTTAATTTGAAACTTTGATTATTTCTTTATTATCATTTTGACGATCTCAATCTATAACATAAGAGTTTATTTTTATGACAATTTATCTTAAACTCAACTTTAACTAAAAGTAACACAAAGCAATATCAAAAGTTTAGCTTTTAAACTCTTCGATGTCATCACAAATCTCTTAAAGAGATAATTTGTCTCCCCATCCATTATCATCAATTATCAGAGTATAAATTAAAAAGCTACAAAGAACCTGAAAGATAGGGGGTCTCTACATAGAGCCAGCCTACCATGATCATAGGTTTTGAGAATTATGACATTGTCAATCTGATTACCACATTAGGATAATGGCTCACAACTTTACGTTGTAAGAAAAGAGGTCTTATCACGAGCCGGCTTGTTCATGACTATCAAAACTTGTGAATGGCATTGTCATGATCTGGTTACCAAGCTAGGGCAATGGTTCTCAGGTTTTTAATAAAATAAAATTTTCTCTGAAAATTCAAACATAGATGGGATACTGACATCTTGGGCTAAGAGGTAACCCTGCCGAGGCTATGGACGCCTGCTGGCAGCAGTGGTTTTACCTATGATTATAAGAGTTCATCTTTATCACTAAACAAAACAACATGTTTGTGTTCTTTAAGTTTAAGTTGTCACTAAATAGTTGTCCGTAATCAGCTCTCTTATAGTCAATATTTACAAGATATACAAAATGATAGTATTTTGACTTCAGTTAAAGGCAGTTAAAGGTTTCGAAGAAAAGTATGAATCTTAGCAATTTGATTTAATTTAACTTCTATTTATTTTTTCCTTAGAAATTTTATCATCAACTTGAACAGAGATAACTGGTTCTTCCCAGTATGTCGCCATTGTTGTGGTGAAACACAATCCCCCCCCCCCCCCCAATTTTCACTTATAAATGAAAAATGGGGACCCTTTTAACCAATTACTTGATAGTACTATTATTAGATTTTGAGAATGAGGAAATGCCTAAATGAGTTTGATTTGTTCTTATTTGTCTATATTAATTGGTTTTGACCTCATTTGGATTAGTTGTTGTGAAATGCACTTGTTTGAAGACCTTCTATTTTGTATATTACCTTATTTGTTTGATTTTAGATTTTTTATAATTTGTGAATATTTATCACAGGGACCTTTCATTTTCCAACTCCCTTCTTTATTGGCATTTTGAAAAATTCTTGACTTTTTGAATCTTTGCCATTTGCCTCACAGTTGTATGATCATATTGGTTTTGATCATATTTTGCACCTCCTTGTTGCCTTTTGCATTCATGGAAATATTCTCATAAATGATCAATTGAAAACATCACATTTGGTATTTGATTTCACTGGTTGGCATTTCCTCCACATGAATTGGCACACCATTTTATATTCCACATTTAGGAATATTGATTGTTTGTCTCATTCACTTGACTTAACATATCCATTAATAAAGAGGTGAATCATTAATTTACCATATTATCCATTTTTATACTTTGTACATAAATAAATATAATTTCATTATTTTAAAAGTTTATAAAATCATTAAATTAATTTAAAACTATATTTGTTTTCTTTATTTAAACATCAAAATCTCAAAAAACATTTTATTTTGAAAATATAAACTGTAAATATATTAAATTCTCTTAAAAATATAATAAAATCAAAAAAAAAAACAATTTTAGAATGAAAACCAAATGGTTCAATTATGGTTTTGATCAACCTATATACTTTGGCATTTAAACATGGTGGAAGTAATGTTTATTAAACCTTATGTGTTGGCACATTAATTGCAAAAGTGGAACATTAAGGTTGGAATGGCACAGTATTAACGTTCGAATGGCAACATATTTAATGTTTGGGCGTGCAGAGATCTGCTCAACTAATTTGAGTAATGGATAGGAGATTTGACGCATATTCCGGATTTATTTTTAAACATTGGATCCAAATGAACAACTAAATATTCACTACTTCCGCAGTTACAGGGAAATCCAACAGAATAATTAATTTTTTTTAATATCGTGACATCAAAAATGCGCCCAATGGAACTTTAAAATGAATTGCAAGATCAGATTATTTGCGGCCCTTTTTTTTTTAACTGTATTCTCCCTCAATCTTGAAAATTAATCCGAGAGCTGAGCATGCATTATTTATTTTTTAATAATCCAATCCCTCATCCTTTTTATATGCGCTCTTATCTCTATTTTTATTTTTTGGTAAATGGTTGCAGGAACTCAACGAGAGCCTTGTCATGCGGATTAAACCAGCGTAGAAACACATGTGGATTATGCCAAGTAAATTCGGGATCTACCACTCAGATACCTGCCCAGATCATGTGTTTACTGAATGCCATCAAAAACGCGCACTCTATTGGATTGTTGAAGATTTCGGTGTAATCACAGTTGCATTCTACAATAAAATTTCATTTTCACAATGGGATTGATAGAATTCCAAAACCTCCTGGCGAGTTAAAATACCATTCCTGAATGCTAAGAGCCAATAAGAGGAAGCAGAATATTAACTGCCAAGCTTTAAAAAAACAAATTCAAGAAATATCAGATGGGAAATAGCTTATGTAAAAAGGGAAGTCTCATACGTTAAAATAATAGGTTTAATTTAGGTTTCATATTTTATTTAAAGTTTTCATATTTTATTTAAAAAAACAAAAAAAAACTTTTATTTTTATAGTTCCATTTTACTATTAATAATATTTATAAGTTTTATTAATAAGTTTTTTGGTTGAGATTTTACTGGAAACAAAAATCATGGAATTTAAAGATGAGGAATATTGGAGGATTTAAGACTTAGCTCAAGGAGAGTTTGGCTATATAAGAAGGATGAATAAACATTAAGGAGAGAGTTGGAAGGAGACTCTACAGGACCAGAAGGATACCCATTCTACTGGGGTTATGATCCATCACAGGGGATTTCTCTGTAATTGATCAATTTGTGCTTTTTCACTATTGCAGAGTGTTTAGTGTTTAATTGTTGAGATTGTAGAGAAACTATGATTCTATTATAAAGTGGCTTCGCATTATTGCGGGTACTTTTATTCAGGGTTACAGCTGCTCTCAAGACTGTGGTAATGGGATTTTAATATGATTTTAATTTATTCTTGTTATTGTATACTATTACCGAAAACGAAGGATTATATTCTTACTATTAAAATTTCATTTTTGTTTTGATCTCAAATTCCATAAAGTATTATGTTTCTTTGATATCATACATTATTGTTGTGTCATTAATATTTTACTATCGAAGTCTTGTTAAAGCTATCTTTGCAAGACAGAATCAGATCGAAATAAAATTCTAATTCATTCAAGTATTCATGTGGTGGTTGAAAATTATTTATTAATCATTTACAGGTTTTATTTTTGTTTTCACTTGTATTGATTAACATGATTTTTTTTCTTTAATTAATACAAAAGTTTCGTGATAAATTACATTAGTCATTTCCCCTATTTTACTCATAGAGTTCTCGAATTAAAAAGAGATAATTATCCTTTTTTAGTCTGAGATAGGATTTAAATTAGTTTTGTATTTATAGCTTAATCACCCAACAAGGCCTCTTTAAAGACACACACTCATTCAGCTGAGGTTTAGTCAAACTTTTTGTATTGATCTAAATCTTTAATTTTGCATCATTAATAGATCAATAAAAAGAGCTGTAATTATATATTTTGTATATATTAGTTTGATTCTTTTTTAAAGATTGTTTAAATTAGTTTTTGATAAATCTAATTATAGAATTTAAATTTTACGAGTTAGTGATAATTAGTAATTTCTTTTCAGTATTAATTGAATTAGAAAGGTTTAAATTTAAATAGATTTAATATTTCTTAAGATCAATCTAATTAAATCTAATATTGATATTATTAGATTTAATTAATAATTATTTTATGTTTTAGTTAAATATATACATTTCATATTAATATTAACATAAGTTTAATAAAATAACATAGATTTATAATAATTAATACAAGTTTTAGTTGCATTATATTTATGAAAAATATTACATAAAATAACTTAGCATGTTATGGATAGATTAACTCTTAAAGTCTAGCCTAGGTTAACTTTGGGGTAGATCTTAGTGGTAGTTTGGTTGTATCATCAACCCATATATCATTGGGAAACTGGTCCCATATTATCCAGTCGGAGCCACCATCCCAAACGGAAAAGGAGTTGTACTAAGGTCCGGACCGAGTGGTTTTCCCCAATGTTGAAGCTAGGATTTTAGGGGCTTCAACAGGACCTCAATCTTTGTTTTTACAATGCTTTTCTCTTTTGCTTTCTTTTGCTTGATGACTAGATATTATTTTGCAGGTGATGAGACGTCAATGATGCTTGGTGGTGGCTGGACAGTTTTAGTGACCTTCTGAGATTCTTTACTGCTTTCCAAGACATTTCTGGCATGTCTTGTCATTAGTTTCCTAGCCTAAAACATGAATCATGCATCTTCACCTTCAAACTCTAACTTCTTAGCTGATTTGGCTTTCTTGAGCTTCTTTCCTCCCTCATCTATATCTTCATCTTGGACTATGCGGGTTTCCTCAATATCAATATCATGAAGAATGTATTCTAAGTTACCCTTAGCCACCGTTTGGCTTCTTGTAACTCTCTTGCTGCCATTTTTGCTCACTATTGGCTTTTGTTTTGCAGGTGTAACAGTAGGTGTATCAACTTTTTGCAATGGCTCTGTTTCCATGATTACTGGTTCACTTTTCTCTACCACTAAAGGCTCACTTTGCTCTGCCACTGAAGGTGATGGTATACCTCTAGGTTTAGGAGTTCTTTTTAGGGGTGATGGCATCCACTTCAAAACCACTGAAAAACAGAAAAGATGACCAGTCTCTAACTAATATTTTTAACTCTTCTAAAACCAGAAAATTGATTAAACCATTTTGAAAAAGTGAGGTTTCATTCCCTTCAGATTTAGCTTGAACTTTATCTGACATTTTGGCTAAGCTTCTGTATAAGTAGAAAGGTAAATCAAGAGACCTCTTACCAACAAAATGTAGCACAAGCCTGAAATGGTATGAGTAAACCATGTGGTACCTCCCTTCACAGGTGAAGTATTTCTAAATGATTAGAAGCAGCTTTGAGAAGTTGTATTTCATGTAGCTCCTTGGAATGGAATTTGTGATATCAATCTCACTATGCTCTGGCTTGATAAATTCCTTACATTCCTGCATAGTTAACTTGAAACCTTTGAACCATTATTCTCCTCCTCTAGGAATTCCTGTTGTTGCTACAATAGTCTCTGGTGTTACAGTGAGGTTCAGCATTCCCACCTTTGAAGCTGTCTCATTGAAACTGATGGAAAACTCCTTAGAAACCTGCACATTGCATCCTTGCAATATTTGGAAAAACTGAAAACACCCTGTTCTTCTGAAAACTTCTAAGGCAGTTGGGTCTTCATTCAGCAAATTCATGTTTGCTGGCTCATATCTGAGACAGTGGCCTCCTTTGTTGCAGTTCCTCTTTGTAGCCATGATGCTTTTATACCTTCTTTTCCTCGCTTAATCAATAACACCTGCACTTGCTTGAAAATGCCAGCAACCAACTTGGCTTGGTGAAACAGCTCTCTAGAGCTCAATAGCATGCAAAGATGAAGTGGGGAATGACAAAGACTCAATTGGGAAAGATTTTAAATTTTTGATGACAACTCAAGTCTTCATCATGACTCATACATGCTAAAAATAGAAGTGATGACCTCAGACATGACCATTATACTTTGATTTAACCTAACTGACTCCCATGATACTCACCCTAACAGTTCTAATCATTAACTGACACCTAGCACCTGATTTGAAAATACAGACATGGATACCTCTTTTCGTAGCATACTTAGTGTATTTCCTGGCAGTTTTGCTACGAAAGTATCAATAGTTTCGTAGCGAAAACTGTGTTTTTTCTATGCAATTCGATATGAAAACAGGAAATCTTGGCTAAAATGACCTTTTTCGGATTTATAAGAATGGTAAATGGAATATGTTAGGAAATAATGACTGATTTGACATGAAAAGACTTGAATGGGGGTGGGTTTGGACCTTAGGATAGGCTAATAAGAAAAAATTTAATTTTTTTCTTTACTAACTAATGACAAATGAACTCTATGACCATACCTTTGACAAATGAACCCCTAAGACTATGTCAAATGATGTTTCACTTTTTCTAAGCGATAACAAGAGGAATGTGGGTCGTAGAACCTGACAGGGAAATTTTCTTAGACATTTCAAAGATTTTAATGGTCAAATGTGTTGTATACATACCTGGATAGAGGTAGCTAGTGTTGACAATTTGAATTCAAATAGGACAACAGATGCTAATGCGCTACAAACACTAGAGAATGGAGAATACAATGTGAATTATGAGATTAAAAATGAACTTTATGGAAAAAATGGGAAAATTTCGATGGAAAATGATATTTAATGTTGAAGTCATGTGTACAGGATGATGTGGTAGAAGTGACATGGTGACGTGGTGAAGTGTCAACTGTTCGCGTATAGTCATGCTTGCTTGTTGTAGAGTTACGGGAGCATCCACTATAACAGGTGAGGCACGCTACTGGTGATCCCGCAATTGATCTCAGTCATTGGTTGTTCAACCTTCTGACGTTGACTCCTTTACGGAGGAACTCAGGCACATAAACTTGGAACCATTTGTGATGTTGGGTTTCCGCCATCAAGAGGGCCCGACCTCTTGAATAAATTTTCCCGATGAACACGCCTGAAATTTAACCCTTGAGTTCATTTAACTCTGCCAGGGCCCCACTAAAGCACTTTATCATAGTGTTTTGTTATCTTAATCTCAATGTTAATCCACCATTTATTTTTTCAAAATCCTAATGCTATAATAAGTATGATTTTTATTTTTCTCTCTTTTTTTTTGAAATATATATATTTTTTTCCTTTTCACAATTAAAAACATAGTGAAAAACGAGCTACAATAGGGACAATGGGAGTAGGAGCATCCTTCGTTTTTTCTTAGCCTATCACTTCTCCTGATATAAACCTTGGGTAATTTAGGAACCAAAGGAGGAACTCATTCCACCTTTTTTTGGCTCCTTGTTTGTACCGATGAGGTCCTCTGTTTAGGTTTTGTGGATGTTTGAATTTATTTTTGTTACCCTTCTTCCTACCCCTTTTCTATTTTGTAGTTTGAAGTTCAAACCCTCCCCAAAACAAAAACAAAAAAATGTTCCTAGGTCATATCCCTTCTCAGCTAGCTTTCAATTAATAGTTTTATCAGACCCTTATGACATATGAAGTGGGAAGATGCATCTATTCTTTCTCTAAATCTAGCAGGCATATGTTTTAGGCTTTCCGATAGAAAATAGGGAGTATTCATTCTCAACTAACCTGATATATGAGCTATAAACCAGAAATGATAGAGATTGAATCGATTGTAGTGTCCTTTGCAAGTGAAGTATGACCGAGTAATCTACAAGAGACGGTGCCACTCGTCCTTTAACCAGGATCTTTGAACCCCTGAATGCCAATTCAGCTCCTTAAATTCATCTTTCAGGAAAAATAATACATCAATGTCATCTAAAACGTGACTCTTGAAATCTCTTTCCCTGTCCGTAGGCAAACCTGTGACTTCAATGATTAGCTCCTTTATGACCCAAAATGTAATTCCCCCAAAAGTCACATGTTGACCATCAAAGCCTTTTGTGAATGATCTATCAACTTTGATCCAGATGGATATTGGTGGCCACCCACCTAGTCCATGTAGACCTCCAGTCGGTTTCATTGGTTTCCTTTTTTATATCAGCATTTACTATTTTTAGCATTTTTTGGGTCCCAAAATTCCGCAGCATTTTTGACCCCCTAAACGAAATTTTTTGAGGTTCGCAGCAAGTCTATGGCAATGTGAAAAATCTTGTCGTACTAAAAGAGATATTTCTGATGATATATCATATGCGCTAAACAGAGATAATATGACCAAGTTACAACCCCAGAAATTTGGCTGCCCAACTAACCCCAACGAGGCCCACAAACTCTTGGTGTTCCATCTCCTGGGGTTAGGGTTTTGGTTGTTTAGGGTTTTCCCATATTATTCAATAATAAAAAGGTCCTTGAGCCTCATTGTAACATAATTCAGAGGAATGTAGCCACCACATCTCCTCTCAGAGATAAGCTACCATTGCCCAGTCTAGTTTCTTTCCATTCTCTTTGTAATCTTATTTCAATTATTTAATATTAATGAAATGAAGTATATTTTCTACTGCATATTTTCGTTTTTGTTTATTTCAATATATATTGCATTCCTGCATAAATATGGATCAGTGGTATTAGATTCGTCTGCCCTTTCTCGATATTTCTTTGCATGTCCCCAACGAAATCAGGGTATAAGGAGTTAGGGCTCGATCTGGTTGAACCTTTGCAAGATCAACCTCGCAAACCCTGCGGCCTCCCATGGCAGAAGAAAAGAAAGAAGAGGGAGCAATATAATCCTATCAAAATATTACTTTAGGAGGCCCTTGAGAAACATAGGAATGCGATGATTGGTAACTTTGCCCAGATCCTTCGGCGGCTTCCCACCAGCGACACATCTTCATCCGATAACCACTCTGGAGGTGCCACTCCTTTTAAGGTACAAATTAACATTTACATTACCATATTTGAGGGCTAAATAGATGTGGATGCCATAGATAGATGGTTGAATCTATTAGAAGGATTATTTTCGGTTCATGACTTTTCCAATCGGGAAAAATATTACTTTTGCACTCCTCAAAGCCGCCCCCAATGTCAAGGACTGGTGGGAAACCTACTGTGTGCAAAATGACGAGGGGGAATCCTCCATGTTCTCAGTCGCATCCACTTGGAATTCTTTTTGAGATGCCATCAAGGAACAATACAACCTCATGGGGATATATGAGGATAAGCACATACATTGGACTACATTGCGACAACAAAGGGATCAAGATGTGCATGAGCTGACTAATTTGTTCCATACCCTGCGCACAAGTTGTGTATCAAAGATTCGGAGAAATATTTGGTGCTTAAGTACCGCATTTCTCTGCAGATATACATCCAATAGGAAATAGATTTCCTCAACATCTTCTGGCTGGGTGAAGTATATTGGTATGCTACCAATATTTAGTATAAATTCAAATAGAAGAAGCAAGACTTTGAATCTGTGAATTAGAAGCAAGGGAAAGATGCCCCCAAACTACAGAAAAAAGGACAAGGCCAAGGTGGGGCAGCCCAGGACAACCCATTGAAGTTGTAAGAGAAGAACAATACCACGACGCCAAAGGACACGAGAATGTGGTGTGAGTTCCATAAGAGCTCCACTCACAACACAAGTGATAGTTGGGTCAGGCAGTCATTGGTGGTGGAGCTGAAGGCTTCTGAATCAGATGCATGTTAGAACTCTGAGTTAGAACCCAACAAGGGGAATGACAAAGGGAAGAATATTATTGATGTGGAGCCTAGTGCCACCATTTCCACCACCAATATCTATAATGAAGAACTCGAAGATCCGGAGGAGGGGGATTTCATCTTCCATTCCTAGATGTAGGTTAAGGGTTGCCCACTGCAATTCATTGTCGATAGCAGAGGCCAAAAGAACCTCATTTCACAAAATTTTTTGAAGCGGCTGAGCTTTTCAATCACAACATACCCACAGCCATATACCATTGGGTGGCTTCACCAAGGATTGGATCTCCGCGTCAACCAGCAGTGTCGCCTTTCCTACAACATCAAGCCCTTCACAGATGAGGTATTATGTGATGTAGCTTCTCTTGAAGTTTGTGATGTATTATTAGGCCAACCACACATGTGGAAGTGACGTGTTGTGTATGAGTCTCGGCCTCATGTTGTTACTGTTACTTTGGGTAATAAGTTGTACAGGATACCGGAGGTAGCCCCACCTACCATCATCTCTTTGATCACTGCGAAGCAATTAAGTAAGCTCATTTCCCAAACTGGGAATTTTTTTTTCCTTATGATCTGCCCTCAGGGAAAGAAGATTATTGTGGCCACAACCTCTATACAGGGCTTCTCCACATGGAAACAACAGATGGACAAGGTCATGGAAGAGTATGGGGAAATATTCACCTCACATGCAGGAGTGCCTCTGTACTGTCAGGTCAAGCAATCCATCGATATGACCCTAGGCGCGCTGCTACCTAATAAACCAATATATTAGCACTATGTTCTGGAGAATACTAAAATCAAGAGGCAGAATCGGGAGCTGTTGTAGAAAGGTCACATTCGACCTAGTCCGTCGCCTTGTGGGAGCCTAATCGTGTTAGTACAGAAGAAGGATGTGACTTGGAGACTCTATATTGACTATCGGACGATAAACAAGATCACTATCCGAAATAGGTATCTGATCCCACCAATTGATGACCTTCTGAACCAACTCAAGGGGGGGGGGATATTTCATCAAGATTGACTTGAATTTCAGGAATCACCAGGTCCTAATCAAACCCTATGATGTGTGGAACACTTCCTTCAAATTCAAGGAGGGCCTTTTTGAATGGGTTTTCATGCCTTTTGGGTTGACGAATTCTCCCACAACCTTCACGAGGCTTATGGATGACATCTTGCTACCTTTCGCTAACTTATTTGTGGTGGTGTATTTGGTGACATCCCGATCCTTAGCTAGAGTTGGTAAGAGCACCTCCAACACAATCGACAGGTCCTCTAAACACTTCGGTAACACAATTTGTGTGCCAATTTGGATAAATTCACTTTTTGCATTGTTATCACAAAATCAGACCTGATAGGCTGCCAATCAAATCAATCTCATGTAACTATTTCAAACCAATATTTTGATTGAGGCTTAGCCTCCGCAACCTGAGAGGGCTCTCTCAAAGGGTTAATGATTTTTGATAAAAATATAGATGGCTAACTCTATGTGGGGTAATAAGAAGATAAATGATAGAAATTGGTTGTAAATAACATTATCAAGTGCACATTGGGCTTATGGATTCATAATATCTTCAGTAAAACAAAACAATCTACTCAGCATGGAAGTCAAGGCATATCAGAGTTCTAGTCCAGAGATACACATGTGAAACTATAAAACACACAGTCAGTTTGTCTATGAAGGAAGTCAGAGCATCAATGATGAATTCTGAGTAACATAAGCAAACACCACTGCAATAGGATAGTAAATAATGCCATTAGAACAAAAACACACTAAAACTCTTTATGAATCCATAGTTGGCTAAGTAGAAAACTCTGTATTAAACTGAAAACTAGTCACTTACAATAAACACAGTCTTTTTGTTAAAAATTTCCAACCCTTAGAATTTCGACTTCTTCATCTTTATAGATCATTTACAACATAGGATAACCTTATCTTGAGCTAGATACATCGAATTCCTACCTTTTTACACCTTGCCTAAACATGTGACATGGTATTTATTACAAAATGACAGCTACAAACCTAATGAAAAGTCCTATTACAAATAGGACTCAAAGTCCTTAAATCTACTCATAACAACCTTATCTAAACTATATTACATCATTTTCCAACTGTATTCCCATAAGGTCGAATCTAGATGATAAGCTCCAACATTTTATGACCTTAATGCTGATCTCTTGCAAACTAGGGAACTGTCCCCTGTTTCCAAGGCTTAGGATTCTTTATGTTCTTGAGACACTCTGACCACTATGAACCCATGACTTTGAGGTTATTTGTTGTTAGGAACTGAAATAACATATGCCCAAAATCATCCTTAAGTGCCAGCTGTAAAAAATCACCATCAAACTGTCCAAAATAGCAGAAACAGGTCTGCACTACGTAAACAACACAGATTCGTAGCGCTTTTCGTAGCGCAGTATTTTAACCCATTTGACTTCAAAATACATACATTTTCCTTCCAAAAAATTATAAGAAAGGGTGAAAAAAGTTGCTACAATAGTTTCGTAGCGCATTTCACCCTTTTTGCACTGTTTGCACTACGAAACTGCTGAGTGAGAAATTTTGACCAGATTTCTTCAAAATTCAAAAAAAAAATGTGCCAAAATCCAGAATACCATTGGTTTCATCAAAACAAACAGATATGAACTAAAAACATAAATTTCATGAGATTTATTCTTCATTTTCCCTTTGATTTATCCTTTGACTTTTTAATAATTTGTCATTCTGCACCTTTGTTTTTTAGTTCATCCTGAGTCAGTTTCAGCTGTAGCTCCAAATCCTCCACTTGGTCTCTTATTCTTCTATTACTGGCTCTCAAGTGAGTATTGATCACTCTGACAAATTTTTCTTCCTTGATGGCTGGAACTGTCCATGTAAAAAACTATTCTACACTGCTTGGAATCTCAGACCTAGAACTAGTTTGACCTTCCCAAAGTGCCTTCACTCTTTTAAACTGTGTTTTTTCAATGCTGTGCTTTCTGGCCCTCTTTCTCATCATTGCAATCTCTTGGTTTTCTAGCCTCAATCTCTCTTCAAGATTTTGACACTATGTCATGTGTTATTTTCCCTTCATTGTCTCGCTGGTTGCATGTTCCACTATTGGTGATGAGAGATCAACCACCTCTTCAAGGACTCCGGTTGTTTCAACAGTTTCTTGGACCTCCTTGCTGCCTTCCTTGAGCTTCTTAGCATGCCTAGTTAAAGGCTTCCTTTCTTGAAAGATAAAGGCTGCATTTTCACCCTCAAATTCAAGTTTCTTAGCTAACTTAGTCTTTTTCTATTTGTGTTCATCTACTCCAATGAAATTATCTTGCACGATGGGTGTCTCTTCTATATCAATTGCATGAATAATGTCATCTAAATTACCTTTAATTACTGGGTTCTCCTCTATACCTGAAACAACTATTTTTCCCTTTGATGCCACTGCTTGGCTTCTTTTCATTCTCTTGATTTCCTGCTTGCTAGCAACTTGTTTCTGTTTTTCCTCTTTGACACTTTTTGACCTCTGTTTTGCAGGTGATGGAGTTGCTGCAACAAGAAATTGTGCCTTCTTTGTCCTTTCCTCAACTTTTTTCCTTGGTTTCAAATTTACAAACCTCTTTGACTTTACAACCACAGGCTGACTAGACTCTGCTACTGGTTTTGAAGGAGTTCCTTTAGGTTTAGGGTTTCTAGCTGGGGTTAGGTTCTCCAATTCAAAACCATTCATAAAAAAAAGAAGACCAGTCCCTGCTTATTTTATGAAGCTCATTTAACACTAATAACTTTATCAAACCATGGTGAAACAAAGATGTTTCACAACCATCAGACTTGGCTTGTACTTTATCAGACATTTTGGCAAGGCTCCTATGCAAGTAAAAGGGCAAATCTAGTGATATCATACCTGTGAAATGAAAAAGTAGCTTGAAATGATAAGTATGAACTTTATGGTACCTGCCTTCACATGTGAAGTATCTTTGAATGTTGAACAAAAACTTAGCATAGGTTTCTTTCATATAGCTTCCAGGTATTGCAGTATTCAGGTCCATATCTGCATACTCAAGTTTCATGAATTCCTTGCATGGCTCCATATCAAACTTAAAACCTTTAAACCAAATTTCTTGCCATCTTGGTAATTCTTTCACAGAAGCAATAATCTTAGGTGTGACTAGCACATTTAACATCCCAATTTTGGTAGTTGTTCCACGAAAGTGTAAGGAAAATTCTTTAGACACCTGAGTGTGGCAACCCTGTAGCTTTTCACAAAACCAGAGAAAACCTGCTTTGCTAAAAGCCTCCATCACTGTTTGATCTTCAATTATAGCCTTCACATTTTCAGGCTCATATCTCAAGCAATGACCCCTCTGTGGAATTTCTTCTCCTCTGCCATGCTTCTTTAGAAAAACCTGTCAGCTTCTCTTGAATTTGTGAAACAACCTAGCTTGATTAGGATATGAACAACCTCGCTTGAGAATATTGGAACAACCTCGCTTGAGAATATTGGAACGCATCCTTTGTATAGAACACACAGGCTTAGCTTGACAGCTTCAGAGCTTAGACACTTGTATGGAAGCAAATGAAAATGAGAATGACCAAATTAGGCAAGAATTTGAATTTAAGGTGTCATCCTATAACTAAATGATGCTTCACTCATGCTCTATTATGACAATGATTACTGTAAGATAGGTAAGTACATTGTATATGATCCCTAACTGACTCATCATACCCCTATCCTATCATTCCCCAATGGATTCTGACAGATTTTGGCTTAATTGACAAGACGATTAATAAACCGCACTTTCATAGCGCCCACAGTGTATTTTTTGCAGTTTACGCTACGAAAGTATCAGTGCTTTTGTAGCGCAAATCCTCATTTTTGAACTAGCAGCGCTACGAAATGGAGGATTCTTGGCTAATTGCAGAAATTTAACTCGAAACCTTATGAAATTATTCCTAAAAGAAAAATGTGAGTATTTGATCATGGAATGGACCTCTAAATACTTTATCTGAATTCAATGGTGACCTCTAAACTTATAAAAACTATTAACCTACCCTTAACCAAAACCTAAAATGACTTTTAAACCCATTTTGAGACCATGATAAAAAACAGAGTTGACACAATGATGTTTTGAAAATTTTTGGGTGATAACAGTGGCTCCACTTGGGATAGTGTGCCCCTGTGGTACACTAAGAACCAGTAGTTCCAGTGCTACTATCCATTTTCTTGACCAAAGCAGAAAAAACTTTGAAATTTCCAAGCTTCCTCCTCAAGCTCTAATGGCCTTCACCTCGGGCTCAAGCTTGTTGGTTTGGCTTGTCATTATTAGCAGAAAAACTCATAAAATGGAATATGTACAATGACATGAATAATCAATCAGATTTTAGGAAAAATAATGCTTCAAAAACCTGCCATTGACAGCTCCTCCAGCATATGATTTTCCATCCATCTCCTGCAGTATGTAAGTATTGTTTCCATGAAAATCTACTACCTTGAAAGGACCTTTCCATAAGTTTTCAAACTTACCATGTTTTCCTTTCTCTTCAATTCTGGCCTCCCATTTCAGCACTTCATCTTGAATTTGAAAACTTTCTTCCTTGATCTTTTTATCAAATGTCCTCTTGATTTTGTTTTGAGATTGTTGATTGCTATTATAAACCTCATTCCTCTTCTCTTGCAAAGCTATCAGCTGATTAATTCTCCTCTGGATTGCATTTGATTCCTCTTCTAGCCCTTGAATCAGCTTCATGACAGGTACCCCCTGTGATGTAGGAAAAATAGCCTCAGCGCCATATACCAATTCATATGGTGAAGTTCCAATTGACCTATTTGTGCATATCCTATCAACCCATAAGGCATACTTCAATTTCAAATGCCAAGCCTTCTTATTCTCCTGCAACATTTTTTTAATGATCCTCACAAGACTCTTGTTGGAAGACTCAGCAAGACCATTCCCTTGTGGATAGTATGCAATAGAATGCCCAAGATTAATATGATATTGATGACATAAATTGATCAGCTTCTTAGAATTAAATGCCTGTGCATTATCAGTTATGATCTTCATGGGGCAACCAAACCTAGACAAGATATTATTTTCTAAGAAAGAAATAATCACAGAGTCATTTGCTTGCCTAGTTGGAATTGCTTCAATCCATTTGGTGAAGTAATCAGTCGCTGTAAGAATCCAGCGATGCTGACCTGATGATGATGGATGAATCTCCCCAATAAAATCTAGCCCCCACTTCTATAAAGGCACTTCTACATAAATAGGCATCAAAGGTGAAGGTACAAGCTTCTTCTTACCCTCAAAAATCTGGCATTCATGGCAGGTAGCAATCCCCTTGCAGACATCCTTAAACATGGTAGGCCAATAATACCCTGCTCTTAGAATCTTGTTCACTATCGCCTTCCAATAATGGTGACCTCCACAAGCTCATTTATGGAACTCCTCAATTATTTTATCATCCTCCTCTTCCAGCAAACAATTCAGCAAAATTCCGCTAATATCCTTCCAAAACAGATTTCTGTCAAAAATAAAATATCTCAAAGATTTTAGCTTAACAAACCTTACTTTGGACTTTGTTAGATCAGCAGGTGCTTTATTGTGTTGTAGGAAAAAAACAACCTCCTTGTACCAATCTGAAGTGATGTATTTTTCTTCAATAGGAACTAGTTCCTCTTCATCATCTAAAATTCCTAATATTTCTGCAATCAAATTTATGTCAAGACAGTCAAAGTTTGACTGCGCCATCAGCTTTGCTAAGCCTTGCCCTTTGACCAATTTTGTTGGCTTTATCTCTATATCATACTCTAGAAATTTGGCAATTCATTTCCCCCTCTTACCATCAGGGTCAGCTTGAGTGAGGATGTCTTTCACAATAGTATTAGGAGAAAACGCCACAATATGAGAATGTAGAATATAAATTCTAAAATCTTTGATAGCCTTCACCAAGGCATAGGCCTACTTCTCTAAGATATTATACTTCAGCTCAGAATTTGCTAATGTCCTACTAAAGAAAGAAATTGGTTGCTCGATACCTTAATGTCCCTTTTGTAGCAGAACTCCAGCGATAGTATTCTCTGATGCAAAAGTAAAAACCAGAAATTCCTTTGAAAAATCAGGACTGATCAATACCAGTGCCTGTGTGAGTGCCCTTTTGATTTCTTCAAATGAGTGTCTTACTTCTGCTGTCCACTTATTATCAACCCGCTTCTTCAGCATCCTTGTTATGTCCTTTCACAATCTCAGCAAAATTAGGAATAAATTGCCTTACAAAATTTACCTTTCCAAGGAAAGATTGAATCTCCTTCCTAATTCTTGGCAAATCCACCTTCTGAATTGCATTGACCCTGCTTGGATCAATATTAATCCCATATTTAGAAATGATATGCCCAATTAATTTACCTGAAGTTAAAGAAAAAATAATTTTGGTGGGATTTAGAGAGATGCCAAACCTTCTACATTTCAGCAGAATTATTTCTAGGTGTTTCAAGTGATCTTCTTCCCTCCTTGAGAAGACTATTATGTCATCAAGATAAACAACCACCATCTTGTCCTTCTCTTCAGAAAATGCAATGTCCATTGCCCTCTGAAAGTTGGTTCCTGCATTCATGAGACCAAATGGCATCTTGGCGTACATGAAAGTGCCCCATGGCGTAGTAAAGGTTGTTTTTTCCTGATCATCAGGATATACAAGGATCTGATTATAACCCGAAAAACCATCAAGCATAGACATTCCCTGAGAACCAACAATAGTTTGCAAAATTTGGTCCATCTTCGGGAGGGGATAATTGTCCTTCAGGGAGGCTTTATTCAAATTTCTGAAGTCAATGCATATTCTGATTTCTCCGCTCTTTTTCCTAACTGGAACCAAATTCGCAATCCAATTTGAAAATCTGATTGGGACAATGATTTTAGCATCAAAGAGTTTTTTGACCTCTTTCTCAATCAATGGCATGAGAAGTGGATTGATTCTCCTCAACTTCTACTTGAAGGGCTTTTCATTTTCTTTTATGGGAATAGTATGCTGAATAATGGTGGGATCATATTCTTTCAAATCAGCGTAGTTCCAAGCAAAAACATCTATGAATCTCTTCATCATTTCAACATACTTAAACTTCATATCAACTGAAAGAAACTTTGAAAGTTTAATCATTCTGGGCATAGCTATTGTACCAAGTTTACAGATCTCAACTTCATCATCAACTTGTAACTTAGGGGATTTAAAAACATCATTCTGATCAAAAATATTTTCTAAAGGTATAAGTCCCTTTGGTATGGAATTGCTCTTTAATTGCAAAACTTCATAATTCCCTTTAGATTCAGCCAACATATTTTGTTGATCTACTTGTATATTTTCAAACTCTTCTTTCAGCTCAATAAAGTTTTTCACTTGTTGATCTTCCTCAAAAACTTGCCAATGAGTAATATTATCAGGGATAGCTGGTCTATGGTGAATCTCAACCTCATATTTTTCTGTGGAATGCATAGGAATAATGAAAAGACTGGCAGAGACAGCAAGGGAATCAACAATGGAGTTTTGTTCTCTAGTTTTGACCATGAATGTATAGGCTTGAAAGTTTTCTAACATGTCCAAAACCAAGTTCCTATATGCTCTCATCCTTGTATCTTTTGTTTGATAAACACATTCAACTTGTTTAATGATTAATTCCGAGTCTCCAAAAATAGAAATGTTTTGAGCATTCATTCTTTTCAAAACTTCTAGACCCAAAATCAAGGATTCATACTCAGCCATGTTGTTCGTGTAATCAAAGTTCAGTTTATAGGAAAGGAACTTACTCTCATCACTTGGATTTTTAATCCAAATCCCTGCTCCTGCTCCTTCTCTACCTGTTGATCCATCAAAATTCAATGACCACCAACCTTCCACCTCCTTATCGCTGACTTGCTGACCTTCTGTTTTTTTATTTTCAGACTGCTGAATTTCAGAACTCTGATTTTCTGCTTTCTTCTCCTCCTCTGCTTCACTAGTCAACTCATTGAAAAGAATAACAGAACCAAGTTCAGTATCAAGAGCATAAATTGGAAAATTTTGGGGTTTTTCTTTACTACTCACCATGTAGGCCATCCTTGTCTCTCGATATAATCTTCTTTGCTCACAAAATAGAGGAATGGTAGCATAAGTAAGATCCATCTGCATTGTACCTTTAATTTTCACTGCCCATGATCTTGACAACAGCATGCCAAAATTTGGTGGAATGTCTTCTACTACGATGTCCATGACTACAGTCTTAGCAGGAACTTGTGTTAGACCAACAACAACATCCTTGATTAAACCAATGCATTGAACTATTTTCGAATCAAAAGAAAACAAGTCTTTATATGGCTTAGTTATTTCTAACCCCATTCTTTCCATGATTACTTTGGGCATAAGATTGTGAGAGACCCCTGAATCAAAAATAACATTCTGAAATGTCATGTCGTGAATGCTAAGGCTCACATAAAAAGGAGGGACCTCCTCATTCTGTTCATCTTCTAGTCTTGGACCCAAATATATAATTGGATGATCTTCTAACACATTCAAGATATCAGCAGCTCCTAGTTGTGAATTTAAAATTTTAATAATCTTGCTTCTATATTCATCTACCTTGAGAATCTCACCAAAAGGGACTTATATTTTTATCTTAGAAATTTCATTCTCAAGATTGAAAACAGAAACAGATTTTTTAGCTTCTTTGATAGGAGGAACAGCTGGTGTATCTTTCTTACCTTCAGTGACCTTAGGAGCATCCTTCTTTCCATCAGCAACCTTAGGTGTATCCTTTTTAGACTGTGTTTTTTTTTGCAATGATAGGCACATTCCTATTTCTGAGATTATATTGTTTCTACATCTCGAAAATAGCATGTTAATACCCCTTTAGATAGTCTGATGTTTCCTCTTCATGATTTTTTTATCTGATTGATCATGCTCTTCTTTAGTCAAGAAAATTCCTGACATTTCCTCATCAAAACAGTGAATAGACTCCTCAGGAACTTCAGGATCATCTTCTTCATCAATCAAATTATGTTGGAGTGGAGGTCTCACTGGAGGATCAGGTTGTTGATTTCTGTTTTCCCTTGGCCTTTGCTGATTCTGAGGTCTCCTGATGTTATAGCATTGTTTTCCACCTTCATATGCTTGATGAATGACACTTTGGCCTTGGGCAGTCATCAGATGATTCACTTTGTACTTTACAGTTCAGCTATACTTGTATACATGTTGGATCCGATATGTACTTCATATGCAGACATGCTTTTCTTTCACTGAGCATGGGTATACCCGCCTCAGACATGAGCTATTTCTCTGATCTCTTTCATTGGTTTTTTGGCAAGTTGAAATCTGGTGAAGTCCTCCTTCGTCATTACAAGGTTCTTTCTATGCACATAATATATTTCGGCCATCATGTACCCCTTATGACCTCATATATTAGGGGGCATCTATTATAGCATCATTTTCCACCTTCATATGCATGATGATTGACACTTTGGCCTTGGGCACCCTTTCCCCTCAGATTTGAACATTTTCACAAAAAAAATATCTTAAAACCCATCCATGACTCTGCCCAGACTTTTCCGCGTATATACGCGATTCCATTCATATATATCCATGTATACCTTTTTAATCATTAAAAATATATATAATATTCCCTATTTTCGAGGCAGGGTTGATGGTTATTCCCGTAATTCAACCACCCCAGTCCATGGCCTAACTGTTTCCAACTGCTAAAACTAATTTGGGGGAGTATAAAATCCCCTCATGTGCATGGCCTAAGGGAGAAAGAAAATTATAGATATTATACTCTGTTGGAGCCCTATTTCAAGTCTGATATTCCCGTGTCTCCTGCACTTCCCAGGTATATTCAGGAAACCCTTGTTTCCTTGAGATGCTCATCATCCTATATGACATCTAGTGTGCACACATCTTGGAAGAATTCTTGTGAGGCGAGGGCTAGACGGATCCAGAGGACGGTATGCTCGAAGTTCGTGGAAGGATTCAAGTGATCTCTCCACATTTCTATTATTGTACGTGCCATTTGTAATAAGAAGAACCATCTTGTTCCCGATATTCACGTGTTTATATCCCTTTATATATGTGTAATGATCATTAATTGAATGTTTAATATTGTTCTTATGATATTATGCATGAGTTACACTAACATCTAGGAACTATATATGTTGTACAACTAGAGTTTCGTGTTCATTATTTGTGTTCCACGCCTTATGATTTGGTACCTAGAGATTCAGTTCTTAGTTGTGTGATCAGATATCTATTACAGCATCATTGATAAATCTTCTATATGTGATACTTGGACTTGATTTTGACTTGTATTTCTGGGTAGTGATCATATGATTCACTGTGTACTTTACAGTTCAGCTATACTTGTATACATGTTGGATCCACTCTGTACTTCATATCCGGACATGATTTTCTTTGATTGCAATCTGAGTCCCTAATTTCTGAGACCCCTCTATGCAATAGACATGGACATAATCATCCACTGTAAGCCCTCCCAAAGGATTTCCATGTAAATCTACTAGATCTCCTCTTTGAGAGAATCCAGTAATGAATTAAATGTCTTCCAATTCTATGTGTATGGGCATTTGATCGATCATGAAGCAATCTTCTTCTGATTCCCGGTGATCCACTAACATTTGGAGCAACTGGGCATTACTTTTCATATTTGGCATTTTGAAAAACTTGAGAAAACCACAATTTCGAAGGATATTGAGTGAATTTTGATCCTCCATCACTTCAGTGTCAATGGAACTATGTTCACGCTCCCTCCAAGAGATTGACATCCTGAAATGATCCATTAAATTCTTCATTAAGTTCATTTTTTACTTTCACGGACTACGCATATGCGACTTCCTTTGTGTACAGTCGTGTATCATACGCAGGTCCGTCCACATGAACTCGCGTATGCACAAAGGGTTTAATAAAAAACAATCTTTCCTACGGTCAAAAATCAAAATTTTTAACCTAAATATGAATGAAATTAATGACAAAGATGGATTTAGACCTTACCTAGTTG
Organism: Pinus albicaulis; assembly: GCA_034641835.2. Lineage (NCBI taxonomy): Eukaryota > Viridiplantae > Streptophyta > Pinopsida > Pinales > Pinaceae > Pinus > Pinus albicaulis. The sequence goes on along the minus strand of CM076573.1, from coordinate 106,980,132 downwards.
ATTCGGCACAATTTGATGGCTGATTGCTCCTGTTTTGAGGAAAGGGGTTTTTTCTCCAGAGCTCCTTTCTCCACTTCTGCAAAGTAACAATGAACCAAATATGAGGTAAATGAGTATTTATGCCCAGAAATTGAAATTTTTTTGCAAAATTTCAGTATGCTTATTTTTCAAATCTGTCTCAAGCTGTATAACCAGGTTGCTTGTCAGTGTTGGGAAAAGTATGTTTTTAGGTACATTTATTGAAGTTGATATTTTTTCTGGTTTTTTGAATCCATGACCGCTGACCTGTCATGCCAGTTATATGATTTTAACTGGCATATAGGTTAGGGAAGTCACTTTCCATTGCATTTTTCATGCTAGGCTCCATTCTAATCACTTTCCATAGGGTTGATCCCATCATGTCATGAGTATTTAACCCATTTCACTCGTCGATTTTTAATCATGACTTGGTGGTAGAGCCTTCCTTTACATGGGCTTCCTAGTTATTTCCTCGCTAGCATTTGTTGCCCATGCTACACTTTCAGTAGGCTCGAGAGTCCTCTTTAGTCCTGCCATGAATTATGCGTTGAAGCTTCATTCTCCTTCTTCTTCACTATGATTTTTCTGGCTATTACCCTAGAGGCTCCCTGGTGTTGTTAAGTTGTATCACTACATTGCATACTGGCTACTTGTTTATCTTGGCCTTCAGTCAGCTTCATCTGGACTCGATGTTTAAGCCATATTTTTAACATGACTCTCTGTACAAGTTAACCATGCAAGTAGTTAGCTATTGCAACTTGACACCCTTTTACCCATGGATGGAACACTCCTTTGAGTATCACTTACCAGTTTCCGCCACCTTGCATTGAGCATAGGATTGTTCCTATCCTAGGAACTAGAGCATATGTTTCCTGATACTCATTCTATCCATTGTACTATAGCATTATTTTATTCTTTTTCAGGCTTACTATATGAAAAAGACAAAAAAATCAAATATATCAAAAAGAGCGGGAACGAGATATTACTTCATATTTTGATGGTAGTTACAGTGTCATTTTTTCGCCCTTGAAAAAAGCACACAGAGCTATGCCTTTCCTTCATTTGGGATGATTTTAGTTTTGACTTAGGAGAAGCCATAACCTTGTTTCATAAGTTAGTTCTCCCCCGATTGGTTATCTCTTCCAATCATATGGAGAGTTTTTTTTTTCCTCTGCATAACAAACTTATATTCAGTTATCATTTGCTACCATAGTCAACATGAGTCGTGCTTTTTTTCAAGGGAAGTTAAACCTGAGTCGGCCTTTCTGCAGTGTCTCTTGACTTATTTTTTCAGTCGGCCTTCCCGGTCTTATCAGTATCTTGTTCTATCACATCAGATGTTTGGCCCATTGCTTGTGCTGGTTTGAGAAGGTCTCCATTGACTTCTTGCCGGCGGCCTTGTCTCTTATCGATTACGACATATTGCTCTGAGAGAAAACCTAGAGCCGCACCCTGGCCCTATTTACATCATTGATAGGTGACCTTGTGCTCAGCATTTGATCATCATTATGGGTCTTTGACTGAGTGGTTTCTCTTGTGTTCGACGTTAGCATACATTATCACACTTGGGATTCGTGCAGTACCTTGATTTCCATTTAACCCTATCGGTGTATATCTTGCCTCTTTGTCAGCTCTCATTATTGGTTGATTCAGAGGGTTTCTACCGTGCACTAGCTTCATCTTGTGCATGTCAGAAACATACTTCGGGTTGGTTCTCTCACTCTACTTCGTCTGATTCCTTCCAAATCTTGGCCTGCAAGTTACACTCGCGCTGGACTGATGTGGGATGCCTTAATGTCTTCCTTCCAGCAGATATTTTCCCATCGACTCTCAGACTCATTGCTCTGGGAATAAGGTCTATAGTCGTTTTTTCAATACCTTAGGGTTTGCAGTCATCAATGGCAGACTCTTCACTGTCGATAGTGAGGATACATCATTACCTCCTAATTGATAGATTCTTACAAGTGTTCGACTTCAACTCATCCATTCGCACTTGTTATATTGTACTGGGGCACCTTGACACTCATTATCATTATCGGTGGGTTGTCTCGCGTTTGTTAACGGTATACATTAATGACCGGTAATCAAACGATTTCTCACATGGTCGAACTCAGCTCATTTCTTCCCATTGTGTAAAATTGTGCCATGGTGATCAGTGAAGACCTCGGGTTTGCATCAACATTATTCGGTTCACTTTGACAGTTCATCCAGTTTTTTGTCTGTGACTTTGTCCACCTTTATATGTTGCAGTTTTAGTACATCAACATCTTATATGTTGGCTCCCGAGTTGCGTGATTGTACCATGCGTTCCACCCCTTATGATTTGGTACCTGGAGATTTAGTTCTTACTTGTGTGATCAGATATCTATTACAGCATCATTGATCGTTCTTCAATATGTGATACTTGGACTTGATTTTGACTTGTATTTCCGGGCAGTAATCAAATGATTCACTGTGTACTTTACATTTCAGCTATACTTGTATACATGTTGGATCCGCTCTGTACTTCATATGTGGACATGCTTTTTTTTCACTGAGCATGGGTATACCCGCCTCAGACATGAGCTATTTCTCTGATCTCTTTCATTGGTTTTTTGGCAGGCTGAAATCTGGTGAAGTCCTCCCTCGTCATTACAAGGTTATTTCTATGCGCATAATTTATTTCGGCCATCATTTACCCCTTCTGACCTCATATATTAGGGGGCATCTGTTATAGCATCATTTTCCACCTTCATATGCTTGATGATTGACACTTTGGCCTTGGGCACCCTTTCCCCCCAGACTTGAACATATTCACAAAAAACAGTATCTTAAAACCCATACGTGACTCTGCCCAGACTTTTCCACGTATATACATGATTCCATTCATAGATATCCGCGTATACATTTTTAATCATTAAAAAATATGTAATATTCCCTATTTTCTAGGCAGATTTGATGGTTATTCTCGTAATTCAACCACCCCAGCTCGTGGCCTAACTGTTTCCAACTGCTGAAACTAATTTGGGGGAGTATAAAAGCCCCTCATGTGCATGGCCAAAGGGAGAGAGAAAATTATAGATATTATACTCTGTTGGAGCCCTGTTTCAAGTCTGATATTCCCGTGCCTCCTAAACTTCCCAGGTATATTTAGGAAACCCTTATTTCCTTGAGATGCTCATCATCCTATATGACATCTAGTGTGCACACATCTTGGAAGAATTCTTGGCTGGAAGAATCCAGAGGACAGTATGCTCGAAAGCCATGGAAGGATTCAAGTGATCTCTCCACATTTCTATTATTGTACGTGCCATTTGTAATAAGAATAACCATCTTGTTCCCGATATTCACGTGTTTATATCCCTTTATATATGTTTAATAATCATTAATTGAATGTTTAATATTGTTCTTATGATATTATGCATGAGTTACACTGACATCTAGGAACTATATATGTTGTACAACTAGAGTTTCATGTTCGTTCTTTCTTGATTTTCAGGTTACGAAGCACGAAGGGTTGCTGGGGGTTTGCACCCCACGGGATCCACATCAAACGTTGGAATTTTGGGTAAGTTCTACAACTTATATCTAGTTTTCAGTATAAAAGATAGGTTAGGTGAGTCCTTCTTGAATGGTATGCCCCTAATCTATGAAGGTTGCCAACCCAAAAACCTTTGGGTATTATATCCTGAAACACCTGAATTGAGGGTTCCTGAATTGAGGTTCATGTTGTGCAGGAGGAGCAGAAGTATTCCCAAGGGCTAATCTATCCATCAACTTTTCCAAGGTTTTCATCATCGAATCCAGCTTATCTTGAGAGGTAGAGGAGGAAGGCTTCTCTTCTTCTTTCAACTTAGTCTTACCCATTTTTGACTTTTTGGCTACTATCAAGTTAACCTCCACCTTCACTGCATCACTTTGCATTTCAGCAAGTGTAGGGGATTCTCTTTCTCTCAGCAGTATGGAAAATTCATAGTCAAAAGCTTCAGTGTACCTCATTTGAGCTAAGGCTTGTGGTGGTTTCAAATGAGCAGGAATAGAATCTAATACCTTATTAAACCTTTTTGAAAATTTTTGAACAGATTCATCAGCAGCTCTCTTCAAGGTACTATACTCAGTGAGGGCTTGTGCTGGATTGGTTCTATTTCCCCATTTTCTTAGGAAAAATCTTCAAATTCATTCCAATTATGAATACTTCCAGGAGTAAGAGCTTTATACCACTTCCTAACCTCACCAGTAAAACTCTAAGAAAACAACCTCAACTTAACATCTTCATCATCAACCTCCTCCCTGTCTATAAAATCATTAAATTGATCCACATGATCTTCTGTTGTAATGTCTTCATCACTTCCCCAAGTTTTGATTCTAGTAGCATATTTTCTAGGGAGGTCATGTAAGACAGCTGGAAGAGCAACAGGGGCATATCTAGCAGGTGCAGTGGGTGGATTTCCAACCATGGTCAAAGGGACTATAGTATCTTTAGGGATGGCATAAATAGAGGATGAAAAATTGCTATGAGGAGGACTATTTGGTCTTTGTGGTTCATTGATAATTGAACTCCAATTTTGAAGGGGAAAACCAACTTTACTTTTCAACAATACTTCAAAAGGATCAAGCTCTTTGAATTTAAATAAAGACTCTTTTTCCAACGATAACTCAGAAGTAACAGCTTCCCAAAACTCTTCTTTGTCTTCCTATGTTACTAGAGCTGAGGTATCAATTCCTCTCTTATGCAAGTCTAAGATAATTTCAATTAGTTCTTTTTCACTTTCTGATCTAAAAAAAAGCTCCTGAATTTTATCATCAACTCTTTTATCTTCAGGACTACTTAAAATTTCAGAGGACAAGGATTTTGAATGTGATGGAGTACCTAATACTTCATAAATTCCTTTACTACCTCTCGAAATGGCGTTTGGATTGTCCACGATGGTAGGTGGATCTGGGTCAGGATTACTCCTTGTGTATCTCCTTCTCGAAGCCACCTTTAGTCATATAAACTTTAAATGGAGTCACCAAGGTAGATGCAGCCTCGAAAAAATTTCTGAGCTCCTGCTACCTTCAGAAGTTCAGCTTCAAAATCTCGGGAAAGTATAATCTTCAGGCTCTCGGCAGATGCACCAAAATGTTATCACAAAATCAGACCTGATAGGTTGCCAATCAAATAAATCTCATGTAAATATTTCAAATCAATCTTTTGATTGAGGCTTAGCCTCCTCAACCTAAGGGCTCTCTCAAAGAGTTAATGATTTTTTATAGAAATATATATGGCTAACTCTATGTGGGGTAATAAGCAGATAAATGATAGAAATTGGTTGTAAATCACATTAGCAAGTGCACATTGGGCTTATGGAGTCATAATAGCTTCAGTAAAACAAAAAAATCTACTCAGCATGGAAGTCAAGGCATATCAGAGTTCTAGTCCAGAGATACACAAGTGAAACTGTAAAACACACAGTCAGTTTGTCTATGAAGGAAGTCAGAGCATCAATGATGAATTTTGAGTAACATAAGCAAACACCACTGCAATAGGATAGTAAAATAATGCCATTAGAACAAAAATACACTAAAACACTATATGAATCTTGAGTTGGCTAAGTAGAAAACTTGTATTAAACTGAAAACCAGTCACTTACAATAAACACAGTCTTTTTTCTAAAATTGTCCAACCCTTAGCATTTCAACTTATTCATCTTTATAGATCATTTACAACATAGGATAACCTTATCATGAGCTAGATACATCAAATTCCTACTTTTTGACACCTTTCCTAACTATGTGACATGGTATTTATTACAAAATGACAACTACAAACCTAATGAATAGTCTTATTACAAATATGACTCAAACTCCTTAACTCTACTCATAACAACCTTATCTAAACTATATTACATCATTTTCCAACTGTATTCCCATAAGGTCGAATCCAGATGATAAGCTCCAACATTTTATGACCTTAATGTTGATCTCTTGCAAACTAGGAAACTGTCCCCTGTTTTCTAGGCTTAGGATTCTTTATGTTCTTGAGACACTCTGACCACTATGAACCCATGACTTCGAGGTTATTTGCTGTCAGTAACTGAAATAACATATGCCCAAAATCATCCTTAAGTTCCAGTGGTACAAATTCACCATCAAACTATCCAAAATAGCAGAAATAGACCTGCGCTACGAAAACAACACAGTTTCGTAGCGCTTTTCGTAGTGCAGTCTTTCAACCCATTTTCCTTCAAAATTTTGGTTTCTTTCCTCCAGGTTTATCTTCATATTCACTTAACACAGCTTCCCTAGCAATTTCAGGTCAAAATACATACATTTTCCTTCCAAAAATTTATAATAAAGGGTGAAAAAAGCTGCTACAGCAGTTTCGTAGCGCATTTCACCCTTTTTTCACTGTTTGCGCTAGGAAACTACTGGGTGAGAAGTTTTGACCATATTTCTTCAAAATTCAAACCAAAAATGTGCCAAAACTCCAGAATACCACTAGTTTCATCAAAAAATACAGATACGAACTAAAAACATAAATTTCATGAGATTTATTCTTCATTTTCCCTTTGATTTAGCCTTTGAATTTTTAATAATTTGTCATTCTGCACCTTTGTTTTTTAGTTCATCCTTAGTCAGTTTTAGCTGTAGCTCCAAATCCTCCACTTGGTCTCTTAGTCTATTTTTACTAGGTCTCAAGTGAGTATTGATCACTCTAACAAATTTTTCTTCCTTGATGACAGGAACTGTCCATGTAAAAAAATGTTTTACACTGCTTGGAATCTCAAACCTAGAACCAGTTTGACCTTCCCAAAGTGCCTTCACTCTTTTAAACTCTGCTTTTTCAATGTTGTGCTTTCTGGCCCTCTTTCTCATCATTGCAATCTCTTGGTTTTCTAGCCTCAATCTCTCTTCAAGATGTTGACACTCTGTCATGTGTTCTTTTACCTTCATTGTCTTGCTGGCTACATGTTCCACTATTGGTGATGAGAGATCAACCACCTCTTCAGGGACTCTGGCTATTTCAATAGTTTCTTGGACCTCCTTGCTGCCTTCCTTGAGCTTCTTAGCATGCCTAGTTAAAGGCTTCCTTGCTTGAAAGATAAAGGCTGCATTTTCACCCTCAAATTCAAGTTTCTTAGCTGACTTAGTCTTTTTCTGTTTGTGTTCATCTAATCCAATGAAATCAGCTTGCATGATGGGTGTCTCTTCTATATCAATTGCATGAACAATGTCATCTAAATTACCTTTAATTACTGGGTTGTCCTCTGTACCTGAAACAACTTTTTTTTCCCTTTGATGCCACTGCTTGGCTTCTTGTCATTCTCTTGATTTCCTACTTGCTAGCAACTTGTTTTCTGTTTTTCCTCTTTGACAATTTTTGACCTCTATTTTGCAGGTGATGGAGTTGTTGCAAAAAGAACGTGTGTCTTCTCTGTCCTTTCCTCAACTTGTTTCCTTGGTTTCAAATTTACAAACCTCTTTGACTTTACAACCACAGGTTGACTAGACTTTGCTACTGGTATTGAAGTAGTTCCTTTAGGTTTAGGGTTTCTAGCTGGGGTTAGGTTCTCCAATTCAAAACCATTCATAAACAAAAAATAAGACCAATCCCTACTTATTTTCTGAAGCTCATTCAACACCAATGACTTTATCAAACCATGGTGAAACAAAGATGTTTCACAACCATCAGACTTGGCTTGTACTTTATTAGACATTTTGGCAAGGCTCCTAAGCAAGTAGAAGGGAAAATCTAGTGATATCATACCTATGAAATGCAGAAGTAGCTTGAAATGATAAGTATGAACTTTATGGTACCTTCCTTCACATGTGTAGTATCTTTGAATGTTGAATAGCAGCTTGGCATAGGTGTCTTTGATACAGCTTCTAGGTATTGCATTATTCAATTCCATATCTGCATACTCAGGTTTCATGAATTCCTTGCATGGTTCCATATCAAACTTAAAACCTTTAACCCAAGTTTCTTGTCCCCTTGGTATTTATGTCATAAAAGCAATAATCTCAGGTGTGACTGGCACATTTAACATCCCAATTTTGGTAGTTGTTCCACTGAAGTGTAAGGCAAATTCTTTAGACACCTGAGTGTGGCAACCCTACAGCTTTTCACAAAACTAGAGACAACATGATTTTCTAAAATCCTCCAGCACTGCTTGATCTTCAATTATAGCCTTCACATTTTCAGGCTCATATCTCAAGCAATGTCCCCCTCTGTGGAATTTCTTCTCCTCTGCCATGCTTCTTTAGAAAAACCTGTTAGCTTCTCTTAAATCTGTGAAACAGCATCGCTTGATTAGGATATGAATAGCCTCGCTTGAGAATATTGGAACACAACCTTTGTATAGAACGCCCAGGCTTAGCTTGACAGCTTTAGAGCTTAGACACTTGTATGGAAGAAAATGAAAACGAGAATGACCAAATTAGGCAAGAATTTGAATTTAAGGTGTCTTCTCGTAACTAAATGATGCTTCATTCATGCCCTATTATGACAATGATGATTGTAAGACAGTTAAGTACATTTTATATGATCCCTAAATGACTCACCATACCCCAATCCTATCATTCCCCAACAGATTCTTACAGATTTTGGCTTAATTGACAAGACGGTTAAGAAACCGCGCTTTCGTAGTGCCCACAGTGTATTTTTCGCAGTTTGCGCTACGAAAGTATCAACACTTTCATAGCACAAATCCTCATTTTTGAACTAGCGGCGCTATGAAACGGAGGATTCTTGGCTAATTGTAGAAATTTAACCCGAAACCTTATGAAATGATTCCTAAATGAAAAATGTGAGTATTTGATCATGGAATGGACCTCTAAAGACTTTATTTGAATTCAATGGTGACCTCTAAACTTATAAAAACTATTAACCTACCCTTAACCAAAACCTAAAATGACTTTTAAACCCATTTTGAGACCATGATCAAAAACAGAGTTGACACAATGATGTTTTGAAAAAATTTCGGTGATAATAGGCATGACCCAAGTTCAATATATGGGATACATTATTGATGAGCGGGGGGTGCTTGTGGACCCAGCCAAGATCCAGGTCATTCGGTATTGCCCGGCCCCAACCACTTTAACAGAGCTCTACAACTTTCTGGGTCATGTCAATTTCTACTGCAGGTTCAGGTTGGGGTTCTCTCATATCACTTGATCTTTGAGTCAAGTCACCAAGGGAGTAGGGAAAGAAAAAATCTTTTGCTCTAAATCTCAGCAAAAGGAATTCACAGAGTTTAAGCATCACCTCTGCTCTGCACCAGTGCTCACATTACCAAACTTGCAGTAACCATTTGAGATCGATACAAATGCCTCTAGCGATGCTATTGGGGCAATACTTACTCAATAGGGGCATGCGGTGGCATATCACAGTGAGACACTTTTAGATACAGTCTGAAATTATCCCACCTATGAAAAAGAGATGTATTCCATTGTGCATACCTACCGACAATGGAAGCATTACATTTTGGGGAAGGAAATGATCATCCACACAGATCATCGACCCCTATAGCTCATACAGATACAAGGGAAGTTGCAGAACGATCACCATAAGAAATGGTCCGCATACCTGCAATAGTTCCATTTTAATATCAAGTACAAGTAGCGACATGATCAACATCAGGTGCCATACAAGTTCCATGTGGGCGACAAAGTTTGGCTACATTTTCAAAAAGAACACCTCATTGGGCCCCACTGCAAGCTTCGCCTGCCCTGATATGGGCCATATACCATCACCAAGGTTTTAGGGGACAATGCCTTGAAGCTCAGTATTCCACCATTCCTTGTTTTGCACCTAGTGTTCAATGTGGACGGCCTTCGACCCTAGTTTCCACCATTGTTGGACACATCCGACATTGCAGAACAAATCACACCAACAGAGTTAAACCGAGACTGCATGAAATAGACCACAATTGATCGGATCATGGACACACAGATCAAGAACACCCTCCAGCAGAGGATCCAGCTATATCTAGTTATCAAAGCAGATCAACTCTTTCACCAGGGCAAGTGGTTCACCAAGGACCAGATTCAACAGAAATTTCCTCACCTCATTGAGGCTTGGCACGTAATGGGGACCATTGCTTCCTAAGGAGGGAGGAATGATCTAGGTGAATATTGGAGGCCACCCACCTATTCCACGTATACCTCCAGTCAGTTTCATCAATTTTCTTGTTTATAACAACATTTACTATTTTTAGTAGTTTTTCGGGTCCTAAACTTCTGGAGCAATTTTGACCCCATAAACGACGTTTTTTTGAGGTCTGCAACAGGGCATGTGAAAAATCCTGTAATACTCAAAGATATTTTTCCAATGATATATTGTATGCACCAAACGAAGATAATATGACCAAGTTACGACCCTAGGAAGTTGGTTTCCCAACTAACCCCAATGGGGCCCACAAACACTTGGCATCCCATCTCTTGGGGTTAGAGTTTTGGTTGTTTAGGGTTTTACCATGTTGTTAAATAATAAAAATTCCCTTGAGCCTCATTGTAACATATTTCAAAGGCATGTATCTGCCACATCTCTCTCAGAGATAAGCTACCATCGGCCGAGCTAGTTTAGTTCCATTATGTCTGTAAGCTTATTTCATTTATTCGATATTAATGAAATGAAGTATATTTGTTGCCGCATCTCTGCGTTTATGCTTATTTTTGTATTTTATTGTGTTCCTGCATAAATCTGGACCAAAATTCATCATGGTAACCTACACAATGAGAGAGAATTTTCTCCCACCCGGCTTCACAAATATGTTGTTGAATCTCTAGATAGACTTCGAGCAGGTCAGGTTCTTTAGGCTTGCCTCTGTTCAATATTCCGCTCCTTCCCATGTTTCTCACCGCCAAGAAAAAGCACCAGAAGCGGGATTGTGATTCGATCCTTGGTTTCTGGGGAAAATTTAACAACCTGTCCTCATTGAGCATAAGAAATACAACATATCAATCATGGGTTATACAGATCTTATTATATGAGGTAAATTATTCCAGGACGCGTCAAGTGGTACATCATTATAATGACCTAAAAACTGAATTAAAAAATCTTAACACGAAATCATATTTATTTAACCCATATTACCTCTCGGTGGCGGAATCCAACAATGCATCACATTACCTCACCATCTAACTCATCAACACGTGTTTGATCAATGATTTTTCCTTTGCTGACGTGTAATCTATCAACACATTATACGACAAAAAATTTGAATTTCTCCCTTTGGCGTCGATACCCTGAATGTCAGCGGTTTTTATTTTTTATTTTTTATTTTCAAACATACAATAACACTAACACTCTCATTTTCAGTGCTTTAACCCTGTTTTACAAATTAGCACTGAAAGTCCCATTGTCAATGGTTTAAAAATTATTGACTAAAATTGTGATAAATAAATTCCTCGAACCACATTCTAAGCCTAAAAATTTAAAGGATATGGTTAGAATTTTGTGTTAAAATTGAATGGAATATTGGTTGAAGAGTAACAATTTGTTGTTTAGAAGTAATCATAAAGGTGAAGAAGAAATATTTTCAATAACACTAAAGTGTTGTATTTCTCAAAAATAGGAATTTATTTTCAAATCTTAAGGGATTTCATATCCAATCTCTTTATTAGCTATAAAAGAATTTTAATTCCATAATTCTCATCTTTCCATCATCTAATTCACTATGCTCAACAGTAACCATGATAATTTTATGCTGATAAATGCATATGTTTTATTGAGATAATTTAATAAATTATAACCATACATCCTTATCTTATGATAGACATCACACATTATAGATAATTATGATAATTTTATGTGCATGACAACATGAAATGTGAGAAATATCTTTCACAAATAATTCTAAGTGGAGTAAATAACCTTTTAATATGGGAATTTAGAACTTAAAAATTGAAAGCATGAAGTGATTCATTGATCTTAGTTATTGAGAGTTAATATGCATCTATCTTACATTCCCAAAGACAAATTCTCATTATCACTTATATATATACATATTGAACCTACTAAAATTAATATAAGTGATTATTTTTATCTTTCTTTTAAATATAAGAAAATTTATTAAAACAAGTAAATCAAATAATGTAACATAAACAAATATAGCATGCATTACATCTTTGAACAAGCATTTAAAGAAAAAAAATCAATTTAAATTTAAATACAGCGAGAGAATGTAATGCATCTTCATATATTTTAATATTAAAAAATATCTAACTTCATCGATAATAAATACCTCTTATAGACCTTATTTACACGAGCATAATATTTGCATCTAAATATCATATATAAAGATAAATCACCAAATATTAAAAAATATCCAACTTCATTGATAATAAATATCTCTTATACACTTCACCCCTGCCTTGACCCTCTGCTGTCTCTCTCGGCGCCCCTTGCTCTCAGGTCCCTTAGTGATTGGCAGTGCGTCCCTCTACGCCCTCCCTCCGCCTTTCACTTCTTCCCTGCCCCTCTAATTACCCTGCGCCTCCATATTCCCATCACTATTTATTGTCCTCGGTTTTTGTTTGCTGATTTTGTCTCTGTCTTAATCTCCTGGTCCTCACAGAACAGAATGGCCAGAAGCGAAAATTGCTTCCATTGTGCTGACTTACAGGCAGAACTTGATCAAATTTGTGCTCATCAGAATACCATGGATGCTAAGCTGAAGAACGACATCAAACCGATGTAAACTTCTTCCTCTCTAGGGTCTCATCCCTCCAGGCTCAGTTTGAAGAGGTCTCGAATAGATGCGCCCATGCCGAGGAGTCAGTGCAAATCCTGAAATACATGCTTGAAAAATGCACTGTCCCCAGCACCAGCTCCAACAACATAAGAAATGCGGGGAATGATGAGAATCTTGAACTCTCTACAGCAAGGCAAATTAGTCACATTAACATAGACTAGCTCTCCTCCTTTTTATTCATGTTTAAATATGCATTTCTTCTCTTTCAGTTTGTCCGTATCTACAATTTCACAACATCTTTGTATTTTCCGAATACTAGAAACAAAAGGATTGTAACCTCCAGTTGTAGCTGCTATCATTCGGCATTACAAACAGCTCTTATTGTAATCATGGAGCCCCAACTCCCTTTTTTATTCTTTTTGAAATACAACTAGCAACCGATTTTTTCAAAAAAAAAAAAAAAAAATCTCTTATAAACCTTATTTACACAAGCATAATATTTGCATCTAAATATTATATATAAAGATAAATCACCAAATATATGATAGATTCTAAAGAAAATACTAGATCCAAATGCCATATAACATTTAATGACATATCACATCTTATGTTTGTAACATCTTGAGCCTATAGAAAAGGGAGTTTTAAGTGAGAAGATTATGCAGGTTATAGAGGGATATTGTATGGAATACCATATTAAGTACAATGCACTAAATACATTGTATGATTTGGTGGAAATAATATAAGAAGAATTTTGGTCAATTTAAAATTTTAAGGTAACTAAATAAATAATGGTAATGTTGCTAAGGATTTTTTAACGAATGTTTTTGTAATGTTTGTGGAATCATGTTGTAACATTTTCTCAAGTTAAGTATTACACATTATAGTATAATATAAATTTTCATTATAGATTATTATAATACAAAAAAATCAATTACAAACAAAAAAAAGTTGATGAAGGAGAGCTACATATATATATTCTATTAATATTGAAACAATCTCTCTTCTCTACATTTAAGAAGCCTATTGAATAAACACGGGGGCTTCACTCAATGAACCTCTAACATATCATGTACGATCATAGCATATTAAAAAATACCCTTAATTTGAGTACATAATGCAAAACACCTCTAAAAATCACATTATTTAATCCCCTACCAATATAAACCAAATACACCTTCCCAATTTAGAAAGCCCCTACTTTCACTATATATTGTAGGTATAAATTTTTCATTAACATTTTTTATACCCCTTTATATCTTTTCATTAACTTTGAGCTCCAATTTTTATATCTACCAATATAAAAAACCTTTACCCCCTATATATCACCCAATATATTACGTCATTTTTTCCTCATTATATATCCCCAATATGAACCCACGTGCGATGATATTTCTCTCACAGTGAATCCCCTATGTGAATAAATAACCAACTATATAGGAAATAATTAGTCAAATGTATTTATCTCATAAAATTTTGGGGTCATTCTTATGAATACTATAGAACTAAAAAGTTGATCAAAGAGAGCTACATATACTCTATTAACCTTAAAATAATCTCTCTTCTCCACATTTAAGAATCCTATTGAATGAATAACCAACTATATAGTTACTAATTAGTCAAATGTATCTATCTCATAGAACATAGAATTTTGGAGTCATTCTTATGAATACTATAGAACTAAAAGTTGATACAATGGTCATTTTCTTGCATTCTATAAAATTCAATTATCATCCATTTTGTAGAGTTAAATGTTAATACATAGGTCATTCTCACACATTCTATAAAATGTCACTTTCATGCATCCTATAAAATTAAAGGTTAAGACCATTGTATATGAACTTATGAGATACAAAATTCACACTTGGTCTTATCAAGTTCTAAGATGTCTATATGAGGAAAAATCTACAAGATATCCATGTGCATATTCTTAATGCATCAAACTAGACATATTTTCTCACCATTTATCTTTGTAGTGTTATTTAATCTATGAAGTGAAATTTTCTCAATACAATTATGCTTAAAAAGATTGTTTTCTTAGTATATTGGCATGCTTTTTTATATGCATCTTCTTGTATGCTATAGTTAGGATTCTTTTCTGTAACTTCATTTTTTATAATAATTTTAATGATATGATATTTCCTCATTTACTATGATTTGGATATTTTATCATTTCTCCTATCAAAAGGTTAATATAATCATGGTTATTTCTTTATTATTTATTTTTAGTTATTTGATGAAGTTTAATATATTGTCTTTTTTTATTTATATTATTTTTTGGGAAACTATCCAATCTTTAATCTAATCAAATATCATAACCTTTGGAATGTGTGTTTCAACATTTCTTAAACAATAATCTGATAAAAAAATCAGGCTAACTATAGAAAATTTACATTAACCTAACGAAAACACAAATAACTTAAATTTATATTTTTTAATACAATAAATTAAGACAATATTTCATAATGTAAGAAAATTCTTCCATAGCATGTGCATTATAAACGTCAAGTTGTTACATCTAATGAGGTCAAAGGAGGTCAAAAAAATTGTCTTGGAGGAACATGAGAAACTAAACAAGGTGAATAATATCACAGTAAAAGCACTAAGAGAAGACAAGAAGGGTGGAGACTTAGTTAGAACAACACAAGGGTTCTTGAAAGAGTTGAAAGATATTTTAGGATGGACATGCCCTACATAGCCTAAAAAAGGAATAGGAAAAGGTCAAGGACAAGAAAACAAAGAAAAATCATAGAAATTTACCCTTTGAAACAATAGGATATAGCCTAAATTTTGAGAAAAAGGAAGCAATTGAAGGGGTTTATTAATGTTGACCTTACACTCATCCAACCTGGAAAAAAAGGAAGGAATATGCTTTAGTAAATAAAGCAAACAAGTTTCCCTCTAGAATGGAAAGCTCGGGATCAATGAGTTCAAATGAACAAACCAAGAATAAGAAGCCACAACCCTCATGACCCGAGGAAAGCTAAAATTAATTGTATGGAATTGTAGGGGGTATTCATGAAGGGTGGGTAGCAATTTAGGGCCTCTAACAAAAGGGTAGGAAAAAATTGTCCTAGCTCAAACCCATGGACATAAAAATTGTAGGATTCAAGAGGTTTGGGAACACAAATTTTGATCTATCCTTAATAAGGAGACAAATAACCATAAATGTTAAGGGGGTATCCTAACACACACACACACATAAGCTTCAAGACAACGTAAAATTAAAAAATAAAACAAAATAGTTAATATATCTAGATCAAACTATAATAGCGGGGCACTCCCACTTTGGAAATATTATTTTGTCCACCAATCATAACATATCTAAAATAATTAGGAACTAGACAATGAAGAGCCATACCACCACCCAACACAAGATATAACAAAATATAAATAGAACAGAAAGATAGCTGTTGGTTTAGTATTTAACTAGGGAACAAGGAACCTTCAAATAAAATCTTCATGGAATCTGCACAACCCTTGTTGTTGGCCAAAGAAGAGGAAAAATGGAATAATAATTCAATATATGGTAGGAAAGAAGTTAGAAACTTCGAGGAGGATAGCTTACTTCTTTGTAGTATTCACAAAATTGTTGTATGCAACAAACTCCAAAGGTGGATAGAATCAAGAGAGGCTACATGTCACCAAAAAAAAAGGGATCATGGCCAATTATGTAATGTTCTTGGAAAGTGGGATGGGAAAAGTAATAGCCTTCATGATCAATAATTGCCACAAGGTGGTGTCAATGAATCATGATTTCCCCTTTGTATAAATCAAGAGGAAAAAATGGAGACCCAAAGATCGATAAAAAACACACAAAGCAAGACAAAATAAGGTGGAAGTTACTAGAGAAAACACAAATTTTTAATTTAAAAATTAAAAGAATCATCTCTTAGTCGAGGTTCACGAGAAAAGGCAAATATTTCAATGGCTTGTGTGGAAACATGATGGAGGAAATCCCAACAATATGGGAAAGTGTAAGCCCAAGCAATAAGAGAGGGATGATAGTATATAACAATCCCCAAGGAACTTGTGGTTCAATGAAGAGTGAAAAATGGCAAGGGATACAGAAAAGAGAGATGAGAACAAGGAGAACCTCCCAACAATATGGGAAAGTGTAAGCCCAAGCAATAAGAGAGGGATGATAGTATATAACAATCCCCAAGGAACTTGTGGTTCAATGAAGAGTGAAAAATGGCAAGGGATACAGAAAAGAGAGATGAGAACAAGGAGAACCTCAACCAATACAAGAAACTAGTAAAACAACAAAAGGGAATTTTTGTTATGATTAAACAAAAAAAATGATGAAGATGACCAAGGAAAACCCATAAACATTTTGGAAACAACTACATTCCTAGGACCAAGTTTTGGATAATGACATTACACCTTTGAGCAATGGGTATCCATATGAGAAACTTTAAGAAATCCTAGTAGTGAGATTGGAAACACCTAAAATTAGCATAATCAAGGATGTTTTCGTTGAGGAGGACATAAGAACAAGCATCAATAGATGAAAATAGAGAAAGAAAGGTAAATTATAGAATTGAAAGATAAATACCTAAAGTTGGGGAGGTACTCCCTCAACCACCACATTGAAACCCTAGTAAACAAAATTGTTTGAACAACTACGAAACAAGCATGATCCTACCCATATTTAAAGGAGACAAGAACAAAGTAGGGAACTATAAGACTATCACAATTAGCCTAGTGCTTTCCAAACTAATAGGTGGGATTATAAAAAGAAATGTTAATAAGTGGGTTGAAGCCCAAGGGTAAAGGTAAAAGAGCTAAAGGTCACGCATAATTTCATTAAAAGTGCTCCACCATAAACCACTACACCACACTCAGAGATATAACATAGAAAACTTGGGAAAACAAAGGCAAAGTTTTTTTATGATGTTTTACTGATTTCAAGAGAGCTTCAATAGTGATATTGGGCTAATTAGCAAGGTTACCCTACATTTTGGCCTCTACATAGACAAACTAGAAGACCAAATAGACACAAAAGGATAGGGAGGATGAATATAGCAAGGATTATAATTAGGATCTTGGTTAACACAAATAATGGGACACCTGGATAGAGAAATATGTATCCTGAAAGGACATAGACTATGTGCCGCTTCTGGCCACAGAAATATGTAGCTTGTAGGGACATCTTATAGCCTTAGATATTTTTTTCATGGAGATTGGAATGTGTGTGAACACGGGGAAAACCAATGTAGTAAGGTTCTCCCTAAAAAATTAAAGAATAATGTAGCCCAAAAATCAACTTTGGCGGAGAACAACTAGAAGTAACCCAAGAATACAAATACTTGGGGTTGGATTTGAATAAAAAATTGAGTTGGCATATATGCATAAAGAAAAGATTCCAAGGTGAAAATTTTACATTCTACTTCAAAATAGATGCAAGTTAGTAAAGATATGGGATTGGAAGATGTAGCATTCCTTATTTCAAACCCTTATATGCCAATGCACTTGTATCTCTGTGAAGTTTGGGGCCCAAGTGTACCCAAAAAGTAGTGGAAGCAATTGGACCGGGTATAAAAGCATCTAATAACAAAAAAAAATGAGAGTGAGAAACAATTCTTTGTATGAAACATCCATGGTGGAATCCAGATTATCCGAATGGAGTTGATTTTATATTAGTAGAAAATGGTAACCAAGAAATTGAGAGGTTTTCAGTGAAAAACGTCCAAGGGGAACTGAAAAGACAAAATAAATTATGGGACCTATAACATAGAATTTTGATTAGGGATTCGACATAGAAGAAGACATTCGCTCGATAGATAAAAAGTGTTAGGTCCCTATATTACTAGTATAGTCCCTTATTGTTGTTAGTGTAACCCTCTTATTGTTATTATTGTACCCTTGTAACCCCCATTTTATTATTATTGTGCCCTTAAATTATTATTGTTAGGTCGGCTAGGATTACATTGTGGCCCACTAGGATTACATTATGGCCCCATGGACTCCTATATATAGAAAGGAGGTTTTGTAAATTGGATCATCCAAGAATTGTTCATTTATGTAATGTATTGGGGGTTTCCCCCTCGAAGTGGCTTATTTCTAAGGCGTTGATATCTCTTTTCTTCTATTTTTGGAGCTGGTTACACAACATTTGGTATTAGAGCTTTGGATTCTAGGGTTTCGCTGCTCCAAACAGGTCATCGTGGAATTTTCGCTATAACTTTTTTTCTACGAAGTTTCAGAAGCTGAAATTTTCAGGGTATGAAGCCGAAATCCTGAGGAAGATTTTCTAAAAATTTCAGAGTTTGGTTCGCAATATTTTCAGAGATATTATTTGTGGAAGTTAGGTCTTTTTTCAGGATCCTAAATAGGTCATCGTGGAATTTGCGCTATAACTTTTTTTCTACGAAGTTTCAGAATCTGAAATTTGTATGGTGTGAAGTTGAAATCCTGAGGAAAGTCGTCAAAAAATTTCAGAGCTTGGTTCGCAATATTTTTGGAGATATGATCTGTGGAAGGTAGTGTCTTTTCAGGCTCCTGAATTTCATCTCAAAGAGGTGACCGTGGGAAAAGTTCAATAAATCTCTCTCTGGGCATCGGATTGGAGTGCCGTAAAAATTGGTCGAAATTAAACGGACTGTAGTTTCTTGGCTATCAATTTCAGAGACAAAGGACGAAACAGTGACACGTGGCAAGTCGTACAAGTTTGCTCTACTGAACCAGTCCATAATTAGGTCATTGTGGGAGATTGGACACAAGTTTGTCTTGGAGAATCCAAATCAGGTCAGACCTGTGGCATTCGAAAGATAATTCAGAGGGCTACATCGGTACCGAAATTCAGATATTGAAGTGCTAGAATCACAGAGATAATCTAATTTCAATATAGATCTCCTCAAAAGCAAGAAAAAGGTGTGTATTTTTTTTTCTGAATTGCATAAGTCTTGTTTGAAGAATCAATTTGAATTGATTCCAAAGGCATATTGTAGAATAGATATCAGTATTGGGTTCTAAAAGATGCCCCGTAAAAATAATTCAACACCCATTAAGCCTTCAGAAGGGTCTACTATGACTCATGAAGATGAAGAATTGCAACATGATCTATAAAAATTACAAGAGCAAGTGCAACAAATTTCACTCTCGCAAAGAGCAACAAAAAATGAAATGGAAGTTTTGAAGAAAGGCATGGAAGAGAAGATGGATGGTTTGAAGAAAGGCGTGGAAGCTAAGATGGATGACATGAAAGAAAACATGGAAAACAACATGAAAAACATGAAGAATGATCTAAAAGCAGACATTGAAGGTTTGACCAAGTTGATACAAGAAATGTTTCCTAATGGTGAAAAGATAGTAGAAGAACCTCATGATGAGAATAAAATAAATGTTAATCGCGATTTCATAAACTATAATGTTGGCGGGAAGAACCACCATATTCCAAAAATGGATATGAGGAAGTTTGATGGGAAGGATCTTGTAACATGGATACTACAGATGGAGTAATATTTTGATCTCCATAATGTGCAAAACACACAAAAGGTATGCATTGCAACTTTACATTTAGAACAAAATACATTTGTATGGTATTGATGGCTTTGCTCCCGTAAAAAAATTGTCACTTGGTCAATTTTTACGGAAGAAATGATAGCACATTATGAGGATACAAAGAGCAACACCTTCTTTAGTCAATTGATAAATCTCAAACAAAAGGGTTTAGTGGGGCAGCACATTGAGGACTTCCAAAAATTGAATATAAGGGTAATTGATATTCCAGAGGAACACAGGATTGATCTCTTCACAGGCACTTTAAAGGATAACACCCAACATGAAGTTCACGTTCTGGAACTGGATTCATTGGAGAAGGCATTCAGGTTGGCAAGAAAAGTTGAATGTAAAATTATGGCGACAAGGAAGCCTACCACTCAATTCTATAAAGAAGGATGTGTTGCTACGTCTAGATTTCCACAACCTACAAGGTTGACACCACAACAATTGGAAGAAAAAAGAGCAAAAGGGCTTTGCTACAGTTGTGATAGAAAATACATTAAAGGTCATAAGTGTGCTGAGAAGAAATTATTTTACATAGATTGTGAAGAAGAAGAAGAAAATGAACAAGAAGAGGATATACACCAGGAACCAGCCCTAGAAGAGGAAGAAATGAATCCGACCATATCATGTAATGCACTAGTAGGAATTACCACTCCTCAAACTCTCAAGATAGAAGGAAATATCAAGAAGAAAAAGGTAATAGTGTTGATTGATTCAGGTAGCACCCATAATTTTATTCATTGTAAGGTAGCCAAGGAATTAAATTGTTTCCTATACCCAGCACCAGAATGTCAAGTGATGGTTTCAAATGGAGGAACTATAAATTGCTATGGAAAATGCCATAATATCAAGCTAACCATGGGGGAATATGTATTGACTAGTCCAATGCTTTCCATTCCTATGGGAGGTGCTGATGTTGTACTAGGAGTACAATGGTTACAATCTTTGGGGATTGTAGCTTTTAATTTTCAAGAACTTTTCTTGAAATTTTTTTCAGAAGGAAAGGAAGTTGAATTACGGGGTATTGCGGGGAAGCCAGGAAGGATAATAAGCTCTAATGTCATGACAAAGCTTCTAAAGAAAGAACAACGAGGCGTAATTGCACAATTATACTCACTAGAAGTTCCAACATCAAAATCATCTATTTCTGCAGATCTCCAACAAGTCTTGGACAATCATTCCAAGGTGTTTGAAACTCCCAAAGGACTCCCACTTATTCGTGATCATGATCATGCTATTCATTTGATTCCAAGAAGTGTTCCTCCAAACATCAGGCCTTATAGATATCCTTACTTCCAAAAGAGCAAAATTGAACGTATGATTGCAGAAATGTTAGAGGCGGGTATAATTCAACCTAGTCAAAGTTCTTTCTCTGCTCCTGTAGTTTTGGTACACAAGAAGGATGGATCATGGCGAATGTGTCCGGATTATAGGGAGCTCAATAAGCTCACCATTAAAGACAACTTTCCCATTCCTGTGATTGATGAATTATTGGATGAATTACATGGAGAAATTTATTTTACCAAGTTGGATCTTCGTTCAGGATATCATCAAATTAGAATGAAGACTGAAGATATTCCAAAAACAACATTTCGAACTCATGAGGGTCATTATGAACTTTTGGTCATGCCTTTTGGCCTTACCAATGCACCTTCTACATTTCAAGGGTTGATGAATTCCATTTTCAAACCCTTCCTTAGAAAATTTGTGCAAGTATTTTTTGATGATATACTAATCTACAGCAGGTCTTGGAAGGATCATGTTGAACATGTTGACAGGGTGCTCAAACTATTGCAGGAGAAACAATTATATGCAAAAAAATCCAAATGTTTATTTGGAGTACAAGAGGTGGAATATCTGGGTCATATTGTATCTCATGAGGGTGTTAAAGTAGACCCTAACAAAATTAAATCCATTAAGGAATGGAAATTCCCCACAACCATAAAGCAGTTGCGAGGATTTCTCGGGTTAACAGGGTATTATCGCAAGTTTGTTAAGAATTATGGGAGAATCGCAGCACCTCTAACAACATTATTGAAGAAAGATGCATTTTCATGGACTCCTAAAGCAACTAAGGCCTTTGAACGTCTTAAAGAGGCAATGTGCCTAGCACCGGTCTTAGCTACGCCAGACTTCACAAAAACCTTTATTGTGGAATGTGATGCCTCAGGAAATGGAATTGGTGCGGTTTTAATGTAGGAAGGAAGACCCGTTGCTTTTGAAAGTCATCCAATCAAAGGAAAGTATTTACAGAAACCTATTTATGAGAAGGAAATGTTAGCAATACTGCATGCTCTAAAGAAATGGCGAACTTACCTAATGGGAAGACACTTCAAGGTAAAAACTGATCATGATAGTCTTAAACACTTTTTGGAACAAAGACTATCTTCAGAAGAGCAGCAAAAATGGGTCACAAAGATGTTGGGTTATGACTTTGAAATAATCTACAAAAAAGGAAAGCTTAATGTTGTTGCAGATGCACTCTCAAGAAAGAATGAAGAGGTGGAAGCATTGCTTTGTGCCATTTCTATTATCCAACCAGATTGGATAACCTAAGCAAGAGATGAATGGAAGAAGGACAAAGATGTATGGACACTCATTCAAAAGTTGCAGCAAGATCCTAGTACATCTGATACATTTAGTTGGAAAATGATTCCTTATGGTACAAAGATCGCTTATATCTTTGTAAGAATTCCCAACTAAAACAAAAGATTCTTCTGGAATTGCACACTTCTCCTTTAGGAGGACACTCACGATTTTTAAAAACTTACCACAGGGTGAAGAAAGAATTTTTTTGGGATGGCCTTAAATCTGATATTCAAAAGTTTGTGGCGGAATGTTTGGTTTGCCAGCAGAATAAAGTGGAAACAATTAAGACCCCGGGACTTTTACAACCTTTATCCATTCCAAGTCAACGTTGGGAGGAGATTTCAATGGATTTTATCACAGGTTTACCTAAGTCCGAAGGAAAGAGTGTCATAATGGTGGTAGTTTATAGACTTACCAAGTATGCACACTTTTGTGCATTATCTCATCCATTTAAAGCAAGTACAGTTGCTACTACATTTATGGACAAAATTCAAAAGCTACATAAGCCCAAGGGTTATTGTGAGCGACAGAGATCCCATTTTTACTGGAAATTTTTGGACGGACTTATTTTCTTGTTTGGGTACTCAATTAGCTCATAGCTCATCTTATCATCCTCAATCTGATGGTCAAACTGAGATAGTAAATAAATGTTTGGAAGGATATCTTCGTTGTTTTGTATCCGATAAACAAACACAATGGGTCAAGTGGTTACCTCTTGCTGAATGGTGGTATAACACTTCCTTCCATACTGCAGCAAAAATGACCCCATTTATGGCACTTTATGGATATCATCCACCATCCATCACATCATCTTTAAGGGAAAATCCGAAGGTTCAAGCAGTGGAAGATCACATCGAGCATCAGCAAGAAGTTCTCCAACTCTTAAAGGATAACCTGAATTTGGCACAAAATCGAATGAAACAACAGGCAGATCAACATCGCAGCGAGAGAAGTTTTGATGTAGGAGATCGGGTATTTTTACGGCTACAACCATATAAACAAATGTCCCTCAAGCAAGCTAAGAAGGATAATAAATTATCGCCAAAGTACTATGGTCCTTACAAGGTGTTGCAAAAGATTGGTACTATGGCATACAAATTGGAGCTTCCTGCTTCTTCGCGAGTACATCCAATTTTCCATGTTTCATGCTTAAAGAAGGTTATCGATGAAAATCTTCCAGTTCAAACAATATTAGCAGAACTTGATGAGGAAGGAAAATCATATTGGAACCTGAAGCAGTCACCGAAACAAGAACTCGACAACTACGGAATCGATCAATTTCAGAGTATCTCATCAAGTGGAAGAACTTACCCACTGAAGATTCTACATGGGAGGATGAGAATTTTATACAGAAGCACCCAGAGCTACTCAAGCGTTGAGGACAACACTTTTTTCAAGGAGAGGGGCATGTTAGGTCCCTATATTACTAGTATAGTCCCTTATTGTTGTTAGTGTAACCCCCTTATTGTTATTATTGTACCCTTGTAACCCCCATTTTATTAATATTGTGCCCTTAAATTATTATTGTTAGGTCGGCTAGGATTACATTGTGGCCCACTAGGATTACATTATGGCCCCATGGACTCCTATATATAGAAAGGAGGTTTTGTAAATTGGATCATCCAATAATTGTTCATTTATGTAATGTATTGGAGGTTGCCCCCTCGAAGTGGCTTATTTCTAAGGCGTTGATATCTCTTTTCTTCTATTTTTGGAGCTGGTTACACAACAAAAAGGCACTCAAAAATCATATGCAAGAATGCTACAGTGAGGGGAAATGGAAGAAACACACCAATAGGAAACAATAATACTACATAAAAAACTTCAACAAGAAGTAGGAAGAAATCAAAATTTAATACCATTTAAAAATAAACACAACATGGCATGAAAAACATGAAATTTCTTAGTGAAAATCCAACTTCCACATGCTATGATGTGAAACAAGAAGATGGGAGCAATCCAAGGAATAGTGGGAAGAGGGGTTGTGTAGGATTTGTGGGAGCAACGAAATTGAAACAAAACAACACTTCCTTCTTCATTACAGTAAGCACTCACACATCAAAGAATGGTCCAAAAGTTGAAAAGAGCAATAGGATGTTGCATTTAAAGAGGACCAAGTAGAGAATGCAGTAAGGTCAGTTTAGAGGAAAATGTGGACAAGAAAACGGTTATTAAAGAAGAGTCTAACAGGGCAATCGACACCTACAATAGGTCCTTATTTTTATGATATTTTTATATTGTAACTAGGTACTACCTATCACGGTTTTGTTCTTGTTTTAATTACTTCTGTTTGTCACTTAAGGTAATTGTTGGTGCTTACATTCATGTTTTTTCTTTTTTTCATTTTTGGTTTTCTAGTACTCAATTTGGAAGTCATGCAAGTTGTAACCACTTTTTTTTCCCATGCGCCCGACAATCTCATGGAAATTTTAATAAAAAACTATCTTTCATATGATATTCAAGGAGGAAAATAAGAGGTTATCCATATTATGCATCAAGGATATCAAGAAAGAAGTCATTTCTTGGATGACTAAAATGTATTATCCCTTAGGGAAAATTTTCACTTAGGGTTTGAAAAGATAACATTACAAGGTTCATATTATAGCTAGTATCATAGTATTCTTTCAATTTTTTCAAATAGAGGTAATATTGAATGTAATAAGACAATGTAACCATTATTCAACAGCTCATACACGTGAAGTTAATCCAACGGTACATAATGGGTTATAATTTCACAATCCTCCCAATTTCAAACTACAATTTAAATTCACAACATTTTTTATTGCATCAATCCACCCTATTGTCCTAATATTTCTTGGTATGGCCTTCAACCAGCCTTTTTTCTACCTCTTTGATGCCACAATCTAAACAAATAGAATTTTTTTTCCATATTTCATGCCACTTAGGTATTCTGATGCTACAAACACACCTCAGTTTCATCCCGCTACCATAGACTCACACAAGGTGATCTGATGCCCAGATCAAGTCCTAATCTTGATACGATGCTAAAAATTTCCTTAGAGAAGGCTACACAAGTGATCTGTTTCTCTTGAATAAACATATGTTCCCCAAAACAATCATTCACTGCCTCTAGGAATACTTTGTTTCTCAACCAAAACTTGGGATAGTTTTACTATCATAATGGCTACTTCAAACATATTTGTTTCCCTCAACCGAACCTCAGAAAGACTTCATTATATTGGATTTTTACCTTCAAGTTGATGCTGCTATCATAAAGAACCCATTAAGGGGTTATCCACATCAACAACAAGGTTATTCAATACTTTCACTATCATAGAGGGTTAATGAGCCAAAAACGTATCCTCAATAAATTCACTACCTTGCAAATAATTTCCCTGGACAAGAAAATCTCCCTGAAGATGGTTATTTCATCAAGTAGGACCTTAGGAAATTTTCTACCAAGATTTACCCTCTTAAATAATTTTTCTACTATGGAAAATCTCAACAATTCATGATGATTAGAATGATTTTCCTCTCTCTTTTTTATGGATTCTCTTTAGGGTCTTCCCTCCTAATTTTAATTTGAGGGGCTAACAAATTTCCCTCCATTTTGCCCCAAATTTAGTTTTTATCACAAGTTTTCCTCTAGTTACCACAAATTATCCAATATTACCTCGATAACTTCATATAATGGGTTCTCCCTTTACCAATGACTATAGCCTATAGGGTTGGATAGGCTAATTTTTCCTCCATTGGGATATTTAATTAGAATAGGAAATTATAGTCCCCCCTTCCCAACATTGTTTTTCCTTATGTAATTACAGAGTCGACACATCAATACTATGATCCCAAGTATGCCTGAAGAATGCTCCAACATATATTTTTTATACTATCCTATCTTCATTATCAAACTCTGACGACTTCAACCTAGTGCCTGTTTCATTTCTATGATTCCTAACATGGTATCCAGCCTGCAACAAATTCAATAGCCTACCATTTTTCTTCTCCATTTCCATGATCAAAACTTTCTTTCCTCTCAACATTAATCTAGATGTTTGATGGTTTTTTTCCTTAGGTTCAAAAAGACCATCCTCGTCCTCATTATCCAAATCCAAGTCCCCAATTTTTTTGAAATTATTATTCTCTACTATTGCTTTCAAGAATGGGGACCTATCAAACGATCTGTATTCCTTCCTATAATCACTCCCAAGCCACCCATGTTCATCATAAATGTAGGCCCCCTTTTTCCTCAATAATTATTAGAATTTCTACCATATCTTTCACATACGCTTCCACCACTTTCCTTTTTCCAATTAGAATCAACAACAACAACAACAACATTTAAATCCAAGTCTGCAACATTATCATCATCTAAATCCAAATATGGAAAGTGACTTGCATTAGTACTAGAATATGACAACCTCTTATCCATTCCCAGAACCTTGTGACTACAAGTTTTCTTCTCATTCTATTCTTTATTTATGCCAATTGTGCTCCCACTTCTACGTCCATGTGCAGGGAAGCCATTAATGCCATGACCTTTGATCCTCCTCGCATTGTTGATCAAATCATCATCAATGTAATGTGAAACAAGGTACACAGGAGCATTATAATTACATAGTAGAGAGGGAATTGGCCTTTCAAGAATGTCAACAAGGAAAAATTATTCTTCCTCCTTTTCAATATGAAGGATTACTATTGAAACATAATGACCTTCACTAGTAAAGAAATATAGATATTCTCCACTATAGACTGGTGAAATAGGGGGATCCTTTTTGTTGGAATCCAACAACCCAAGAGCCACATGTATAAACACGGTTTATTTCCCTAATTAACTTGGAGTAGGATGAATTTCTTGCCTGAACATAAATGTATAAGTATTTCCCTTAGGGTTGTAGGATGATTTCATTTTTAGAATAGGGGTTCCCACTTGGGAATACCATAAAAATAAATTTGAAGGATTTATATTATTGGAATCACACATAACAACAAATAAATCTTCACAAATTACTACTTCATTAGTTTTCCTGTGTTGCTCATGACCTACTCTCCATTTTCTAATCTCATCCGTAACGACCAATTTTCCTACCTTGGCTTCACTTGCCCTTTTTAAGGCATCCTGTAATGCATTTTTCCTTGCATTTATTTCAATTCTCTTTTTCAAATACACTATGATAATGGTCATGTTATCACAACCTTCACCTAAAGTTGTTGATGGCACAATACATTTGGCAAGAACCTTTTCACAAATTGTTGAAAGTTTATCATCAACATTGATGTGCTCATGTATAAATTCCGCAACTTGTTGACTAGACATGGCATCCCAAAATCCAGTTATATATGGATTCGCATTTATAGTATGTTTTTTAGTAAGGACAATTTTTTTTTGTTTGAATTCAATATCTCCAATATCCCTTTCCAAATTTAAACTTCCATTGATACATCCAACATGAATGAATCCTCTAGCTCAAAGCATTTGATCCGTGTCATTCTCAAGCTCTAGCTTGTGATCTCATGGAAAGTTGTATGAATGAACCGTTCTTGAGATGACACAACAATAATCACCAACCTTTGCCACAAAAAGTTGCTCGTTTCGAAAAAGTGCAACACATGTTGTGCTTCCAGAAGTTGGTCCAGAAAATTTGGAATTTGGTCCCTGTTCAATTTCCCAATCATCTTATTCATCTTTATCTCTATTCTCTATGTTTCTTGGAGAAGACCATATAAATCCCTCTAACAAGCCAGTGAATTTGTTGAACTTATCTAAAAGTATAACCAATTCCCTCTAGCCTCTTTTCCCATCCATCATCTCATCCATCCTATGAAATTCTCTTTGAAGACTTCCACATAATTTATCATTTGTGTGGGCCCCAACTTTCAAAACTTGTGTATGAAGATACTCTACACAAAACTTCGATACAACTTTACCTCCATGTCTGTCATAATCACCAAAAAAGGATGTGCAATTATCAAGATCTAGAATTGTTGCATATGCGTCTTCTATCGTTGCATGCCACCCTTGCATAGAAGAGAGACCAAATCTGATTCTCTCATTTTCACCATCTTTTGACAATTTATCTATCTTTGGGCTACTAAGGTATATACCCATTACGGTTTCTATGAAAAAAAAATCAAAACATTTAAATTCCATCCCTTCCCTTTGTTGCCTTGTTTCCAATGTTGCTTCCTCTCCTTCAAATGCTTCTCTTAGAGGTTCAACAAAAAATTTCAATTGAGAGACATCTTTTGTGTCCTTTCTCAGACTTGCCTCTTTGGCCATTGAAACTACCAATCAATGTTCCTCTTCCTCCTAGTGTGTAGCATGAGCTTATCAACCATTTTCTTGATTTATTTACATGCTTATAAGGCCTCTTCTTTTTTTATTGCAATGTCTTTGGACTTCATCAAATGCAAGTATTCTTCTTTCATGTTTTCTAATTCATTCTCCATAGATTGCAATTTTTCAATAGTTGATGCATGCCTCCATTTTGAAACTTCCAGTTGTACCTTCCAAGAAACACTCCATCTATCACACCCTTCTCCATCTATTCAACTCTCATTCTTGCAAGTTCAAAGTCTTGTGTTGCTTGATGTTTTATAGTCTCTGCTCTCTCCAAATTTAGTATTAAATCATCTATGAGCTTCTTTTTGTTGTCCAACTCCTTCAGAACTTGCACCTTAACATCTTCTACTACACTAAGTTGTTGCTTCAAACTAGGGAGCTACTTTTGTATCCCGTGAAGCTCAGCCTCAACAAATTTGTGTTTCTCCATGTGTCACAATTCGTTGTGCTTGTCAACCAACTATTCCTTCAAATGTGGTTATTGCCTCTTTGATTGATTCAAAGGACATTGTAGTGTCTATTTCAACCCTATTTATGATCACAGACTCTTTATTTTTCATGTGACATTGTTACTCTCTTTGTTTGAGAAACACTAGGTTGAGAAATACCCAACTTAAAGTTATCTACTTCGTTACTCTTTGTTTCATTTAGGGATGTGAATGTCCTAGCACTATCCATATAAGAATTTTGTATCTCAGTAACGGTCTCTTCAATTTTAACTTTTCTATGGAAACCATATTTGTAGTATCGTCGTCGATAGTATCAACTCCATCAGATGAATTAGGGATAGATCTAGGATCAATACTGATCATTAACTCCTTCAAAGACACATTTTAAAACTCTTTGCTTACATTTGATGGCAATACAAAGCTTGTTTATGATACTTCCAAATTATTATCCTCTGATGATGAAGAAACATCAAACACTAATGGAAAACCAACTTCTTTATAATGCTTCAAAAGTATTCCGTTCTAATGATGAAGAAACATCGAGCACTAATGGAAATCCAACATCTACTGCATTTATGTTTCTTTCTTAAGAGGGTAAATAAGGTACAATGGTCTCCCTTGATTTATGCGGGAACCTATCTGACCCTTGTTAGATGGCACTAGTAATGTAAAATAATATAGGTGTGCCTTCACCCATGTTTTATCCCACTCTATCCTTTTTGTTAGGTTCTTGTTACAATCTTTAAAAAATTTCCAAAAATATACATACTCATTTCCCAATGGGAAAAATAAATTCTAATACAAGTTGCAAATAAACCCTCCCGGCTAGCAAGAGAGGCAACTCTAATACCACTATAATATCCCTTAGGGTTTGAAAAGAGCACATGAAAATATTTGTATTCTAGCTAGTATCACAATATTATTTCAAGTTTTGTGAACAAAGGTAATATTGAATGCAATAAGATGATGTAATTAGTATTCAACAACTCATACACATCAAGCCAATCCAATAGTACATAATGGGTTATAAGTTTATATTCCTCCCAATTTCACATTACAATTTAAATTCACAACATTTGATATCGCATCGGCCAACCCTATTGTCCTAATACTTCTTGGTCTGACCTTCTACCAACCATTTTGCTACCTCTTTGTTGGCACAATTCAACCAACCAGACTTTGTTTTCCATAGTTCATGCCACCAAGGTGTTCTGATGCTAAAAACACACCTTGAATTCATCCTACTACCACAGACCCACACAAGGTGATATAATGCCCAGATCACACCCTAATCTTGACATGTTGCCACAAAATTTGTTGGAGAGGGATACAAGGGTGATCCATTGCTCTTGAATCAACATATGCTTCCCTAAAAAGTCCTTCACTACCTAAAGCAATCCTTTTTTTCTCCACTAGACCTCGAGAGGGTTTTACTATCACAATGGTTACTTCAAACAAATTCGCTACCCTCAATTAAACCTCATAAAGACTTTACTATCTATGATTTTGAACTTCAGGCTAATGTTGCTACCATAAAGAAACCCTTCAAAGGGTGGCCAAACCACAATAGATTTATTGAATCCTTTCATTATCATAAATGGATAATATGAGCTTCAAACATAATCTCAAGAACTTCGCAGCCTTGCAAATAATTGTGCTACATAAGAAAAACCCCCTCAAGATGGTTGTTGCCTCAAGCCTACTCCATTGTTAATATTTACCCACTTAAATAATTTCGTTGCTACATAAAATCTCCTTGAAGTTGGTCTGCATGCTTCAAATAGGGTTTTTTTTTTCTTCCCAGGATTCACTCTCGGAACTCACTGTCCTTGGAAAGCCTTGAATAGGCTTACACTGCCACAAATTAGCCTTTTTTGCTGCCCAGATGACCACAAAAATTTATGCCACATATATGCTTCCTCAAAAAACCCTTATTGCTACAAATAGATGAATGTTTCCTCATAGATTATGCCGAAAAAATTACAAAGAAGGGATTGCCTAGGGTGTTGTTGTGGATCATCTGCAATATCCTTTTATTTTCAATTTTGAAAATATAAAAAATAAAATAAAATAAAATTGTTAAAAATATGTTAAAGTATTAAATTTTTTATACTTTGGCATAAAAATATTTCTATTCGTTGTATTAGAATTAAAAGTTTAAATACTTTGAAATTTATGAAAGTGGGTCTCGACTTAAAGTTTAAAGGTCAATTTTTTTATCGAGCGGGATGAGATGATGGTTCAAACTCCGAAAAAAAGACCCAACCCGCGGGCACTACTAGCGCACGAATTAGTATGAAGGGTGACTCCGCAGTTGACTGGGTTGACTGCAAGGGCAAGACAGATGAGCGGTGGAGATTGATTGCGGGGGCATAAGATGAAATAATCCTCCGTACTTTGAGACCCCCCGCGGTGACATAAGACGCAAAGTTGTCCACAGTTGTCTTCCACGTTAGGTGAACTTAACGGCTCGTTGGCACATCATGTCAGCATTTAATTTTAAAGTCGCGCCACCTATTTAAACGAAATTCACATTATTTCTGAAGCCATTTGTGATTAAGTTGATATTTGTAATTGGTTTGTGCTGCGTCCTGTTCAGTTTTCCATCACCCTATCAAAAATTGGCCACCCTATAAGTCGTCCATTGTCATAATTTTGAATCATGACTAAACGTTCATCTCTTTCGAGTTCTGCTAGTCATATCCCTCTCATGGATACCGAGAGGGATATCCAAGACACCAATTGTTCCTTGGTTCACCTTCCGTTTTACCAGCAAGTTCTCCTAAATGACAAAGCTTCCCCGGATTATACTGCCATGGCCAAGTCTGGTGTGTTGTCTTCATATATCCCTAAAACCCATCTTTTTCCTGAATTTATATATTGGTTGGTATCAATTATGTATCTTGGGAAATGTTTTATGATGAACTGTCAGGGAGAGAATGTTTTACAAGTGTCTGCCCAGCTAATTCGCCAAGCCCTTTGTTACCCTGAGTCAGAGTCATGTGTTCAATTATTTGATGATTCTTTGATAGCGTGTTATGACAACCTTGCAGGTCAAGATTTCAATCAGTTTATTCATTTTCTGAAACCTAACACACAGCAATTTCAGCCTGACAGCAAATATTTTCCTATGGAAATTTTTGATACTGAGGTTCAACCAGTACTAAGAAGCATTGCAAAGATTATGGTCAAAGATGATGACAGTACGGTGGATAAATCAATCTTGGGGATGTTTTCCATGATGATGAAGTCAGGAATGGTGTTGGATATTCCATCTTATTGGCAAGAAGCAGTCAATTCACAACTCATGAGCTTATCATTAACAGGTTCTTTCAGATTTCTTCCATTAATTATTTACTTGTTCTTATATCAAAATGTGGAGGAATTCATGCATCTGGGTCTGAATATTATGGATATGAATAAGAAAAGGCAATCAGTAGTGTTCTGGACAGATGTAGTAAGAAGAGAACAAAATGAAACTGGATTGTTTGATTTTTCCAGTTATTTCATGTCAATTGCATATAAAGTTTTGAATGGAGTTCCTCCCCCCTGTTTCTTACCCAAAGCTCAGGAATCCTTGCATTTAGGGTCAAACTGCAAATTTGGAGATTGTTTTGTTTTTTAGGATTACTCCGAAATTAGGTTGTATGGAGCAGGTGTTGAGCCTTATAGACTTCCAGTGTTTGTACCTATCAGGCTATTTGCTTTGGAGTTTGTTCGACAAAGTCTAAATGTTGATCAAGTTCACTTTCTACCCATGAAAAAGGGGCATATGTTCAAACTTCCCATGACTGTAGGTCCTTTCATAGTTAATTTGAGACAAGAATTTGAAGAGGTTACTAGAATGCTAGATGAGATGCATTTGCTGTTAGGGGAAAGGTGGGCTTATGACCCTCACAGTGTAATTTCCAATAGAAGAATTGAGAATGGGTATTAAGCTTTCATTCATGAAATTAGGCCATATTTAGAGAAGATAGCAAGTAAAGGTGTAATGAGTTCAACAGATTCAAATATTCAGACTCCTATCATATCAGAAAAGTCAAATAAAAGAGGTAAAGTGACAGTGGTTGATTTAAAGGATGAGGAGTAGGGAGCTGAGAAGAGGACAAAGTTTAGTGAAGAACCTGCATATAATCAACCTGGTTTTTCTTTACAGTTGGGAGAGGAACAAAACATTCCTGCTTCACCCAGAAGACACGAGACCTCTCATGAACAAGTTCCTCTGATCAAACAGATGTTTGCCCAAATTGTAGAGAGGAACCAGAAGATGAAGGCCAGCATGGAGGCCCAAGCTGAATATCAAATTGCTCCAGATCAAACAAGACTTTTGACTGCCATGGATCTTGAGAAAGATCAATTCAGAATTTCCCTGTCAAATCCTACAGACATGTTAATTGGTTCTTCTAGCAATTTCAATACGGTAAATGTGACTATAGATGTGAAGAAAATTCTACTATTGGATAAGGTGAACCTATATATGCAAACAGGTCAGTTGATTGTAAATGACCAGACAAATACTAATGCAATGGAAATGAAGGCAGAGAATGTGCTTGGAAAAGTAATTAATCAGCTAAATTTAGAGAAAGCCAACTCTAGGGCTTTAACAATTCAGAATGAGGCGCTGAAGAAATTCATAGTAAGATTGGAGTGGACCCTAATGATAGGACTGTTGTGCAGAAACTTCTGCAAAGTGCTGAGGCAAAGATATCTACATTGAAGAAAAAGTTAAAATTTCCTACAGGAGAGCATTCAATGGCTGCAGAGGTTGCAGAGGTAGAGAACGAGAAATAAAAGCTTCTACAGCAGCTTATGCAAAAGGAGGAAGAAATTTCCAAAATAAAGCAAACTGCAATATCACTGCAAAATCATATTGATAATCATAATTGTATTTTTGTTTTTCCTTCAGGTAATGAAGATCCACAAGCACAAATTTCTCAGTTGAATACTGAATTGCAGATGGCAAAAAGAGATCGGAAAAAGGCTCAAGCAGATTCAGAGACTGCATCAAATTTTATTCAAGATTTAGAAAATGAAGCCAGTAAATATAAAGTGGACAGTCAGAATGCTAATGCTGAGATCAAAAGTCTCAAAGAAAAATTGAAAGGGAACATATCTTTAATTCAGGCAAAAGATATCATTTGGAATGATATCATTTTAGAAATGAAATCAACTTGGAGCTTTTTGATGGTAGTTGCAGAAGAGAAAAGTCTCATAAAGGAATTTGGAGAACAATTCATGGCAAATAGACAGAAGACAATCAATAGGGCTATTTAGGCAAATAGATTCATTGACTTTGTTAATTCCAAAACAGATCAAGAGTTAGAGGAAAATGAGATTAAAGATAGAATCCTATATGCAGTGGTGATTAATAAGATGATTGTCAAGAATGATTACAGGAAGGCCACATAAAATAAGTTGATAGAAATTAAAGAAGCAATAATTCAATTTGATAAGTCATTGGACGAGGTGACAAGAACAGGTCTTCCTTCATGTTAGGGACTTGGAGGAGGTCCATTGTCATTGGATTCTTATGAAAACTTACTAGTATTGACAAAAAAGTAAAGTTGAAAATACACATGAAAAGACTCAGGTGCTCAAGGGAGCAACAGTGATCAACTTTCTTCAGAGACATTTTCAGCTGTTGTGGTTGGTAAAAACTCTATTTGCAGAAAGACCATCCTACAACCGAATTATTGCTTTCAGATTGGAGTATCACAATCTGATACATTCACCCGGGACAAGAGTAGAGATATGGAATAAGTGCAGAGCTTGGACGATAGACTTGCCAAAAGATCCTTTGGCTTCGAAGAAAGACAAATCAGCTAATCGAGGAAATGTAGCAGCATCATCGTCTATTCACATTCAGCATATATATTAGGATGTTAATTTTTACGTTATTGTAATTTTTCAAAGTTGATGTAAATGTAATAAGACGTTTTGAGGATATGTAATAGATAGCTTACGAAGTCCTCATGAGTTGAGGTAGTTAGGATCAGTTATAGCAGTTTCAAACTGCTTTTTATTGTATTTAATGTAATAGTTCAGAAGAAGAAAGGTTCCGAGTTTTGGACCTTCAGATATAATTTTGTACTCGGAGATTTCAAAGATTAATGAATGAGAAACAAGTTTCTGGCATCTGTTTATGTTGATATGTATTCAAGTTTACATTCTCTGTTTCCTATTTTTGAATAAAACAAAGTAATGAGCAGCAGGTCTCTTTTTACTTATGTAAGCAAGAGTTAAAACCCTTAATTGGTGCTCCTTCGTTTTAACTATTTCCTTCATATGATTCTTCTGTATTTTGAGATGATATATTCTGTGTAACAGCATATTAGTTTGGGTTTCTTTCTTTCATTTTATTCTGGTCATTTCATTCAACATCAACAAATGATAGCATTGTCAGACATTCATTATATTTGATATTTGAGGGTTTAATGATAAATACTTGAGGGTGATTAAACAGAGACAAATAATTCTGTGACATAATCATATAAATGTCTTAAGCACTGATTCCTTATCACAACTAAGGGATTGTCTCTTAAGGTACAACATTTTTTGGCGTTGTTGCCGGGGACGAAGAAGCAAAGTTTTTTCCCTGGGTTTTGTTTATAATTCCTATGGTTGTTCAGAGAGGAGGAAATATTAAAAGTTGTGTTTTCATTTTCCAATTTTGGCTTATAAGAGGCCATATACGAGGTCATATACCTCTCAACAGAAGATTCCTACCCTTTCAAATCCAGAAAAGTTGGTTTCTAAAAAGGGCCAGAAATCAAAAACACTTTCTGCACTTGATGCCACACTGCCTGCACCTGGCAGCAGTTCTCATACTCTTTCATCCAAGGATATTTCCTGGAAACTCACTTTCTCGGAACAATATTCCTTGTCTCCATACATTCATTTCCAAGAACCAAGGTTAGAAGAGCAGTCTTTTGAATCTGTATCATTCACATTTACAGAAACTCAGCCTAATACAATTTCTAGTTCTTCTGCTTTAGTTTATCAACCACTTCCCTTATCAATTTTTTCACCCCATTCATCCACACCTACAACTGGTACACAGATTCCCAATACTCAAGGAGCAGTGAGTCATGGCATAAACATGGCAGCCCCTGCTTTCTTGATGAACAGATATGCACCATTAAATCTTCCTCAACCAATGAATGCAATGCCTCAAGAGTATCTTAATTTGCTTCCTAGGTTTACTGGTGAAGATGAAATAACCGCAGGACAACACTTGCCTTTGTTTTACACTTTTGCTGAAAATTTTAATGTTGAACATCTAGATGTAGTAATGAGACTTTTTGTGTAGTCTCTAAGTGGAAAGGCAAGAAATTGGTTTAAAGGATTACCAAATGGCTCAATTAAGGATTGGGATGAGTTAGAAAGAAAATTCATCCAAATATGGGGTGAAAAGAGAGACCATGGTTATTATTTGATAGAATTTAATTCTGTTAATAAAAAACTAGATGAAAATATGAGTGATTTCATTAAAAGATTCAATAAATTGTACAATAGTTTTCCTGCAGAGATGAAACCTCCTCCTATTGGAGCAAGAGTTGTTTTTGATGGAGCATTTGTATCAGATTTTAGTTTTACTTTGAGAGAAAGAATGTCCCCTGCTCTTGAACAAATCCAAACCGATGCTTTGGAGATTGAAGCAAATAGGACTGCTGTTGGGAAAGCTCAAGAAAAGTAGTAAGTTCAAGATAAAGGTAAATCTAAGGAAGAGTCAATACAAGATCAAAGGATTGATGACATGACTAAGGTCATTAAAAATCTATCAAACAAATTAGTAAAGATGGAATTGGATAACAAGAAACCTACACAGCAAAACAGAGGGGTTTTTAATCCCCAATTCAGAAAGCAGCCCCTGTAGGTTTTACATAGAGAAAGAAGATATCAGGATCAAGTTCAAGCACCCTTATATATAGAAGCACCACCTTCTCAGTCTGCTGATGATGATCAGAAAGAAGATGAAGAACAAATTTCTACCATATATATGGAAGATGGTGCAGAAGAAGAATGTAAAGAAGCTGATATTTCATTTGATCAGGAAGAGATGGATGATTACTGCAAACAATTTACTGATTTTATGCAAGTATAATTGCATAAAAAGTATGAATTGAGATTAAAAAAGAGGTTGAGAACTCAGGATGATGAAGAGAAAGAATCAGAGTCAGCCCCTTCTCCATTGGCGACTCCACAATAGAAAAATTCAATAAAACAATCAGATAAGGGGAAGCAGCCCATAAATCCAGTAAAAAAAAAGAGAAGCAGCAAGTTGAGGCTTCCCAAAACAAGTCTAATGACTCTAATATTTTGGAGATGATTGTTACTGTTCCTGAGCAACATGAAAATCCAAACAAAAATCAAGAAGAACCTGAAAAGTTGACTAAAAAAACCAAACTTTCAGTTTGTCTAAAGAGTTAGAAAAAGTTAAAATTCAAGTACCTCTCCTTGAGTTGGCTAAAAAGCCTAGTTATAAGAAAGAAATTTCAGAGTTTATTAATTTATCTCAGTCTGATGAGGTGGGTGATATTGTGAATTTGCAAGAAGAGAAACCAGTGGTTTCTTTCGGGCCTCATGTTGAAGAGGTAGTTTCTTCTGTTCCACCTTGTTATAATTCAGTACTTTTGCATGATTTCATTCTACATAATTGTATGCTAGATTCTGGTGCATCACATAATCTTATGCCATTATCTGTGATGAAAGAGCTAAATTCACAAATCACTAAGCCATATAGAGACCTCTATTCTTTTAATTCAAAAAGGGTGAAATGTGTAGGTCTTTTCAAAGACATGGTTGTTTCCTTGGCCCAAATTCTAGCCAAGAGTATCATAATGGATGTAGTAGTTGCAGATATTCTGGCCAGATTTGGTATGCCGATGTCCAGATCTTGGGGAGAAAATCTTGGAGGTGTCTTAAAATTGGATTTCATATATGCCATCATTCTTGTTTTCAATGGAGAGGAGAGGACGTTATACAGAGAAACCAGATTCATGAAAACCACCACCAAGAAAGATGCAGGTAATTCCCCCATTTATGGTCAAGAGAAGGAGGATCTCTCCTGCTTTATGCTGCATGAAGATGCAGAATTTGCTGAAGACTCACAGAAGCAGCTCTCTTCAGCAAGTGTACATAAGGAGCTGCATTCAAATAAAATTTGGAAGTGTTATTTCGATGGTGCATTTACTAAAGAAGGCACAGGAGCTGGGTTCATATTTATATCTCCTGAAAGTAATATTTTACCTTTTTATTTCAAACTGGAATTTGAATCAAATAATAATGTGGCTGAGTACGAAGCATTGATTTTGAGCCTGCAAACAGCTAAACAAATGGGAATACAATCTATTTCCATTTTTGGTGATTTTAAATTAGTAATAAGACAGATTAGGAATTAGTGTCAGATTAAACATCCAAAATTGAGATCCTATAGAAATGAGGTGTGGGATCTAATTGAAAATTATTTTGAAGCCTTTAACCTTTAGTTTATTCCAAGAGAAGAAAATAGAATGGCAAATTCATTGGCAGTTGCAGCCAGTACATTTAAGCCACCAATTAATCCAAGACTGAGATATGAAATTGAGTTGAGACAGAGGCCTTCAATCCTTGATAATGTAAAGCATTGGCAGGTTTTCGAGGATGATGAGCAGATCAATCAATTTGTTAACAATGATTGGAAATTTTGAAGACAGTCAAATTGATCTAGAAAGTGATCAAAGTGATCAAAGTGATGTGCCTAGAAACTTGAAGCAAACAATTGGTGACCAGAAGATAATTCAGTTGAAGAATAATACATTGCCCAGAGGCCTAGTTCCTCTTGAAAGATTGTTTGATGCTAATGATGTAGCAGTAAATCAGAAGAAGTTATCTCAGGATGGAGAGATGGAGGATTGTAATTTAGGAACTCAGTAGGAGCCTAAAATAGTCAAGTTGTTTAAAGGAGTTCCTAAAGATTATAAGGAAAGGTATGTAGATCTTTTCAAAAAGTTCATTGATGTGTTTGCATGGTCATATGAATATTTAAGGACTTGTGGTTTAACTATTATTCAGCATAAAATACCACTGAAGGATGAGGTTAAGCCACACAGGCAGAAGCTCGGACAGATTAATCCACTGTTACTTGCCCCGATTGAAAAAGAGGTGAAGAAAATTTTACAAGAAAAAATCATAGTCCCACTCAGGTACTCAGAGTGGGTATCAAATCTAGTTCCAGTCAGGAAGAAAAATGGAGAGATAAGATTGTGTGTAGATTTCAGGAACTTAAACAGAGCCTCTTTGAAGGATAATTATCCTTTGCCAAAGATGGACTATGTTCTGCAGAAAGTGACTGGAGCTTATAGGTTATCCATGGTTGATGGTTTCTCTGGGTACAACCAAGTAGCTGTTGAAAAAGGAGATAAGAAAAAAACAGCCTTCACTACACCTTGGGGAACATTCATGTATGACAGGATTCCATTCGGCCTCATGAATGCAGGAGCTACTTTCCAGAGGGCAATGGATATAGCTTTTGTGGGTGACAAATTTGTAGTCATACATTTGGATGACGTGACTATTTTTTCAGGTTCTGATGATGAACACTTGGAGCACCTATAGAAAGCTTCCCTAAAATGCAGAAAATTTGGGTTATCATTGAATCCTAAGAAATCCTTGTTTGCTCCAAAGGAAGGTAAGTTGTTGGGACATATAGTTTCAAACCAAGGTGTGAAAATTGATCCAGCAAGAGTTGAGGCAATACAAACAATTCCATTGCCTAGAAGTAAAAAATATATCCAAAGATTTCTAGGGAAAATTAATTTTCTGAGAATATTTGTTCCAAATTATGTTGAGATTGTTAGAAGAATAACAGATATGTTAAAAAAGAGTGCCGAAGTAAAATGGGACAAAGATGCAAGAGAATCCTTTTCCAGAATTAAAGAGGCCCTCCAAGAAGCTCCAGTTTTGATTAGTCCAGAATACATGAAACCTTTCCAAATTTTTTCATTTGCATCACCTTCCACTATTGTTGTTGCGTTGTTACAGAAGAACGAAGAAGGAAAAGAGCAACCAGTAGCATTTTTCAGTAAAGTCCTCAGAGATACAGAACTCAAATATAATATCCTGGAGAAGCAGGTATATGCTTTAGTTAAATCATTGAAAGCTTCCAGGACCTATGTACTTCATTTTCAAATAGTAGCATATGTACCTAATTATGTTGTAAAATATGTGCTGATTTAGAGTGATGTAGAGGGAAAAATAGGAAAATGGATTGCCAAAATCCAAGAATATGATTTGGACATTAAGCCTACTAAGTTAGTCGAAGGATAGGGATTAGCTAAATTGCTAACAGAATCTAATTTCCAAACTCTGGGAATTAATTTGCTTGCACCATTAGATGAAGTGGTTTAGGAGACTAATCAGATTAAAACAAGGTCATCAATCAAGTACAAATTTCTCTACTCAGACTGGTATAAGGATATTATTCACTATTTGTGTTTTTTTCTCTTGCCCTCCCTCAATCAATAGAGCAAAGTATAGAGCCCTAAAACTTAAAGCTCAACCTTATGTTATAATTGATTCTAAGTTATATTGGAAAGATCCTTCTAGTGTCTTGTTACTATGTTTGATAGAAGGAGAATCAATGGAAGTGATCAAGGAGTACCATGAATGTTTGTGTGGAAGTCATTACAGTTGGAAAGTAAATTCTCATAAGATTCTTAAATCAGGTTTCTACTGGCCTTCTTTTTTTGCTAATGTGTTCAGAGTTGTTAGAAGTTGTCATATGCCAATTATTTGCAGAAAAGAAAAGGTTAGCTCCTTTACCTCTTCTCCTAGTTTTTATTGAAGAACCCTTCAAACAATGGGGACTGGATTTTATTGGAGAAATTAATCCACCATCAAGTGGGCAGTTTAAGTGGATTATGACCGCCACTGATTACTTTACAAAATGGGTGGAGGCAATTCCTACTAGAAAAGCAAATGATTTGGTATTAATGAAGTTTTTGGAAGAGAATATTTTCAGTAGGTTTGGATGTCCAGTGAAAATTGTCATAGAAAATGCTCAGGTATTCAGCTCAGTCAGGTTTATAAATTTTTGTCAAACTTATAATGTGATATTGTCTCATTCCACGGCATATCATCCTCAAGGGAATGGATTAGCATAATCATCTAACAAGACATTTGTCAAGATCTTGAAAAAAACAATAAATGAGAACCAGAAGAATTGGGACTCAAAGCTGATATTTTCTCTTTGGGCAGTGAGAATGACTACTAGAAGATTCACTGGTAAGTCCCCTTATGAGTTAGTATATGGTACTCAAGCCTTGTTTCCCACTTAGTTAGCAAAACCAGTAATTTCCTTTCTTCAAGAAGCGCAAGAGGAACCTAATGCATTGATAAGAAGGCTAAATAAAGTAATAGAATTGAGTGAAAGCATAAATAAAGTCAGAGACAATTTGGTCACATATTAGGAGAAAATGAAGTCCATTTTTGACAGAAAGGCAAAGGAGATTATGTTCCAAACTGGAGATTTGGTATTAAGATGGGATACCAGAAGAGAGGAGAAGGGGAAGCATGGTAAGTTTGATCCTCTATGGTATGGCCCTTACAAAATCATTGAAGTCAAATCAAATAACACTTTTATGCTGGAAAATCTTGATGGAGAAGTAGTAGGACTGTCTGTGAACGCGCAGTATCTGAAACATTATTTCCAACACTGAAAACAATAGGTTCATCATTGTACATATTCGGTTTTCCTCATTTTATATTTTTTATCAAACAATATTTGACTCCATGCCCGAAGTGAAGGCACTGATCTGCAAGTTCTTAGTGTTTCGTGGCAAAAAACACTATCCCCAGGTGGAGCCAGATGTTCTGGATCATCTGCAATATCATTTTATTTTCAATTTTGAAAATATAAAAAACAAAATAATAATAGAAAATTGTTAAAAATATGTTAAAGTATTACAGTTTTATACTTTGGCATAAAATATTTCTATTCGTTGTATTAGAATTAAAAGTTTAAATACTTTGAACTTTATGAAATTGGGTCCCGACTTAAAGTTTAAAGGTTGATTATTTTATCGAGCGGGATGCGATGATGGTTCAAACTCCGAACAAAAGACCCAACCCGCAGGCACTATTAGCGCACGAATTAGTATGAAAGGTGCCTTCGCAATTGACTGGGTTGACTGCAAGGGCAAGACAGATGAGCGGTGGAGATTGATTGCGGGGGCACAAGCCGAAATAATCCTACGTACTTTGAGACCCCCCGCAGTGATGTAAGACATTGAGTTGTCCACAGTTGTCTTCCACGTCAAGGGAACTTAACGGCTCGTTCACGCGTCATGTCAGCATTTAATTTTAAAGTCGTGCCACCTATTTAAATGAAATTCACATTGTTTCCGAAGCCATTTGTGATTAAGTTGATATTTGTAATTGGTTTGTGCTATGTCCTATTCAGTTTTCCATCACCCTATCAAAAATTGGCCACCCTGTAAGTCGTCCATTGTCATAATTTTGAATCATGGCTAAATGCTTATCTTTGTCGGGTTCTGCTAGTCATATCCCTCTCATGGATATCGAGAGGGATGCCCAAGACACTAATTTTTCCTTGGTTCACCTTCCGTTTTACCAGCAAGTTCTCCTGAATGACAAAGCTTCCCCGGTTTATACTTCCATGGCCAAGTCTGGTGTGTTGTCTTCATGTATCCCTAAAACCCATCTTTTTCCTGAATTTATATATTGGTTGGTATCAGTTATGTATCCTGGGAAATGTTTTGTGATGAACTGTCAGGGAGAGAATGTTTTGCAAGTGTCTACCCAGCTAATTCACCAAGCCCTTTGTTACCCTGAGCCAGAGTCGTGTTCAATTCTCCGATGATTCTTTGATAGCGTGTTATGACAAACTTGCCGGTCAAGATTTCAATCAGTTTATTCATTTTCTGAAGCCTAGCACACAGCAATTTCAGCTTGACAGCAAAGATTTTCCTATGGAAATTTTTGATACTGAGGTTCAACCAGTACTAAGAAGCATTGCAAAGACTCTAGGTAAAGATATTCTTGGAGATGTTTGCCATGATGATGAAGCCAGGAATGGTGTTGGATATTCCATCCTATTGGCAGGAAGTAGTCAATTCACAACTCATGAGCTTATCATTAACAGGTTCTTTCAGATTTCCTTCATTAATTATTTACTTGTTCTTATATCAAAATGTGGAGGAATTCATGCATCTGGGTCTGAATATTATGGATATCAATAAGAAAAGGAAATCAGTAGTGTTCTGGACAGATGTAGTAAAAAGAGAACAAAATGAAACTGGATTGTTTGATTTTTCCAGTTATTTCATGTCAATTGCATATAAAGTTTTGAATGGAGCTCCTCCCCCCTGTTTCTTACCCAAAGCTCAGGAATTCTTGCATTTAGGGGCAAACTGCAAATTTGGAGATTGGTTTGTTTTTTAGGATTACTCCGAAATTAGGCTGTATGGAGCAGGTGTTGAGCCTTGTAGACTTCCAGTGTTTGTACCTATCAGGTTATTTTCTTTGGAGTTTGTTCGACAAAGTCTAAATGTTGATCAAGTTCACTTTCTGCCCATGAAAAAGGGGCATATGTTCAAACTTCCCATGACTGTAGGTCCTTTCATAGTTAATATGAGACAAGAATTTGAAGAGGTTACTAGAATGCTAGATGAAATGCATTTGCTGTTAGGGGAAAGGTGGGCTTATGACCCTCACAGTGTAATTTCCAATAGAAGAATTGAGAATGGGTATTAAGCTTTCATTCATGAAATTAGGCCATATTTAGAGAAGATAGCAAGTAAAGGTGTAATGAGTTCAACAGATTCAAATATTCAGACTCCTATCATATCAGAAAAGTCAAATAAAAGAGGTAAAGAGACAGTGGTTGATTTAGAGGATGAGGAGCAGGGAGCTGAGAAGAGGACAAAGTTTTCTTTACAGTTGGGAGAGGAACAAAACGTTCCTGCTTCACCCAGAAGACACGAGACCTCTCATGAACAAGTTCCTTTGATCAAACAGATGTTTGCCCAAATTGCAGAGAGGAACCAGAAGATGAAGGTCATCATGGAGGCCCAAACTGAATATCAAATTGCTCCAGATCAAACAAGACTTTTTATTGCCATGGATCTTGAGAAAGATCAATTCAGAATTTCCCTGTCACATCCTACAGACATGTCAATTGGTTCTTCTAACAATTTCCATACTGTAAATGTGATTGTAGATGTGAAGAAAAT
Source organism: Pinus albicaulis (assembly GCA_034641835.2). Lineage (NCBI taxonomy): Eukaryota > Viridiplantae > Streptophyta > Pinopsida > Pinales > Pinaceae > Pinus > Pinus albicaulis. The sequence goes on along the minus strand of CM076573.1, from coordinate 106,935,374 downwards.
CCCACTGTTGGATAAGGTGAACCTACATATGCAAACAGGTCAGTTGATTGTAAATGACCTGACAAATACTAATGCAATGGCAATGAAGGCAGAGAATATGCTTGGAAAAGTAATTAAGCAGTTAAAGTTAGAGAAAGCCAACTCTAGGGCTTTAACAATTCAGAATGAGGAGCTGAAGAAAATCATAGTAAATATTGGAGTGGACCCTAATGATAGGACTGTTGTGCAGAAACTTCTGCAAAGCGCTGAGGCAGAGATATCTACATTGAAGAAAAAGTTAAAATTTCCTACAGGAGATCATTCAATGGCTGCAGAGGTTGCAGAGGTAGAGAACGAGAAAGAAAAGCTTCTACAACAGCTTATGCAAAAGGAGGAAGAAATTTCCAAAATAAAGAAAACTGCAATATCACTGCAAAATCATCTTGATAATCATAATTGTACTTTCGTTTTTCCTTCAGGTAATGAAGATCCACAAGCACAGATTGCTCAGTTGAATACTGAATTGCAGATGGAAAATTGAGGCTCAAGCAGATTTAGAGACTACATCAAAGATTATTCAAGTTGAAGAAAATGAAGCCAGTAAATATAAAATGGATAGTCATAATGCTAATGCTGAGATCAAAAGTCTCAAAGAAAAATTGAAAGGGAACATATATTTAATTCAAGGAAAAGATATCATTTGGAATGATATCATTTCAGAAATTAAATCAATTTGGAGCTTTTTTATGGTGGTTGCAGAAGAGAAAAGTCTCATAAAGGAATTTGAAGAGCATGTAATGGCAGATAGACAGAAGACAATCAATAGGGCAATTTGGGCAAAAAGATTCATTGACTTTATTAATTCCAAAATAGATCAAGAGTAAGAGGAAAATGAGATTAAAGATAGAATCCTATATGCAGTGGAGATTAATAAGATGATTGTCAAGAATGATTACAGGAAGGCCACAGAAAAGAAGTTGATAGAAATTAAAAGAAGCAAGTCAGTTTGATAAGTCATTGGACAAGGTGACAAGAGTAGGTCTGCCTTCATGTTGGGGACTTGGAGGAGGTCTGTTGTCATGGGATTCTTATGAAAACTTACTAGTATTGACAAAAAAGTAAAGTTGACAATACACATGAAAAGACTCAAGTGCTCAAGGGAGAAACAGTGATCAACTTTATTCAGAGACATTTTCAGCTGTTGTGGTTGGTAAAAACTCTATTTGCAGAAAGACCATCCTACAACCGAATTACTGCTTTTAGATTGGAGTATCACAATATGATACATTCACCCAGGACAATAGTAGAGATATGGAAGAAGTGCAGAGCTTGGACGATAGACTTGCCAAAAGATCCTTCGGCTTCGAAGAAAGACAAATCTAACCCAAGAAATGTAGCAGCATCATCGTCTATTCACATTCATCATATAGATTAGGATGTTAATTTTTATGTTATTGTAATTTTTCAAAGATGATGTAAATGTAATAAGACATTTTGAGGGTATGTAATAGATAGCTTACGAAGTCCTTAGGAGTTGAGGTAGTTAGGATCAATTATAGCAGTTTCAAACTGATTTTTATTGTATTTAATGTAATAGTTTAGAAGAAGAAAGGTTTCGAGTTTTGGACCTTCAGATATAATTTTGTACTCAGAGATTTCAAAGATTAATGAATAAGAAACAAGTTTCTGGCAGTTGTTTATGTTGATATGTATTCAAGTTTACATTATGTGTTTCCTATTTTTGAATAAAATGAAGTAATGAGCAGCAGGTCTCTTTTTACTTATGTAAGCAAGAGTTAAAACCCTTAATTGGCGCCCCTTAGTTTTAACTATTTTCTTCATATAATTCTTCTGGAGTTTGAGATGATATATTCTGTGTGACAAAATATCAGTTTGGGCTTCTTTCTTTCATTTTCTTCTGGTCATTTCATTCAACATCAACAAATGATAGCATTGTGAGACATTCATTATATTTGATATTTGAGGGTTTAATGATAAATACTTGAGGGTGATTATACAAAGACAAATAATTCTGTGACATAATCATATAAATGTCTTAAGCATTGATTCCTTATCACAGCTAAGGGATTGTCTCTTAAGTTACAACAAGTGGAATCATTCACCACCAAAACCAATAAAAAAGAGGTATTAAAACCCTTTAAGAGCCTCAACCCAAAAATCATAAATATGAACAATCCATGATGATTAGAATGTTATTTTCTCTCCTTAGAATGATTACCTTTGGGGTCTTCCCTCCTAATTTTAATTTGAGGGGCTAACAAGTTTCCTTCCATTTTCCCCCAAATTTGACTTTTATCACAAGTTTTCCTCCAATTACCACAAATTATCCAATGTTACCCCAAAAACATCAAATAGTGGGTTGCTTCCTTTACCAATGACTATATCCTACGGGGTTGGATAGGCTACTGATTTGAAATGAAAAACTTGAAGGTTTTTTTTTTTTAATTTGCAAACAAGTTTATGTCTTATGGGAAATGGATCAAGTTGCAAAAGCACATAAAATTAGTGTTTTATTGACTCAGTTTTAAGAAATAAAACAGAGAAAAAGGAACCATGAACAGTAACAAAAAACAACAATTTGATAACGGAATTCACCCCTCCTTGGCTACGTCTTTGGGTCCAGCTTCCAATATTGGGCCTCTTCAATTATATGATCAAATATAAAATTACATCAGTTTACAATGCTCAAGTTGAAAAATTGGTATTGCTAATGGATTCAGAATGCTCAAAAACCCCTATCTAGACCTTTCTTGACCTCAAAAAGGTTGAAAAATGAGCAAAATATGTCTCTTGAAACAAAGTTCTGCTAATTGTTCTGCAAATCTGCAATTCTGGCTAATCATCCTACGAATTCCTCCTTTTTGGCAACCATCGAGCGACAATTTCACTTGGCGTCGACGAGATTCTTATCGAAAAAGGCACAAATTGTTTCCTAGTTAAAAGTGCCAATAACCATTAAGCATCGAGTCAAGGTCACATCGAGTGCCATGTGGCCAGGGGTCGAGACTAATTGCCTGCCCTCGCCAATTCAACCCTCTACGTTGTTCGGTATGGTCATATGGATGTTAATATGGTCAGGGGTCGAGGCTAACCAACCGCCCCCACTGTTGTAGCTCTTGTCTTATGCGCATGTGGTTATAACTATCATCGAGAACCAAGGGCCAGGGCCTATCTGCCCGCCCCCTTTGCTTTTCGCTCGCGTATGGTTGTATGGGTGCCGAAAAGAATGGGGGTTGGGGCCAAGTGCCTTGCCCCTCCTGCCAACGTGAAAAAAACTAAAATTTAAATATAATTGGACTCCGTTATATGGTAAGAACTATTGGCATGGTATGATGGTAAACCATGGCATTGCTTTGGCAAAGGTCTAGGGGTCGAACCTCGTCAAGGCCCTTGGGCCGCTTATAAACCTTTTGACCAACCACTGAGGGCCACATGGCGTCTCACCATTGGTCCACTTTGTTAGTTTTTGTAGCATCAGATGTGTTCTAGCCACGAAAATTGGTGGAGGGGCTAGAACACATGATATCTCCAGGAATCGTTTTTGGAAATTCCACCTAGAGATGGCCTAATTAGATTATTAGCCGATTTTTAAATATTTCCTAAGTCTAAACTTAGGGAATATGGATAATTAATCAGAATTAATTAACTCAAGGTGTGAATCATTTAGAAACTCACACAGATCGACTCCAAGATGATCCTAGCCATTGATTAAGCTTTAATCTTGGTTGTTGGTGCTCCAACAATGGATTATAAGGGGAAGTCGATGGGTACTTGGAGAAGACATACTAAAATTCCAGAAGTTTGATTTCCTTGGAAGATAGATTTCTAGAGGGTCGATTCAGTTGCTGGAGGTCGGGAAGATTTCCAGAAGGGGCCATCGAGTCATTCTCAGAGGTTGGATTGGGAAGACGGCATGATTAGTTGCAGTTCCAAGAAAAGCGTTCCAGTGGTTGCGCAACTTGACACAGGGGTTTCGTGGAGCCCAATTAGAGCCAATTTCAGAGCTGGATCAGTGTTGAGTGACACAAATTTTGTCTCGCTAATTTTTTTGGCCAGTGTCTCCTATAGTGGATTGTCAGTTTGTTAATCCAGATTGAACTCAAATTTTCACTATTGTATAATAATAAAACCTTCAACTGTTGCACCTTTTTTCCCAAGTTGGGATTTTCTAGGGACATTTGTCCAAAAATAACGGTGTCATTTTTATGTGTGTGTGTGTGCTAGTATTTTCTCAGTTTCCAACGTTATTAATTTCCGCAGTTTTATTTGTGAAGGGTGCAATGTGATTAATTTGACATTTGTCGTAGAAAATAAACTATTAAATTAATTAACAATTATAAGAATTAATTCTAGTTGTTGCAATAGGATTTCAGTCTTGAAATTTTCACAATGTATCAGAGCATGATTGATTAGCCGAAAAGCTTAGAAGCGGAAGAAGAAGTTTTTGTTGTTCAAAGGGAACAACATGTAGAAATTTTCTAGTGCAATGCAGTACCCAGACAGGCAGGACGAATTGCTGGGGCAACAGTTTGATTTTCAGTAGCAGGTTGGAAAAAAAATAGAGTTTCCCAGGATAGTGATTCTAGCAGTCAGATGGAGCAGTTGCAACTTAGGTTTTCACTGAGAAAATTCCTTGGGCGGAAAAAGAGTTTTTTGCAACAATAGAACCAATGTCGAGTGGAAGAGAAAATCACACACACAGTGGGAGATTTCTCCCAAAGGGTTTCTAGTCAAGAAATCTGATTTTCCAAGTTGCAAATTGATAGTAGCAGCTAGAAGAACTGCACATTCCAGGAGGGAGTGCGAGTAGGAGAGCAACAACTGAGCAGAGGAAGATTTATTTTCCAGAAAGGATCAAATATGGCCACAGTTGGGCTTGGAGACCAAGACAAATTGGAGGGTGCCTCCAACTATGTCATCTGGAAGGCAAGGATGTTATTCCTTCTGGATGAATATGGTCTAAAGCCCTATGTAGAGAGTGTGGTAGCAGTACCCCAGGACGTCGATTAGCAGAAGGAGTATAGAAAGGAAATGGAAAAGGCCAAGAGGTTGATCTTGGATGGAGTTTGGGATCATCTCGTCTCACACGTGGCAGAGAAGGGAATGACCAAGGAGATGTGGGAGGCCTTGTCTGAGTTGTTTCATAGTTCTTCCAAGCAGTGAAAGATGTATCTCCAGGAGAAGCTGAGGAACATGAGGATGCAAAAGGGCGAGAGCATAAATGCATTTCTCACTTGAATTCAGGAAGTCCAAGAGAAGTTGTCAATTGTTGGGTCACCACCTCAAGCCATGAATCTTGTACAATTGGCACTAAATAGTGTCCTAGACGATTGGTAGGTATTTATCTAGAATATCATGGGTAGAGATACCTTGCCAAGGTGGGACATGATGTGGTCCGATTTGCAACAAGAAGAGTTGAGGCGGGCTTTGTTGAAGAGCACCATCAGTGGCAACAATAGCAAGGGCGTGAAGAGTGAAGAGGATAATGTGGCTTTTGCATCTAAGGGTCCTATTCAGACACAGGGGAAGAAGAAGAAGAAGAAAAATTACCTATCTAAGTTCAAGTGCTTCAGGTGTGGCGAGTTTGGTCACTATAGTATTCAATGTCCTCTCAAAAATAAGGAGAAGAAAGAGAAGCATGACGAGGAGGCAACACATGTTGAGAAAAATAGGTTGTCCTTTAGGTTGGAGGAAGACTACACGATGTTCGCTGATATACCTCTAAGAGTGAGGTGGGATGACTTGGATTTGTTGCCCCAGAGAGCTCCAAAGATTTGGAAAGGTCCTTGAGGAGTCCACCTCATGGATCATTACCTGGCTATGGGGGGCCACAATTTTCAGCAGTAGGATGGATCAATGTCAGGAGATGCAGTCAAATTCCGGAGTGATAGTTGCAGACTTGTTGTAGTAAGATGTTGGAGAGTGCAGTGCAAAGTGGCATAGTGCAGAGTCAACAACAATGCATATTCTTTAGTGATAGTGCAGAGGCTAGTAGAAGGAAAAGACTCCGATGACAAATGCATCATACTGAACATAGTTGATTCAGTATTTTGGATGCTTCTTAGTTGCAAATGTTGCAGTTGCAGCAACAAAAGATGAGAGGGATTTGCAGTGCAGATGTAGCGTTGGCAGCAATACAACAAGGTAAGCAGCAACGCAGATACAACATTAGAGTTGTGCAGTGGTTGGTGGGAAATGGCAGGCAGTCATAGTGGCAAGACATCAACAACATGACAAAGGATGACACATAAATAGGTGTTGTGGAAGAATGTGTAACACTAGAGAGAACATAATCCTCGCTAAGAGGGAGTGTTAGTTTTTGTATTGTCAGATGTGTTCCAGCCACAAAATTTGGTGGAGAGGCTAGAATACATGAAATCTCCAAAACCCAAAAATTGTTTTTGGAAATTCCACCTAGAGATTGATTAATTAGATTATTAGCTAATTTTTAAATATTTCCTAAGTCTAAACTTATGGAATATGGATAATTAATCATAATTAATTAATTCAAGGTGTGAATCATCTATAAACTCACATGGATTAACTCCAATATGATCCCAGCCATTGATTAAGTTTTAATATTAGTCATTGGTGCTCCAACAATGGATTATAAGAGGAAGTCGATGGGCATTTGGAGAAGACACACCAGAATACCAAATTTTTTATTTCCTTGGCAGATTGATTTCCAGAGAGCATCAGCAGTTGCCGGAGAGCCAGAGATCAAAGCAGTGAGTGAGGGGTAGGGACAATGAGTCTAGAGGAGATTTTCTAGATCCGGAGAGTCAGCTACAGGAGGGTCTATTTTCCTCAGTGAGGCTGTGTAGAGGCAGCGCATAAGCTTCAGAGGAAAAGTTCGATTTGGCCAGACAAAGGGTCAATTCAGTTGCTAGAGGCCAGGAAGAATTTCGAAAGGGGTCAGCGAGTCTGTTAGTGTCAGTATTTGGATACTTCCACCAAGGATCAAAACACATTTTTCATGTGCATCTTAGGTGTCCCACCCTAAAGAATTTTCAATCATTTCATTAGGTCATGATAGAAAATTGTTCCACTAGTGGTTGTCCTTGTCAAATGTCCCATTTTCCTTCACAAGTATACACCTGCTGACCCTCTTTCATGTATTAATCATGCTGAAAACAAATCTATTCTCATTCCACTTTTAGTCAAAGTCACTCATTGAGTCAGTTTTTTTCATTTCTCATTCGGTCAAACCATTGCATTGTCTCATTTTCAATAAAGGGGAGTAGAAGGTGTGAAGGTGATCTATAATAAACTCATGATTTTCTTCAGTCAGGTTTTCCTTGTAAAGTTATATTTCATATTTATAAGTTTTCATCTCAAAAATCACATTTTTGAGATAAAAACAAAGTTATTTGATTATTCCTAATTTTATGTAATTTTAAGTCAATATATGTAATAAAAACCTAAAAAAGCTATGTATTCCTAGCTAAAAATATTTGATGAAGAAATACAAAGGCCATGTTAGTCATCCAAAGCATTAAAAAAGTATTTTGAAAGGATAAAGAGAAGAAAGAAGTGTGTGTACCAATCATTAAAATCCAAAATTCATTCATAGTATAAAAAGCTTATTTGCCAAAGAGATGTTCTCATTTGTTCATGTGTCAAAGAGAAAACCCAATTTTGGAGCAAAGGAGGTTCGAACAAGGAAGAAACTGCAAAAATTGGTCGGCGCTGTGAATAGGAGTTTGGCGCTGCGCATAGAGCTCTGGAGCTGCGCATAGAGCATTTTTTCCAGTGCTAAATTACACAGCGCTGCACATAGAGAGAGGGCGTTGCTCACCTGGGTAAGGCGATGTGCACAGGGCCAAAAGCCTCCCAAACTTCTCCAAACACCTCAAGGTTGCTTCTTCATCTCCAAAACAAGTGAGCCCTTGTAACTCCCTCTTTCTCCATTTTATGCTTGTGTGTGAGTTTTATGTTTGCAAAAATTACAAAGAAACCCTTGTTTTTCTTTGTCACTCCCAAAATCCCAATCCCCCTCACAAATTTCCCAAAACCTCCTTGTCCCAAATTCATTGTCCCTAGCCCCTACCACATCACCCCATACTTCTAAAAAAATACTAAAACTACCCCTGCATCCTCATCCCTAAGTCCCTTTACTCTTTTCCATTAAAACCCCAATTTCTAGGAATTTCACTATTTTTTCCTAGATTTCCCCCCTACCTTTGACCTGTAATTAAATTCTCATTTTCATCTCCCTTCATATTTTCACCTCCCATCACCTCACAAGGTTTCTTAACCCTTTTCCCCTTCTCCCTTAATTTTGTGACCCTGTCCCTATCCCCTAAAGCCCTCATTTCATCATTTCCTTCCCTGCTCCCATTCCCTTCACTCCCTTATTCATTCTCCCTTTCTTCCCTCTTCCCTAGGGTTTCAAAAGTGCCAAAGAAACAAGCATGGAAAGAGAGGACAAAGATTACAGAGAAGAGGAACACAGTGATGATGAGCTTGAGGAAGATGATATTGTACAACAAAGAAGGCCACATAAGGGAGGCAGAATCATTAGAGTAGAGCCAACAAACCTTAGAGATCTAGAGGCTTCACCTTTAGCTATGTCCTATTTCAGATGTGTCGGGTGCTATGAGTTTTGTGAAAAGGTGGAAAGAGTTCAGCATCACCCTGAGTTGGCTAGGCTTTTCATACTGAACCTCCATGATAACAGGGTAACTCTCGCAGGTGTAATTTTTGCCGTTTCCACTTCTATTATTGTTGATGCTACAGGGATTCCAAATGTAGGGGAGAGATGGTACAAAGCATAGGACCCGGGTGATCACTATTTTGAGCTTTACCTCAAGACTAGGTACAAGAATGAAAAAAGAAAGTTTATCCCCTTCAATTTCCTCCTCAGCAAGTATGCACTGATGATGAAGATTATCATGAGATACTTCACTTGTGAGGGCAGATTCTCCAGATTGTACACATATCATATCAGGTTGCTCTTGCATTTCATTAGGGTGAGGATGTTGAATATCCCATATTTCTTGCTCCGGAACATTGACAAGATGGCATACTTGGTGGCAAAGAAATAATATCATCAGTAGATGAACATCCTCTATCATCACTCCCTCATCAAACTCATTATGCTTCATCATCTCAATCTACTCAACATCTCTTGTGATACCTTCATTTCCAATGACATATTCACAAATCCCCAAATTCCTCTACCAATTCCACAAGATAGAAGAGAGACATCTACTAGCCCTGTAGCTGCAAAAACAAGGAAGCATAAAGTCAAACCACCCAAGAAAGTCAACGAATGCAGTGTAACATATCAAAGGGGGCTTAGAAAACTGTTTGCAGCAGAGAGGCAAATGCTTGCTCCACATGGTGTGGAAGGGGCTTTGCCTTCTTCATCAGCACAGAGGCAAATGCTTGCTCCACATGGTTTGGAAGGGGCTTTGCCTTCTTCATCAACAAAGCAGGTACACCAGGCATTGAAGGGAAAAGAGAAAATCATAGAGGTCAGCCATGGAGAGACAGATCAAGAGCATGAAGATGCCCATGAGGTAGAGGCTGATTTTGAGCTTGTATACCTTGAAGAGTTTGATGACACTACCACATCAAGAATTGCCATCAAGGAAAAGGAGGCACAAATCAGAGAGCTGCAAACCAATCTTGGGAGGGAAAAATTCATCATCTCTTCCCTAGAGCAAGAGAAAAAATTGTTGACAGACAAACAAACTCTTTTAGAGATGAAGTTGTTGTAGGAGAGGTGGAAAAACATGATTAATCAAGCATATATGGAAATCTTGAGGAGGCTAAAAACATCGGGAAAAGGCCAAAGACAAGAAACCTCAAAAGAGCATTGCAGAAAGAAAAGCAAGAAGCCCAAAGTCTGAGTTTTGACCAGTAGTTAGCAAAGGAGATTGAAGATAACAGAGAAGTGTGGCTTGAGAGAGTCAACATTCACTTGGAGAAGCTGCTAATGAAGGCCAATAGAGACAATCAGAAGCTCAGGCACATGGCTCATCACTATCAGACCCGAAACAAAATTTGCAATATCAAGGTCAAACAGATGAAGGATAAACTGAAAGAGATCCGAAAGGGCAAGAAAGGAGGTGAAAAACTCAAGATGCTTGTTGATGCCTCCTTAGCTCAACTTGACATGTGATTGTGGGCTTATCCCACAAATTTAAACAATTTTGAAAATTTTTGGAAATTTTTGAGTTTTTGGGCAAATTTTGAAAAACACAGTAATTCTACTCTATGCGTAGTGCCTTGGTGCTACGCACTCTTTTGGGGCATCCAATAGAAAAATGGAAGACATCAATGGGTTCATAATGATGAGGACATGCCCCCTGTAATTTTGCTAAGCATTTGGAGCAAAATTGGTCAGTTAAAAGGGCCAAAAACACTAAAAAAATAGTGTTTCTGCCATTTTTTTCAGGGTGGCATTGTGCATATAGGCAGTCTTGGGATATTGAACTTTTGAGGGGTCAAAACATCTCCAAATTAGAAACCAAAAGAAGATCTGGAAAGTAGACATGACAAGTTTTCCAATGAGCTATCATGAGCTCAATTTGGACATCGAGAAGTCCTTCAAACGTGACCTGCAAGAAGGGATATGTTTTCCTCCTTTGCGCTGTGCATAGGACAAATTCTGCCTGTTTTGGAGTTTTCTTTGTTTTTCACGTAATTTTTTATTTTTACCTCACTAGTTGGGATTTTCACTGATGTAATTGATAAATATGAATATAATTATGATGAGGATTAGTTTACGATAGGTAGATTCATTAGCTTGAGTCCTCTAGAGGTCAAATGAATCAATTTCCTCTCTTTTAGAGGCAAGTTGTTGGGTCTTCCTAGTCTTCAGATTCTTGTTCAACATTTGGTGGAAACTGATCCTCATCTCATGGATTCGACTCCCTAAGGCTAGGGTGAGTTGTTTTGAGGTCTATATCTTCTCCTTCTTTCTCATTAGTAAGGGTTGGACTCAGTTGGATGCTTGGCCTTTGAAGAGACAATCAAATTTGCAGCTATTTTTTATGGGATCCCTGTGGTATAGTGTTTAGTTTCAGTTTCTCCTTTTGTGCTCATATGTTAGAATGTTTTTTTTATTTCATCCATAATTTCGTTGCTATTAAGTGAATGTTTCCAAGTTTCATGAACATAATCCATAATTTTTATGCTTTTTTTTGGGTAGACATTCACACCCTGTAATTTCTTTAGTTTAGAAATAACCCATGATTTCACCATGCTCTTTATAACTCCTCACCCGTCTTGATTATCCCACCCACTCAAATCCTAAAGTGTTAAATCACTGTGCCTACCATGCCCCATAGAACACCCTGCAAATTTTGACCTAATTTCCTTTGCCCGAACTGTTTGACTCCTTCTGATCTAGCACAACCCTATACAATCCAATCAAAACCCTAAGCGACTATACCTAACCTATTATCTTCTTTACTCAACCATCTTGGTTGTGATCCTTATGGAGAGAGCCCTCTCCTTGCCTAGTAGGGCTAGTTACTTGGCTGAGCATGGTTTGTGGTTACCTTGGAATTTCCTTCTTCAGCCTGAGGTTCAATCCGAGTGATAACATTTTGGCGTCGTTGTTGGGGAACAAGGTGACAGATCTTCTCCGGGAAAGATTGTTTAAGTTGCATATTTGATTGTTGATGGTGAAGAGCGGTCAGACACATATGAAGGCTAAAACATTCACCTGGCGACTCCATTTTTCGAAATCCTGATTTTCAAAATATTGATGGTGGCTCCACTGGCTAGATAAAGGAATCAGATGTCGTTTTTATTTGTTCAAGGTATTCATGTATCAACTTTTCTAATCTTCTTGGTTTTCCTAATCAATTACCGAAAGATGTATATTTTTTGAGCAATGGCCCTATATTTAACCAAGAATATCTGACTTTGACTCTTAAACATGTAGCAAATTTTAAAAATTTTGTTGAACTTCTTAGAGTCAAACAAGAAGATGTCTTCATCAGATTGTTCTATGATTCATTTCAAGGGAAATGTAAACAATGGATTGAAAATTTGTCTATTAGATCTATTAAGTCATTTTCAGAGTTGTGGTGTATCTTTCTGGAAACATGGATGGAGAAAGAAGAATTCAAAATAGAGGTGGCCTCTATTCAAGGATTTAGAGAATGGGAAGATATGTGCACATATGATGAGGTAGATGAAAACTTTGCTGCATCTCTTTCTTCTTATCTGAAGTCCTGTTGATGTAGCAATGAAATTAAGCTCAAATTTTTGCAATATTTTGCCATCAAAATCGAAAAAGATCTAGCTGAATTGGAAACCCAAATACAGTCCCAGGATCTGGACTGTCAAGTCCCATTCTTTGGGAATCTTTTCCAGCAGAAGGAAAGAGAGGTAAGGCTGCCCTTGGATGTTTGCGTTGACAATTTGCAGCTGGAGGCATGTATTGAGGAGTTGGGGCAACAGACAGAGTCTGGTTTCTATGATCCCGTTGCAACATATATGGAATATTTTTTCAGTTTAAATGATAGACCGGATTGTCTTTTACAAAGCCAGAGACATTGTGTGCATGTATGGTTGTCAATATGCCCAATTGTGTTCTAGTTCAAGCACTGCCAAGCATCATTATTGTTACAGTTGCTTGATTGGCTAATCTGGCATTACAACATCACTTGATCTAGTAATTTTGCAGCAATGTAGGGTAGGTTTGTACATAAATAAGCTGCCTAAGGTAGCATTTCAGTTTTCGGCATTAGTTTCAGTTTCCTAGTGTATAGGTTGCAGTATGTGTGTATTTTTGGTTGGTATAAGTAGTTCAGGTTTGCAGTTGTTTGTGACCGTATGGCCCAAAGGTTAGGCACTTGGTCTACGGTGTTCTTGACACCTCCAAGGAGCTGCCATACCCAATAAGGCCAATGTTACTATCAGTATTTGCATACTTACACCAGGGATCAAAACACATTTTGCATGTGCATCTTAGGTGTCCCACTCTAAAGAATTTTCAATCATTTCATTAGGTCATGATATAAAATTGTTCCACTAGTGGTTGTCCTTGTCAAATGTCTCATTTTCCTTCACAAGTATATGCTTGCTGACCCTCTTTCATGTCTTCATCACGCTAAAAACAAATCTGCTCTCATTCCACTTTTAGTTAAAGTCACTCATAGAGTCAGTTTCTTTCATTTCTCATTAGGTCACTAGGGTTTCATTAGGTCAAATCATTGCATTGTCTCAATTTCAATAAAGAGCAACAGAAGGTGTGAAGGTGATCCAGAATAAACTCATGATTTTCTTCAGTCAGGTTTGCCATGTAAAGTTATATTTCATCTTTATAATTTTTCATCTCAAAAATCACATTTTTGAGATAAAAACAGAGTTATTTGATTATTCCTAATTTTATGTAATTTTAAGTCATTATATGTAATAAAACCCTAAAAAGCTGCTTATTCCTAGCTAAAGATATTTGATGAAGAAATACAAAGGCCATGTCAGTCATCCAAAGCATCAAAAAAGTATTTTGAAAGGATAAAGAGAAGAAAGAAGTGTGCGTCCCAATCATTAAAATCCAAAAGTCATTTATAGTATAAAAAGCTTATTTGCCAAAGAGATGTTCTCATTTGTTCATGTGTCAAAGAGAAAACATGATTTTAGAGCAAAGGAGGTTCGAACAAGGAAGAAACTGCAAAAAATGGCTGGCACTGCACATAGGAGTTTGGCACTGTGCATAGAGCTCTAGCATTGCACATAGAGCATTTTTTTCCAGTGCTAAATTACATAGCACTGCGCATAGAGAGAGGGCGCTGCTCACCTGGGTAAGGCGCTGCGCACAGGGCCAAAAGCCTCCCAAACTTCTCCAAACACCTCAAAGTTGCTTCTTCATCTCCAAAACAAGTAAGTGAGTCCTTCTAACTCCCTCTTTCTCCATTTTATGCTTGTGTGTGAGTTTTATGTTTGCAAAAATTACAAAGAAACCCTTGTTTTTCTTTGTCACTCCCAAAATCCCAATCCCCCTCACAAATTTCCCAAAACCTCCTTGTCCCAAATTCATTGCCCCTAGACCCTACCACATCACCCCATACTTCTAAAAAACACTAAAACTACCCCTACATCCTCATCCCTAAGTCCCTTTACTCTTTTCCATTAAAACCCCAATTTCTATGAATTTCACTATTTTTTCCTAGATTTCCCCCCTACCTTTGACATGTAAATAAATTCTCATTTTCATCTCCCTTCATATTTTCACCTCCCATCACCTCACAAGTTTTATTAACCCTTTTCCCCGTCTCCCTTAATTTTTGTGACCCTATCCCTATCCCCTAAAGCCCTCATTTCATCATTTCCTTCCCTGCTCCCATTCCCTTCACTCCCTTATTCACTCCCCCTTTCTGCCCTCTTCCCTAGGGTTTCCAAAGTGCCAAAGAAACAAGCATGGAAAGGGAGGATAGAGATTACAGAGAGGAGGAACACAGTGATGATGATTTTGAGGAAGATGAGATTGTACAGCAAAGAAGGTCACACAAGGGAGGCGGAATCATCAGAGTAGATCCAGTGAGCCTTAGAGAGCTAGAGGCTTCACCTTTAGCTATGTCTTGTTTCAAATATGTCGGGTGCTATGAGTTTTGTGAAAAGGTGGAAAGAGTTTAGCATCACCCTGAGTTGACTAGGCTTTTCATACTGAACTTCCATGATAACAGGGTAACTCTCGCAAGTGTAACTTTTGTCGTTTCCACTTCTATTATTGCTGATGCTACAGGGATTCCAAATGTAGGGGAGAGTTGGTACAAATCACAAGACCTGAGTGATCACTATTTTGAGACTTACCTCAAGACCAGATACAAGAATGAAAAAAGAAAGCTTTTCCCCTTCAATTTCCTCCTCAACAAGTATGCACTGATGATGAAGATTATCATGAGATACTTCACTTGTGAGGGCAGATTCTCCAGATTGTACACATATCATATCAGGCTGCTCATGCACTTCACTAGGGTGAGGATGTTGAACATCCCATATTTCTTGCTCCATAACATTGAGAAGATGGCATACTTGGCGGCAAAGAAAGAATATCATCAACAGATGAAGAGCCTCTATCATCACTCCCTCATCAAACTTATTGTGCTTCATCATCTCAATCTACTCAACATCTCTTGGGATACCTTCATTTCCAATGACATATTCACAAATCCCAAAATTCCTCTACCAATGCCACAAGAGAGAAGAGAGACATCTACTAGCCCTGCAGCTGCAAAAACAAGGAAGCATAAAGTCAAACCACCTAGGCAAGTCGAAGAATGCAGTGTAACATATCAAAGAGGGCTTAGAAAATTGTTTGCAGTAGAGAGGCAAATGCTTGCTCCACATGGTGTGGAAGGGGCTTTGCCTTCTTCATCAACAATGCAGGTACACCAGGCATTGAAGGGAAAAGAGAAATTCATAGAGGTCAGCCATGGAGAGACAGATCAAGAGCATGAAGATGCCCATGAGGTGGAGGCTGATTTTGAGCTAGTAGACCTTGAAGAGTTTGATGACACTACCACATCAAGAATTTCCATCAAAGAAAAGGAGGCACAGATCAGAGAGTTGCAAACCAATCTTGGGAGGGAAAATTCATCATCTCTTCCCTAAAGCAAGAGAACAAACATTTGATAGACAAACAAACTCTTTTAGAGATGAAGTTGCTGCAGGAGAGGAGGCAAAACATGATTAATCAAGCAGCTATGGAAGATCTTGAGGAGGCTGAAAACATCAAGAAAATTCCAAAGACAAGAAACCTCAAAAGAGCATTGCATAAAGAAAAGCAAGAAGCCCAAAGTCCGAGTTTTGACCAGCAGTTGGAAAAGGAGATTGAAGATAACAGAGAAGTGTGGCTTGAGAGAGTCAACATTCACTTGGAGAAGCTGCTAATGAAGGCCAATAGAGACAATCAGATGCTCAGGCACATGGCCCATCACTATCAGACCCAGAACAAAATTTGCAATATCAAGGTCAAACATATAAAGGATAAACTGAAAGAGATCCCGAAGGGAAAGAAAGGACGTGACAAACTCAAGATGCTTGTTTATGCCTCCTTAGCTCAACTTGACATGTGATTGTGAGCCTATCCCACAAACTTTGAACAATTTTGAAAATTTTTGGAAATTTTGAGTTTTTGGGCAAATTTTGAAAAACACAGAAAATTCTGCTCTATGTGCAGCGCCTTAGCGCTGCGCACTCTTTTTGGGCATCCAATGGAAAAATGGAAGACATCAGTGGGTTCATAATGATGAGGACATGCCCCCTATACGTTTGCTAAGCATTTGGAGAAAATCTGGTTAGTCAAAAGGGCCAAAAACACTCAAAAAATCATGTTTCTGCCATGTTTTCAAGGTGGCGCTGTGCATAGAGGCAGTCTTGGGAGATTGCACTTTTAAGGGGTCCATTAGGGGAATCTTGAGGTCTAAAATGGGCCTCCTAAGGAAATTATTAAATAATAGTGGAAATAATAAAATAAGATTTGATTACATCATCAAATTTTAGAGGGAAAAAAGAAAAAACTACTTTTGCAACTTATCTCCCAAAGTTTTTACTCAAATTTCGAGCAGTAGTAATTGTTGGATGCAAAATTTAATTCCTCATCCAAGGAGTACCCATATTGCATGCTTTCGATTGGTCCTGCTACACGAAAAATAAGAAATACTTGAAAAACGTGATTGCAATCATGTTTATATATATATATATATATATATATATATATATATATTTCATTTTTCGTGTAGCAAGGTCCATCAAAAGTATGCAACATGGGTACTCCTTGGATGAGGAATTAAATTTTGAATCCAACGAGTACTCCCGCTCGAAATTTGAGTAAAAACTTTGGGAGATAAGTTGAAAATACGAGTCGAAAAAGTAATTTTTTTATTTTATTAATTTTTAATCTTTTTACCCTTTTACTTAAAAATTGGTGAATCATCCTCCATGGTTGACATCATCATCATGAATCCTATTGGTTCTTATAAAGTTTATTTTTGTTGTACATTTTTCTTAGGAGGCCCATTTTAGACCTCAAAATTCCCCTAATGAAAACAACTCCAAATTAGAAACCAAAAGAAGATCTGGAAAGTAGACAGGACAGGCTTTCCAATGAGCTATCATGAGCTCAATTTTGACATCGGGAAGTCCTTCAAACATGACCTGCAAGAAGGGTTATTTTTTCCTCCTTGGCGCTGCCTGTTTTGGAGTTTTCTCTATTTTTCACGTAATTTTTGAGTTTTACCTCACTAGTTGGGATTTTCACTGATGTAATTGATAAAGATGAATGTAATTATGATGAGGATTAGTTTACTATAGGTAGATTCATTAGCATGAGTCCTCTAGAGGTCAAATGAATCAGTTTCCTCTATTTTAGAGGCAAGTTGTTGGGTCTTCCTAGTCTTCAGATTCTTGTTTAGCATTTGGTGGAAACTGATCCTCATCTCATGGATTCGACTCCCTAAGGCTAGGGTGAGTTGTTTTGAGGTCTATATCTTCTTCTTCTTTCTCATTAGTAAGGGTTGGACTCAGTTGGATGCTTGGCCTTTGAAGAGACACACTTTGTATTAGTTCTGAGCAAGAATATTAATCAAATTTGCAGCTATTTTTTATGGGATCCCTGTGGTATAGTGTTTAGTTTCAGTTTCTCCTTTTGTGCTCATATGTTAGAATGATTTTTTATTTCATCCATCATTCATTGTTACTAAGTGAATGTTTTCAAGTTTGATGAGCAGAATCCATAATTTTTATGCTCTGTTTTGGGTAGACATTGACAACCTGTAATTTCTTCAGTTTAGAAAGAACCCATGATTTCACCATGCTCTTTCTAACTCCTCACCTGTCTTGATCATCCCACCCATTGAAATCCTAAAGTACTAAATCACTGTGCCTACCTTTCCCCATAGAACACCCTACAAATTTTGACCTAATTTCCTTTGCCCTGACCGTTTGACTCCTTTTGATCCAGCACAACCCTATACAATCCAATCAAAACCCTGAGCTACTATACCTAGCCTAATATCTTCTTTACTCAGCCATCTTGGCTGTGATCCCTATAGAGAGAGCCCTCTCCTTGCCTAGTAGGGCTAGCTACTTGGCTAAGCGTGGTTTGTGGTTACCTTGTGATCCAAGAGAATATTGATGGCCACCCGCCTATTCCACTTGGGGCCCCACCATTGTCTCTTTCAGTTTTTCAGTTTCGGCACAACTTACTATTTTTAGCAATTTTTCGGGTCCTGAACTTCCGGAGCCATTTTGAGGCCCTAAACGATGTTTTTTGGGCATCATTTTTCAGGCTAATATGATTCTATTCCGGAATGAATATTTGCAGCAACAGTTGTAGTCCTCGGATAGATATTTCTAACGATGTATCATGTGCGTCAAACGGAGATAGTATGCCAAAGTTATGTCCCCGGGAAGTTGAAACACCAATTTACCCAAATGGGGCCCATAGTTTTGGCGCTTCATCTCCTAGGGTTAGGTTTTTGGACGTTTATGGTTTTTCCATTGCTTCTAAAATAATAAATAGGCCCTCGAACCTCATTGTAACTCAATTCAGAGGCCTGTAGCCCCCACATCTCTTCTCAGAGATAAACTAACAACGCCCTAGCTAGTTTATTTCCATTTTGTCTGTAAGCAAATTTCAATTCTTTGATATTAATGAAATGAAGTGTTATTTCCTCTGCATCTTTGTATTTATGGTTATATGTGTATTTTGTTGCGTTCCTGCATAAATCTGGATCAGTGGTATCAGAGGGGTTTTCTTTTTCTCCATCCTTCTTTACATGTCCCAAACGAGGTCGTGGTATAAGGAGTTAGGGCTCGATCTGGTGGAACCTTTGCAAGATCAACCTCACAAACCCCAACGGACGCCCATGGGGGACGAAAAGAAAGAAGAGGGAGCAGGAGATAACATCAAATATTGCTCGAGGAGGCCCTCGAAAAACAAAGGAACGCGATGATGGATAAATTTGTCCAGATCCTTCAACGACTGCCCACCGGCGGCGCATTTGCATCCAGTAGCCACTCTGGAGGCGCGACTCCCTTTAAGGTACAAGTAAACTTTGACATTTCCATATTTGAGGGTCAAATAGATGCAGATATCGTAGATAGATGGTTGAATATATTAGAAGGATATTTCTCGGTTCATGACTTTTCCGACCGGGAGAAGATTTTTTTTTCACTCCTCAAAGCTACCCTCCATGTCAAGGACTGGTAGGAAACCTATTGTGAGGAAAAGGACGAGATAGAACCCTCTCTGTTCTCAGTCATACCCACTTGGAATTTTTTCCGAGATGCCATCAAGGAACAATACTATCCCGTGGGGAGCTATGAGGACAAGTACATACAATGGACCACGCTATGGCAACAAAGGTATCAAGATGTGCATGATGACGAATATGTTCCATACCCTACGCACAAAGTTGGGTATCAAAGATTCAGAGAAACATCTGGTGCTAAAGTATCGTAGTTGTCTGCACAGATACATTCAGGAAGAAATGGAGTTCCTCGACATCTCCTTGCTTGGTACGACATACTAGTATGCTGCCAAGATTGAGCAGAAATTCAAACAGAAGAAGCGAGACTTTGGATCTGCGAATCAAAAGCAAGGGAAAGGTGCCCCCAAACCGCAGAACAAAGGACAAAGCCCAGGCACGACGGCCCAAGACAACCCGCCAAAGCCACAAGAAAAGAACAACACCGCGAAGCCAAAGAAGGACACGGGAAAGTTGTGCAAGTTCCATAAGAGCTCCACTCACAACACAAGTGAGTGTCGGGCCAAGCAGTCGTTGGTGGCCGAGATGAGGGCTTCTGAATCGATGCATGCTCTGACTTTGAATCAGAACCTAACAAGGGGAATGACAAAGGGAAGCAGATTATTGATGCAAAGCCCAATGCCATTGTTGCCACTACGAAGATCCAGAAGGAGGAGCCAGAAGATCCAAAGGACGCAGAGCGTCTCTTCCACTCCTAGATGTGGGTGAAGGGTTCCGCGCTACAGTTCATTGTTGACAGTGGGAGCCAAAAGAACCTCATTTAAGCATACGTTGTGAAGCTGTTGGGCTTGCCGAACACAGCACACCCACAACCATACACCATCGGGTGGCTTCACCAAGGACGGGATCTCCGCGTCAACCAACAGTGTCGCCTTCCCTATAGCATCAAGACCTTCACGGATGAGGTATTGTGTGACATTGCTCCTATTGATGTTTCTAATCTATTTTAGGCCAACCATACTTGTGGAAGCAACATGTTGTGTATGAGTCCCGACCTTGCGCCGTTATTGTTACTTTGGGAAATAAGTTGTACAAGATACCATAGGTACCACTGCCTCCCACTATCTCTTTGGTTACCGCAAAATAATGCAGTAAGCTCATTTCCAAAACCAGGAAATTTGTTTTTCTGATGATCCGCCCCCAGGGCAAAAAGAAGATTGTGGCCACGACCTCCAGACATGGCTCCTCTGCATGACAACAACAAATGGACAAGGTTGTGGAGGAGTACGGGGACATCTTCACCTCACCCACAGGGGTGCCTCTGCACTGTCAGGTCAAGCACCCCATTGACTTGACCCCAGGTGCGCCACTACCCAATGGATCGATCTATAGGTACTCTGTTCTGGAGAATGATGAAATCAAGAGGCAGATTCAGGAGCTGCTGCAGAAAGGTCACATCTGGCCAAGTTTATCACCCTGTGGGAGCCCGATCGTGTTGGTACAGAAGAAGGATGGGACTTGGAGACTCTGTATTGACTATCGAGCGTTGAACAAGATCATTGTCCGGAATAGGTACCCAATCCCACGGATTGATGACCTTCTGGACCAAGTCAAAGGGGAAAAATATTTCAGCAAGATTGAATTGAAGTTTGGGTATCACCAGGTACCAATCGAACCCTCTAATGTGTGGAAGACTGCCTTCAAAGCCAAGGAGGGCCTTTTCGAATGGTTCGTCATACCTTTCGGGTTGACGAATGCTCCCGCAACCTTCATGAGGTTGATGGATGACATCTTGCGTCCATTCACCAACTCATTTGTAGTGGTGTACTTGGATGACATTCTAATCTTCAGCCAGACTTGGGAAGAGCACCTCCACCACATCCGAGAAGTCCTCCAAACACTACGACAACACAAGTTGTGTGCCAATTTGGAGAAGTTCAATATCTGGGATACCTTATTGATGAAAGGGGCGTGCATGTGAATCCAAACAAGATCCAAGTCATTCGGGATTGGCCAGCCCCAACCACTCTAACAGAGCTTCGTAGCTTTCTGGGTCTTGCTAATTTCTACTGCAGGTTCGTGTTGGGATTCTCTCATATCACTTGGCCCTTGAGTCAAGTCACCAAGGGAGGAGCGTAAGCAAAATTCTTTTGGTCGAAATCTCAACAGAAGGCATTCGTAGAATTGAAACATCGCCTCTGTTCTGCCCCAGTGTTCACATTACCAGACTTGCAACAACCATTTGAGATCGAGACAAACGCCTCTGACTATGCTATTGGGGCAGTTCTTACTCAATAGGGGCATCCAGTGGCATATCACAGTAAGACATTGTCCGACACAGTTTGAAAGTATCCCACTTATGACAAAGAAATGTATTCCATTGTGCAGGCTTGTCGACAATGGAAGCATTACATTTTTGGAAAGGAGACAATCATCCACACAGACCACCGACCCCTGCAGTTCATACAAACACAAGGGAAGTTGCAGAACGATCGCCATCAGAAGTGGTCCACATATCTGCAACAATTTCATTTGAACATCAAGTACAAGAAGGGTAGCACCAATAATGTTGCAGACTGCCTCAGCCGACCACCGATCGTGGCCATAACCACTGTTCTCAACTCTTGTGGGCACGAGACTTCTAATTGGCTGCTTCTCTACAAGAGCGATCCAGAATTCAGCCACACATACAAGGCACTCTTGGGGGGTACACAAGTTCCAAAATTTCACCTCCAAGATGCAATGTTATGTCACCTGGGACACCTTTGTGTTCCTTCAAGCGAGCGTGCCAAGATGATATGGGAAGCGCACTATAGTCGAGTCACTGGGCATTTTGGGGTCGAGAAAACAGTGGCAATACTACAGAAGTATTTCTATTGGCCGAACCTTCGACAGGATGTCGGGAAGTACATCAGATCCTGCACTGCTTGCGCTATTGCCAAACCGACCATCAAGAAGCAAGGGCTCTATACTCCGCTACCTACCCCTAGTCGAACTTGGGAATCCATCTCCATGGATTACATGTCAGGCCTTCCTTCTACTAAGCATGGAAACGACTGTGTTTTCGTGGTCGTCGACAGATTCTCGTAGATGACCATTATGGCGGTCTGCAAGAAGAATATCACAGCAGAAGCCACTGCTAAACTCTTCTTTGAACGAGTGTGGGTGCACTTTGGGATCCCATAGTCTATCATATTAGATCGCGATAGCAGGTTCCTCTGCACATTTTGGTCCAGCCTCTGGTCAATGTTGGACAACAAGCTCACCAAGTCCACAGCTTTCCATCCCCAAACTGATGGCCAGACAGAGGTCGTCAACAAGATGATTGTACACATTCTGCGCATGTACAATTCAAAGCATCTACGCACATGGGATGCAAGCCTCCCCTATGTACAACACAGTGATAACCAGGCTCTCCACAACTCAACCGGCCACAGCCCCTTTCAGGTGGGCTTGGGATTCCAGCCACTATGTCCCATTGACGTAGCCATGCCATTTGCGGCTACTCAAGCTGATTCGGCTCATGTCCAGTCTGAAGCTGACAAAGCGAACAACTTCATTGAGTGCATTCAGCACATCCACCAACAAGGTTCATGACATTTGGACAGAGCCAATGCTTAGTACAAGCAATGACATGATCAACATCGGGTGCCACACAAATTCTAGGTGGGAGAAAAAGTGTGCCTACATTTGCAGAAGGAGCACCTCACTGGACCCCACTGCAAGCTTCGCCCGCTCCGATATGGGTCGTACACCATCACCAAGGTTGTAGGGAACAATGCCTTCGAGCTCAGTATTCCACAATTCCTTGGTCTGCACCCAGTATTCAATGTAGACTGCCTTCGTCCCTACTTCTCACCTATACTGGACACCTATGACATTGCAGAAGAACTCACACCAAAGAGTTAAACCCAGACTACATGGAACAAGCCACCACAGATTGTATCATGGACATGCAAATCAAGAACACTCGCCAATAGAAGATCCAACTGTATCGGGTTGTCAAAGCTGGCCAACTCCTGCACCAAGGCAAGTGGTTCACCAGGGACCAAGTTCAGCAGAAGTTTCCTCATCTCATAGAGGAACTCAACGCAATGGGGACCATTGCTTCCTAAGGGGGGAGGAATGATCCAGGTGGATATTGGTGGCCACCTTCCTATTCCACTTGGGGCCCCACCATTGTTTCTTTTAGTTTTTCAGTTTCGACACAATTTACTATTTTTAGCAGTTTTTCAGGTCCTGAACTTCCGGAGCTATTTTGAGGCCCTAATCAATATTCGCAACAATAGTTGTATTCTTCGGATATATCTTTCTAACGATGTATCATGTGCGTCAAACGGAGATAGTATGCCAAAGTTATGTCCCCGAGAAGTAGAAACACCAATTTACCCAAACGGGGCCCATAGTTTTGGCGCTTCAACTCCTAGGGTTAGGTTTTTGGACGTTTAGGGTTTTTCCATTGTTTCTAAATAATAAATAGGCCCTCGAGCCTCATTGTAACTTAGTTCAGAGGCATGTAGCCGCCACATCTCTTCTCAAATATAAGCTACCAGTGCCCTAGCTAGTTTATTTCCATTCTATCTGTAAGCAAATTTCAGTTCTTCGATATTAATGAAATGAAGTGTTATTTCCGCTGCATCTTTGTATTTATGGTTATATGTGTATTCTGTTGCGTTCCTGCATAAATCCGGATCACCTTGGAATTGCCTTCGTCAGCCTGAGGTTCAATCCAAGTGATAACAGAGTCATTCTCAGAGGTTGGATTAGGCAAATGACTTGATCAGTTGTAGTTCCAGGAAAAGCATTCCAGTGGTTGCGCAGGTTTGACGTAGAGGCTGACGCAAGGAGTTTCGTGGACCCCATTCAGAGCCAGTGTCAGAGTTGGATCAGTGTCGAGTGAGACAAAATTTCTATCACTAATTTTTGTGGCCAGTGTCTCCTATAGCGGATTGCCAGTTTGTGCATCGAGATTGTACTAATATTTTCACTGCTGCATAATAATAAAACCCTCAACTACTGCACCGGTGTTAACAAGTTTGGTTTTTTAGGGCACATTTGTCCCAAAATAACCATGTCATTTTTATGTGTTTGCTAGTATTTTCTTAGTTTCTAGCACTATTAATTTCTGCAGTTTTATTTGTGAAGGCTGCAATGTGATTAATTTGATATTTGTTGTAGCAAATAAATTGTTAAATTAATTAACAATTAGAAGAATTAATTCCAGTTGCTGCAATAGGATTTCAGTGTTGAAATTTTCACACACTTTACACCAAATGAATCCAATAAAATCATGCCACATGCCTTAGTACGGAGTTGCCACATGTTGAGCTAGGATTGGTCATCCTATATGTCGTATGCCTAGTCAGCGTACGGTCTACCCAGACAACAGCCCAGTCAACCCCATTGTTTGACTTTTTAGTTGTTTGGCCAAAACTTCAGAATGTGATAACTTGAGCATACGATGTCAGTTTGAGGCGATTCAAGCGGTGTTGGATTCAGGACGACGAACACTATGATTTGGCACTAGTTTCGAGCAATTTTGAGCATTTCTTGATCCCCTGGATTAGCTACTTCGTCCTCCCTTGGGCAATTTAATTAGAAGAGGACATTACATAAAAGTGAGGTATATAAACACTGTAAGAAATATAAGAGGCTAGAAGACATAATTTATTGTCTATCGATTTGGCTAAAGACAATATTCTTCTTGCTGTCCACCACTTCCCATTTGAAGTTAGGGCAACTCAAAGGATTTCATCCCTGCATATTCTTGGATTTCATCTCTGGACATTCTTTTATAGTTGCCACAAAAGTGACCCTATGATACCTGATTATATGCAATGCAAAATAATTAAATGAAGAGAGTTTTTATTTCTATTTTTTAATGTATATAATGGAACAATTAAGCTATTCTGAGCACAGAAAAATCAATAGAAACAAGAAGGCATTCACGACAATTAAAGAGGAACAGAAACTATAAGCTTTCTGATTAATGGATGGATGCCATTTAGCATGTTGTAGGCATTATAACCAACAGGACGAGCTCATCTCAATCTGAATAGTGAGCTTAATACGTCATAGGAAACTTCCTACAAGCTGAAACAATCCCACAAGATGGATTTCTAGCAGAAGCAGCTTTGAGCAAAGTATTTATTTTGCTCCCGTCATTTCCTACATCCCTCTGGAAACATGCGGGCTATATGCTTTTGTATTGTCTGAATGTGTTGCGTGTTAAAGAACAAACAATGAAATATAATGATATTGCAAAGTTGCAAAAGAAAAAATGCCAAAATAACAGAGAATGATTTCATTTGAAAGGATATTTTTTCTTCATGCAGAGGATGATTCAATATCAGCAACAAGTTGTTATTGACAATGGCACGCACAAGAAGGTCTTTCGCTTCTTCGTGTTTCTTTTTCAGCATCTTGCACATCTGAGAAAATAACAAAGTGTGTCAGTCCAACCATCTCCAAGAATATTTACAATGAGGAGTAAATGCAAATAGCAAATTCATTTACTGTCTAGTCCATCTTGAGATAGCTAACAAAAAGATTGTTCCAAGAACTATTGGAAGCAAATAAAACCAATGAACTAGAATCAACCGATAATAGTAGATACACTATATCATAGAAGTACACTAAAATATGTAACTAGATATAACGGAAAACAAGGGACAAAACAGTAAATGGGAAGGGAATGAGAAACAGGGATAGAGGGTTTTAGGGGATAAGAAATGTGATCTCACCCCTCTTAACATTTAGTAAGCATATAAAATTGATTAGAAATCATGTATAAATGTACTATGAAAATGAGAAAGGAAACAAGAATGGAAATGCCAACATAATGAGAAATGGGAATCTCCAGGTCAGGTTTCTGGTAACACAGAAAACTTAGCCATTTAGGTTTCGTTGGATCTCCAGACAGAGTTTAACAGAGTCCATGCATTGATCAATTCCCCTTTTGAGAAATATACATATTCCATCCCAAAGGCAATATGTGGTTCAGAAGTCTAAACACCCTTGGTTGATTTCATTTTTAAACTGGCATTTACCAATTCTCCAATGGCTAAACCCTGAAGTGTCTGTTTCCAATGCCTATTGTTACAGTGAGATTTGAAACTAACAAGCGACTACTATGCCATCGTTTAGCTTTATTCTAAAGTTTCAGTTTGAAAGATATCATGGTTACTAATTACCAACAGAGATGCTCTTTACTACAATTAGATATGTATTTCATATTCTAATATAGGTTAAAACAGAGTCAAACCAGGCTAGTCTCTTTGTAAAGGAAATAAAAACTGTGTTTCCTTGTATCTTCCTAGAGCCAGACTGCCAGTAGCAGATCCTTTCAGGGATTGTACTATAGAATCTCACATTATCTTTATTAATCCTCCGTGTTTTTCTTTGGATCCATACCTATTCAAGTAAATGTTATATCAACCAGAGGGAAATGGCCATATCTATTCAAGTAAATGCCATATTCACCAGAGGGAAACAATGATATTTTTCTAGAGCAAACACCCAACCACAACTTTAATTCTGCTTACTTGTTTAAGAGGGCCAATACTTCCAAACTCTAGAATGTCCTAGAGCATAGGAAGTTTAAATCTCTTCTACGTAGAAAGGGCAATAATTTCCCTTTATGGCTACTAGAGTTGCTTTTGTTTCAACCTGTTGGAAATACTGAAAATATTTCTTTCAATTGTTTATTTGCCAATTAATATTTTTTTTAATTAGAAGCACAAGTTCTGCCAGAACACAAGAAATAAAATAAAAATAACTTATATAATTATTGTTCAAGTACCAATGATGAGGACACCAACCCTCTTACAAATTCTAGCTCCAACCTTTAAAAAACACTTCAATTCTACAAGGAACCAACCTTGAATGAGGACACCAATCCTGTTAGGATCCAGCTTTTACAAATACTTCAAGATACTGATTAAAACTCTACGAAGATAGTTCCAACGGTGTTGCACTTATCGCGATAATATTGCCAAAAGCAACCTTGGCAATAATATCAGCAATAATTATCACGATAATTTTCCCTTTTGAAATAATTGTGATAA
The DNA here is from genome assembly GCA_034641835.2 of Pinus albicaulis. Classification (NCBI taxonomy): domain Eukaryota; kingdom Viridiplantae; phylum Streptophyta; class Pinopsida; order Pinales; family Pinaceae; genus Pinus; species Pinus albicaulis. The sequence continues at coordinate 106,908,130 of CM076573.1, read as the reverse complement.
TTTCAATTTATCGCAATAATTTCGAAATTATCGCCTTGTCTTTGTCAATTTCAACTTATTGACATTTTCTGTCAAACCAGGAGGTAACTCCTCAAATCAGAATGTGTTATTGAATGAAGAATGAACATGCATTCATACATGGAGGTGAGGCTATTGGGATTCATCTCCCAATGACTCTTGACCTTCCTTATTTCCCAATATTATTTATTATACAAAATTAAATATCCACACCCATCCCATAGGATTAGGTGTCAACATTCCCCCCTTTAATCCGAAGGGATGTTGGTGATTCCAAGCATCGATCTGAACTTTTCAAACTTTTCTCTTCCAAGTGCTTTGGTGAAGATGTCAGCAGTTTGCTCATTTGTGGAACAATGATGTAGATGGATGGTTTTGGCCTGAACATGATGCCGAATTAGATGGTACTTTGTATTGATGTGCTTTGTTCGATCATGGAACTTTGGGTTCTTGGCCAACTTTATTGCAGAAGTGTTGTCGATCATGAGTGGAGTGGAATACATTTGTTTCATCCGCAAATCTTCCAGGATCTTCCGGAGCCACACAATTTCCTTTGTTGCCTCAGCTGCTGCCACATATTCTGCCTCGGTCGTGGAATCTGCTGGAACTGACTGTTTGCGTGATCTCCATGAGACAGCTCCTGATCCAAGACTCATGGTATAACCTGTAGTAGACACCCCTGTTTCTTTGTCGCCATCAAAGTCTGAATCAGAGTATCCGATCAAGTTGAAGTCGCCTACCTGTGTATATTTGAGTCCAAAGTCTTGAGTCCCCTTCAAGTACCTTAGCACTCTTTTTGCAGCAGACTAATGTCCTTCACAAGGTTTTTGCATGAACCTTGAGAGGATTCCAACAGCAAATGAAATGTCAGGTCTGGTGGTGGTCAGGTAGATAAGACTTCCTACAAGCTGTCTATACTTAGTTGCATCCTCAAATTCCTTCCCTTCAATAGATGCGAGCTTCAAGTTTTGTTCCATTGGAGTGGTTAAGGGATTACATTCGTCCATGCCAAACTTGTTCAAGAGATCTCCAATGTACTTCTTTTGAGAAAGAAATATAAATTTAGGATGTTGAATTACTTCAATACTCAGATAGTAATGAACATGACCCAAATCAGTCATTTCAAAACCTTTCTTCAATTCTTTCTTCATGGATGCAATATAGCTCTCATTGTTTCCTGTTATCAAAAGATCATCTACATATACCACAAGATATACAACTGTTTTTCCAACTTTCTTCAAGATCAAAAAGTTGCATCATCAAGATGAAAATGTTTGAAGTCAAGTTTCAGAAGATGCTCGGTCAATTTCTCATACCAGGCTCATGGTGCTTGCTTGAGGCCATACAATGATTTTATAAGATTGCAAACTTTGTTTTCTTGACCCTTTACCACAAATCCTTCTGGCTGGGACATATAAATTTTCTCCTTTAGATCTCCATTCAAGAAGGCTGTTTTTACATCCATCTGATGGACTTTCCATCCATTTTGAGCTGCTAAGGCAAAGAGAGTCCGGATGGTGGTCCATTTTGCTGTGGGAGCAAAAGTTTCTTCATAATCGACTCCTTCTTTTTGTGCAAAACCTTTTGCCACAAGCTTGGCCTTGTGCTTGTCAAGTGAGCCATCTGCTTTGTACTTGTTCTTGTAGACCCACTTACAGCCAATTGGTTTCGTTCCCAAAGGCGGATCAACCAGCTTCCAAATGCCATTCTTTATCAAGGCATCATACTCCTTCTGCATCGCTTCTTTCCATTCATCATGAGAAGCGGCTTCTTTGAAGGAAGTTGGTTCATGATCTGTAGACAAACTCAATTCACAGTTATAAGCAATATCCATATCAACAAGGGAATCAAAATTATCTACATCACCTTCGATTTGTTGAGTGGAACTTCTTGTTCCTGTTTTTCCAACCTCATCAGGATGAACATTCTCCAGTGTCTTTGTCAGCCATTTGGGAGGACCTTTTTGAGATGGCCCAGGCTGGTCATTTGACTGAGTTGGGATTGATTCAAGATTCAATCTCCCAATTCTGTCAATCACATCATCCAATGTGTCATCCGTGGTTGTTTCTTCATGTGGGGGAGAGAGTGCTTCAGGACATGATTCCACAGCTTGATTCAATATCGGAATCCCCCCTTCAAGATGTGGAATCACATTATCAAATTCTTGGAAATACTTTGCATGTGTGAATCTATCCAGGCGATCAAGTTGCCGCTCAACAACCTTGTCACTCTTGGAAGATTCAAGAAATATGACATCTCTTGCTATCACAAACTTCTTATTTGTTTCATCATAGAGACGATATCCTTTTGAGGTATTGGAGTACCCCAAGAAGATACATTTTCTGCTTCTAGCACCAAGTTTGTTCCTTTGACCCTTGGGTATCAAGGCATAACAGGTGGACCCAAAGACCCTGAAATGCTTTACTGAAGGAATGTGGTCATGCCACATTTCAAAAGGAGTTTTGTTTCTAATTGAACTTGAAGGACACCTATTCTTTATGTAAACAGCACATAGAACTGCATCAGCCCAAAACATCAAATTTACATTCTTGAAAAATAACATGGAGCGAACCATATTTAAAATAGTTCTGTTCATTCTTTCAGCTACACCGTTCTGTTGGGGATTATATGGCACATTTGTTTGATGTTTGATTCCATGTTGACGAAGATAATTTTCAAATTTGTTTGAAGTGTATTCTTTTCCATTATCAGTACGTAGAGAGCCAATATGTGTTTGTGCATCATTTTCAATCCATGCATGAAAATTTTTGAAAGTTTGAAAAGCATCAGACTTATTCTTCAGTAAGTAAATCCAACACATTCTGGTGTAGTCATCAATAAATGTCATCATGTATTTGTTTCCATTTGCAGAAGCAATAGGCATAGGGCCACATAAATCTGAATGAACAAGTTCAAGTTTCCTATGTGCTCTTGAGTGTGAATCATGGAATGGCTGTTTGCTATGCTTTCCTAGAATACAAGCATCACATTCCTTAGGTTTTCTAGGAATTGTAGGCAGTCCATCAACACCATTTTTCTTCAACAAACGAAGGCTGTCATAGTTTAAGTGTCCAAATCTAGCATGCCATAAAAGACTTGATGGAAATGTACCTTCATCATGATGTGAACTAAATGCAAAGTTTTGAGCATGAGCAGATGAACCTTTCAGCTTCAAGAGTCTCCCTTCTTCTATTCCCTCCATGACAAGTGAGTGATCTGATGCTTTTCTGACCTCTGCCTTGCCATCAAACAAGTGAATTGAGTGTCCTTGCTGCCGGATTTCGACCAGGGACAGCAAGTTTCTCTTCAACTCAAGGAGGTATAGAACCTCATGTAGGATATGATCAGGAAGACCAGGCAGTTTAAGCCTGACTGTGCCAAGCCCTGATGGCTTGAGTTTGGATTTATCTGCGAAATATACTGCTCCATCAACTTTGTCAGTGAATTCTTCAAAAAAATATTTTCTAAATGTCATGTGACATGTTGCTCCTGAATCTAGTAACCAATCATCTCTCCATGAAGTAAATGAAACATCAAATAGGTTTTCAGTTACTCCATTGTTACAATGTGCTAGAACATAGTGAGCGGATTCAGGTGCTTTACCTTTGTCTTTGTCATTAGTTTTACCTTTGTCTTGATTTCTTTGCTACTGAGCTTTAGATTGTCTGCCCCCCTTTTCTCTAAAGTTTTGTCTTCGTCTTCTGCCTTCTCTTCCTCTGGATGAACCTGAAGCATGTCTCTTTTCTCTCTATGCCAAGTATGCAGCCTCTTTAGAAGATGAAGGGATTGTCATCTTCTTTTGAAGGAGGAGAAAAAAAACTTTGCTGGAGAATCTCTTTTGAAGGAGAGAAAACAAAAACACTCTTTGCTGGAAAATATACTGAAAAAACTCTTTGCTGCAAATATACTGAATTTAAAAGGACAGAAACACTTTTTGCTAAAAGACTGAATTTAAAAGGACACAAAAGCTCTTGCTAAAAACTGAATTCTGCACCAAAAAAATATATATATATTTTTTTTGTTGTGTTTGAAGAAGGATTGTATATATGTATTGAAATTGTGGAGGCGGTATATATATAATGAGGGGGCGGTATCTGAGGGGCGGTATTGAATACAATAAGAGCGGTATTGAATATAATGAGGGGGCGGTATATGAGGAGTGGTATTAGAAGAGTGGAGGGGGCGGTTTTAATATGGTGGACAGACAGCGTTGTATATGGAGAGCGTATTATATACAAAGGGCGTAAGTGATGTATGAGTGACAGCGTATTAAAAAATGTATTGTCAAATGGGATACAAAGATTATTTGATAGCGCTGGAGGAGGGCCGACAGGCCACGGAGAGGGAGGCGTATAACAGTTGGAGAGAGGGCAGAATATGGTATTATGGTATTATGCAGAGTGCGGTATTATGGTATTACAGCGTATTAAAAAGTGATATGACAGAGCTGTGGAGGGCGTATTTAGCAATAGACAGAGCGGCGTATGACCATGTAGTGGAGGCGTATGACGCAATAGACAGAGCGGCGTATGACCATGTAGTGGAGGGCGTATAAAACATATGAGAGCGGTAAATATATACACCGTGTATTGTGTCAAAGACAGACAGTGTATTATTCTATGGACAGCGCTGGTTTTACAAACTGCGTGGAGGTATAAAATAGTGGAATGACAACGCGTTAAATGATTACAGTTGGTGTGTAAAACAGTGTGGAGGCGTTTGCAATAAACAGACAGCACAATGTATATAGAAGAGTGTAAATGGTATTACATATGGACAGAGAGAGTTGTTTATTCATGTATAGAGCGTTGTAGCAGGGGCGAAATGCAAAAGAGGGAGCGCAGAGAGAGGATGTATTGTGAGTGAGTATGGGGAGATAGAAGTGAGGGGGCGCGAGTGGAATGAGTGCGTGAGTCGAGCCAGCGCAGGTAGGGAGGGAAGCTGGTCGATGGGAAAGGCGTTGGGGAAGAGGGAAGGCGTTGGGTAGGTAAAATTTTGAAATTGCAGGACTGGGATCTTTGCAGGACTGCAGAGGGAGGCTGCAATTTGCAGTGTTCCAGGAACTGCAGGATTGCAGAATCTTCAGGAGTTGCACGAGCTGCAAATGTCAGAGTTATGCAGAGAAGAAAAAAAATGCAGAATAACAGTCTAGCAATAAGTAGGAGCAGCAAAACTATTTTAAAAACTGACTAAGCAAAGGAGAGGGAGTTACACCACAGGCAGAAATGCCAATAGTGGGACTGGCTCTGATACCATGTCAAACCAGGAGGTAACTCCTCAAATCAGAATGTGTTATTGAATGAAGAATGAACATGCATTTATACATGTAGGTGAGGCTATTGGAATTCATCTCCCAATGACTCTTGACCTTCCTTATTTCCCAATATTATTTATTATACAAAATTAAATATCCACACCCATCCCATAGGATTAGGTGTCAACATTTTCTTTTTCTTTTGACCCTAATTTTTTTAAAGTGAATTAGGGGATTGAGTTCTAAGGATATTTTGACTATTTCCATCAATCAAACAAGAGAAAATCTATTGTTTTCATTTCCTATGATTCATCTCGTAAAATACATAACCTAGTAGTTAATGGTAATATTAAGTTCTTAAAGTAAAAGTGATGTTTTTCCTTTATATTTCATTTTCATCCTTCTACTTAAATTTTTAACATGACCATTAATTGACTTAGGATGTTTGAAAGGAGTTTCAACCTCATTGGATTTCATATGGAGAGAGTAGAATTTTAGAATCCACTCAAAATCCAGCGAACTTAACAGTTTTTAGGATTTCAGGAACGGTGGGATTGCAACATTCCTATTTCATTTTGTGATGTATGAGGGTATGGAACTAATATTTAATCAGGATCATCAAGCCATGTATGTGTACCTCGATGTTGGTGTCATTGACTGTTTGTTGATTTGGGGTAGCATCGGATGTGCTATAAGTCTCAAACTTTGTGGAGAGGCTTAGCCACATGTATTCCAGATAACCCAAAAATCGTTTGGGGAGATTCCACCCAGAGACGGTTTTATTTCATAAATTAATTATTTTTAATGAGACGCTAAGTCTAAACTTAGGTAATTAAAATAATTAATGGGTATTAATCTAAACTTTGGTTGTAACTTCTCGAAGAAGACGAGGATCAAGCCAAAATGATCTTAGCCACTAATTAGTTTCTAATCTGGGTCGTTGAATTTCAACGAGAAGATTATTTAAGGAAGGCTTGAAGGCCATTTGGAAACACATCGAGAGATCAAGAGATCGAATTTTCCAAAGTGAGCAGTGCTCAGAGGAAAACCTTGATCGAGAGATTTTCATGAAGACAGGGGCAGAGACAGTTTTGGTCGGAGGATCTTCTGTGGAGCCAAGAATACTCAGCAGAGAGGCAGAGAGATACGCAGAGGAGGCAGTGCAATGCCCAGAGAGGGTGACACAGGGCCACGAAGGCCACACGCAGAGGCAACGCATCATTTCCAACCTGAAATCTGAGATTTTGCTCAGAGATCGAGATTTTGAGCCGAGAGGGCTAGACTTGAGGCTCCTAAGAGCAGATCAATCTAGCAAAGGAGGTGATGTAGTCTCCCTGAGTCCCACACACATGCCCATGTAATTACTGCGCAAAGGCAGCACAAAGGGTGTCGAGATGATGTTGTTTCTACTATCAGATCAGTCGGGACATGCAGTGTAGAGTGAGGTAATCTCACTAATTTCTTCTATTGAGTGATATTCTCAGTACTGGATAGCCAGAAAGGCATCCAAAGATTGTATTCAGAAATAACTGCTGCTTAATAATAAAAACCCTCAATTCTGCTGCACCAGTTTTCCCACATTGGGTTTTTCTGGGGATGTTTGTCCAAAAACAATGGTGTCCTGTGTGATGTTTTTCTTTATTGCTTAGATTCTTGTTTTGGGATATTTAATTAATTAAGTGAAGGTTGCAGTAGTAATTTTCTTCAATATTTTCAGTAGAACACTGCAAATAACTTATTCATTTAATAACAAGTAGGTGAAGTAATTTCAGTTGGCTGCAGTAGGATTCCGGACTTGGATTTTTCACATGGTATCAGAGCGTTGTAGGTCAAACAAGAAGAGCAGAGCCAACACTGGGCAAGAGGTCAAATAGCTTCACGAGGCAACAGTTTGAATCCCCAGAGTGATTGCACAATCTAGGCCAGGAGGGCTGAATTTTCGAGGAAATTCTCTCTCTAAGTGAGTCGACAGAGAGGAAGGACTTCCAGATCGAAGTTTTATCGTGGCAGAGGGAGCAACGCAGAACCTCAGTGTTAGTGCTGGTGGGACAGTTTTCTATAGGCAGATCCTCTTTTGCTGGGAAAAAAGTCGTCAGAAGGAAGAAAAGAAGCACAATGAGGGAATTTTCTTCCTCAGGGAATAACTAGCCGGGGAATTCTATTTTTCAAGATCTAAGCAGCAGATTTGGGTGGTTGATTTATCATCTCCAATAAGGAGTGTGCAAGCCAGTCCAGCGTTGCGCAGAGGAGGAGAGGGAGCAGATTCGACATTTTCTTGACGGCATAAATGACAGCTCACGGGCTTAGAGATTAGGATCGGTTGGAGCGAGCCTCCAACTATGTAATCTGGAAGGTGATAATCTCATGGCTTCTAGATGAATACGGTATCAAGATTTTTGTGGAGAATACGGTATTTTTCCCTATAGATCCAGATCAACTGAAGAAGTACAAGGTTGATATTGCGTACGCTAAGAGACTGCTCCTAGATGAAGTCAAGGATCACATGGTGTCCCACATAGCCAGCAAGGACATAGCTAAGAAGATGTGGGAAGCCTTAGCATCACTATACAAAGGATCTTCCGAGCAAAGAAAGATGTACTTAGAGTAGAAACTGCGGCAGACACAAATGCAAAAAGGGGAGTGTATAGATCTGTTTCTCTCGAGACTTTAGGAAACTCGTGATCACCTAGCATTGAAGGGGTCCACACCTCAGTCTATCGTGATGGTAAGGTTGGTCCTCAACGCAGTCTCAGAGGAATGGCAAGTCTTCGTCCAGAGTATTATGGGTAGAGAAAGACTGTTGAGCTGGGAGATGTGGGTTGCTCTTCAGCAAGAAGAGCTAAGGAGGGACCTAGTCAAGTGTAAACTCGATGGCAGCAGCGGCAGTGGGTCGAAGACAAAGGAGGAGGAGGAGAATGTAGCCCTAGCATCTAAGGGATCGCAAGGGTAGCGGAGACAGAAGAAGAACGTCTCGAAGATTAAATGCTTTAGGTGTGGTGAACTAGGTCACTACGCAACGCAGTGTCCTTTGAAGAAAAAGGACAAGGACGAGAAGCATGATCTAAAGGTTGTGCCCGCAAAGATTGAAGAATTTGAGTATGCCATGAGTTCCCATGCATCTCCAGGAGGGAGATGGGGAAACATTGAAATGTAAGTTCGCAAGAACTTCAGTTGGGCAGGATCCTTGAGGAGTCCACCTCTTGCATCACGACCTTGCTATGGGATCCCAATATCAGTAGTAGCAGGATGGAGGAGTTTAGTTGGTGCAAAGGAGTGTTGGAGCGGCAGATGCAGTAGCTAGAACGCTAAATCTGAGCAGCACAGTGTAGAGTTGCAGTAGTGCAGAGAGGCACAACGCAGAGCAGTAACAACGCAGTGGTTCAGAGTGATAGCGTGGGACTGGCAGTAGTCAGAGTTTCAGCATCGAGATGTATCCATACTGAAAACTTATTCATATTTTGGATTTTTTTCAGTTGCTTCTCTCAGCAACTAAATTGCAGTGCAGAGTTAGCAGTGGCAGTGCTAGCAGCAGCATTTGAGAGGGAGTTGTAGCATGGATGCAGCGTTGGCAGTGGCAGTGTCAGCAGCAGTACAGTTGGAGCAACAACGCAATAGTTGGTGGACAGCATGTCAGACATTAGCAGCGCAGAGTGAGATGCTTCAGAATCAGAGCAGTATGTAGCAGGGTATATTGCTAGATCACATTCCTCGCTAAAAGGGAGTGTTGATTTGGGGTAGCATCGGATGTGATCTAAGTATCAAACTTTGTGGAGAGGCTTAGGCACATGTATTCCAGATAACCCAGAAATCATTTGGGGAAATTCCACCCAGAGACGGTTTTATTTAATAAATTAACTATTTTTAATGAGACCCTATGTCTAAACTTATGTAATTAAAATAATTAATGGGTATTAATCTAAACTGTGGGTGTAACTTCTAGAAGAAGATGAGGATCAAGCCAAAATGATCTTAGCCATTAATTACCTTCTAATCTGGGTCATCGAATGTCAACGTGAAGATTATTTAAGGAAGGCTTGAGGGCCAATTGGAAACACACCGAGAGATCAAGAGATCGAATTTTTTGAAAAGAGCGGTGCTCAGATGAAGACCTTGATTGAGAGATTCTCACGCAGAGAGGGGTAGAGATAGTTTTGGTCGAAGGATCTTCTCTGGAGCGAAGAATACTCATGTAATATTTCCAATTAGCAAGAGGTAATTGGAAATGTTAATTTTGATTATTTTGCCTTTATAAAGTTAAGTTATAAATAAAGTGGGTGAAGAGGGACACTTAAATCACACTTAGGATAAAAAGTATTTCCTAAAGTCACTTAAGAGACATGATTAGTTGGCAACGTAGGGCCTAGTGGTCAAGTGGCAGCATGGGAAAAAGGGGTAGCATAGGCAGCGTGGGACCAAGCCAGTGCAGAGAGAGATGGACAGCGTGGCTCAAGGAGACCAACGCAGTTGATGGTGGGGCCTAGGTGAGGGCAAGGCTCACCAAGCATAAAAGGAGGGAGGTCTCCTCATTTTCATTCATTCTGATTATGCATCTTTGAGATTTGTCTTTTGACATTGAGCACGCTTGTTGTTTAGTAAAGTTTACACGTACTGTTCAGTACATCGGTTGTCTCCGTTCAGTGATCCCAACCACAACCCCAGGGGACTTCGAGTGCCTGCTCGGGTGAGGAGTTTCATCCCTGTTTTGTCGGAGAGAGTTACAGCAACCACAGGCGGAGCATTCACTCAGAGAGACTGGAGTGTAAAAACTCTGGTAAACTTGATAAATATATATTATTAATGATGAAAGATGAGATGATTACAATGAGGGATCGCCTGGGCTTTAAATATAGCCTCAAGGTGTCCCTTGGTGAAGAGGCATGATCTTTGATCATGCCCTTTCAGTTAATAAAACCTAATATAACTATATCTAACTAATACTTAATAAAATATTCATAACATTGCCCCTCTCTTAAGATGCTTTGTCCTCAAAGCATACGTAATGATGGACAATGTTGACGAATGTCTGGTTTTCTCAAGCGATGAGCTCTTGCGTCCCACATTTTAAAAAGATCGTGAAGCATCTTCCCGAGCTCCATCTGTTGGTGATGTAGATAGTGAAAAGATCTGATATCGACAGAGTTGGATACTGTCTTGACTTCTATTGGATGTTTGATTTTCCTATTGGAAGACACTTTTATGGGTAGATCTTGGAATACTTTTTCATGTTTCCCAACTATTCCTTGTTCTTCTGGTGATTTTTTGTGACTCCTTTTTAGATTTAGAGGTAAGTTACCAACAATTATTGTTTGATGCAACTTCTTCTCATCATCAAACGCTTCGTTCTTAACCACTATATGTGCTTCATCACCGAAGGCCTCAACAGCTTCCGGTGTTATATCAGTGGCTTCGGATGTGTTGGTTGCTTCACATGTTTCGTTCAATTCTGGGGATGGAACATTTTGTTGTTTATAAACATCTGTATCTTCATGGTGATGTGGGAAATCAGTTTTTTCCTGATGCTCGTCTGAGTTCCCTGAATCTGCGGAATTGTTTTGTTGATTTTGTTCCATGTTAGGAGATATTGGGGATTGTGTTTGACTCAACTTATCTATTTTATCATTTAGCTTGTTGAAGAGTTCTGTCATATTGTTCATTGCTTTTGTGGTCTCGTGATGATTTAGCCACATTTGTCTTTCTATTCGATTTGTTGTATCATGGATTTTTTTGATGTCGTTGGAGTGCCCTGAAACTGTACCTTCCAGATTGACTAATCTTTTTCCGAATTCTTCAGAATTGTTATTGATTTGCTTCTCAAGATCTCCCAATTTCTTCTGGAATTCCGCCATCGACATTGACGACGACATCAAGCGTGTATGAGGTGGGGAATATCTTTCTTCCAGTTTCTCTCCTCTTTTTTCTTTAAAATTAATTAATTAATATTTAATTAATAAATTTTTTTTTTTGAATTAATTAATTAATTAATAATAAATTTTTTTTTTGAATTAATTAATTAATTAATAATAATTTTTTTTTAAAACTATATAATTATTATATATATATAATTATTAAATGAGAATTATATATATAAATGAATTATGTAATTATAATATATATATATATATATATATATATATAATTATTAATTGAACTATATATTATATATTTTATATGATTAAAAAAAAATCGTTCCGTGATAATTGTTTGTGCCCGTTCGGTTTGCAACGACACACCGTTTGACCCTACGACCATTCACGATGTTTGACGTGGATAACAACACTGTGTTACTGCGGCAGTGTCACGACTATGACGGCGGACAGCGGAACAGGTTGTATGGGACGGAGTGCAGAAAACGGCGAACGAGTAAAGGCGGAATGACGTGCAGGGTTGTACAGTCGGGGAAGTGTATAGCGTGTGGAAAACGTATGGCAGTGATAACATATAGTAGTGAACCGTATATACAGTTCGGATTCTATTCGCGTACACAGATCTGAATTTTGGCAGAAATCCGAGCTCCTGTGGGCTAGTTATTACATATGTCCAAGCTCTAAATCACAAGTTATTTCACAGGACTGTTCTTCTGTCTTTAAGTCTGAATTCTTTAACACTGAATATACCAAAACAATAAAACTTCTCCACAAGTTGATAAGCACAGTTCTGAGGCAAAGATTTAAGCTCCCAAGTTCGAGTGATAGTCTTCACTGTTCCGAGCTCCACAACAAAATGCTCTCAATTTGTTGTTTCCCACAGGCAGCTGTAGTGATGATCTAGGTCCGAGCCAAAGTAATCAACAAGATCTATAATCTGATCTTAAGACTAAGGTGAGGTCAGATCTTAAGGCTGAAAATTTTCGACTTAATGCAACACCGAACCCACTGTCCTCAGTTTGGTGGATGAATGCAGTCTCAAGTCCGAGCTACAAGACTGAAAATCTGAGCACCACACTTACTAACAGGTCACTGAAATTTCGGGCTTCTACAATAGGTAACTTATCACAGCTCCGAGGTGTATACAGTATTAGCCAGCAGTCCGAGTTTTTTTTCAGTCGGTCATCCTGCTGTCTGAGATCCGAAGTCTGCAACAGGCCGAAATTGCAGGTGTCTGTGAGAGTTGCAGAATCTGAGGGTTGCAGGTCTGCAATTTAGGTGCAGCAGCAACAGATCCGAGAGACTTATTTCATCAAGATTTTTTTATCCAAACAGAAATTTAGAATTATCCTTAAGCTTCCTCTCCTCGACCTTTTGTTTTGCTTCTGTGCCTTGTATGTATATTCTTCACCGAGATTTTTTGGACCACAATCTCGCACTTTTTCAGACTTCTGGCGTCTTCAATTGCAAAATTTAAAATTCTGAAATGACTGCTAAACAGTTCGGAAAGTAATTCTGCACTTGTTTTAAAAAAAATCTGCAATTCTGGAATTCTGTAATTCCTGGGTGATCACACAGATCCCGAAGAGCGATGGCTCTGATACCAATGGAGTGTAAAAACTCTGGTAAACTTGATAAATATATATTATTAATGATGAAAGATGAGATGATTACAATGAGGGATCGCCTAGGCTTTAAATATAGCCTCAAGGTGTCCCTTGGCGAAGAGGCATGATCTTTGATCATGCCTTTTCAGTTAATAACCTAAGATAACTAAACCTAATTAATAAATAATAAAATATTCATAACAGAGACAGCGCAGTCAGTGAGAGGGAGGACGCAATATTGAGAGGAGGTGGTTCCAGATTGAGGGTTTGTTGATGGATTCAGCCCGGGATAGTGGGAAAGGGGCCAGCCCTTCCCTATTCCAGTATTTTGGAGGATTCAGGGGCCATTATTTGGAGCAGAACATTCAGAGCCAGCGTCCTTCCTTGAGGAATAGCGTAGTGCCTTAAGGGAGCCATTTCCGAAAAGCTTTCTAGGCTTTTCTGGGTATTGGGAGCAAAGGCCATTGCCGAAGTTTCAGAATTTTTCGAGGTGGGGAGCAGCGCCAAATATTCAGTTCATTCCAGTAGTAGCAGCAGCACAGTAGCAGTACCAGCAGCTCTGGAGATAACGCAGTCCCGAGGGAGTAGCCATTCCGAGTCATTTCCTGAGAGTCTTTCTACGCTGGCCTAGTGCAAGCCGAGGTGCCATCATTCTGATCACCTCTATACTCATGACCATTTCTCAATATTAATAAAATGGCTCAGCGTTCTCCATATTGTCTATTTTTCTTATTATTTGTCTCTAGTTGCTGTATGTCTTTGTTTATGTTCTTGATATTGCTGTTTATTTTCGTTCGGGATATTACAGTGGTATCAGAGCCCATAGACTTGGCTCAGCCTGTGGAGTAGATTGTCTATGACACCAGCAGGAAAACCATATATCACTTACCAGGGAAGAAAGTATAAAGACCAAGAACGAAGGTTAGAGCTCACCCTCGAGAAAGGTGACAGCGTTCTAGTGGTGGATGCAGAGGAAGAGGAACCAATGGCAGAGGAAAGAAATGCTGAGAAGGAGTTCGGGGAACTCCTCCTCAAATCAGTGCAGGATTTGTCAAGGTGGATAGAAGAGATGGGGCAAAGGTTCACGACAGAGTCTAGACAGCGTGAGACCCCAAGGGGTTTCCATGTTGGAGAGGGCTCGGGCACATCTCATCACTTACAGGAGCACCTCACAGCGCAGCAGATGGCATCACACACACCTCCCCTTTCCACAATGCCTACTTTTCTTGCCGTAGACACTGGGGCAGGAGCACAGAAGGAGCAGGAACCGACACACATGGGAGATTACTTTGTGGAGTACCAATCCTATGGTTAGAAGTTCAGATATGCCCTCACATTTCATGATTTTGTTTAGCTCAAGTGGGACAGCAGACCCTGCAACCATCACAAGGGGAACAGGCACTCACATGACGGAGATACGCAGCACACTGTAGGTAGATTTTATCTACCGACATTTAACGGTTCATCCAAGTGTTCGGAAAAGGCTTGGGTGGAGAAGTTGGACATATATTTCCAGCTTAATCAGATGGCGAAGACAGAGGCCATCAAGGTAGTAGCGTTGCACTTGGAGGGCGAGGCCCATGACTGGTGGTTTCACGGGATGGCTACGCTGGGACACTCGAGAGTGACAGCATATGCTGAGTTCACACGGTGGCTAATAGAGCAATTTGATCGGAGGGATCCAGAGGAGCACTTTGTTGAGCTAACTAAGCTCAAGCAGACCGGGAGTCCGGACACATACATTTCAGAGTTTTGGGACTTTCCGTGATGGTGCTTGATTTATCCGCAGCCCGGATGATTTATATGTTTATAGACGGATTGGCAGAGCCTCTACGAGGGTTAGTCAGATCGACAAGGCCAACCACACTTCATGATGCAGTTGAGAGGACTCGGGATTTACAGGATGCACTACCCCAGACTAGAGCCCCTTTTCCCCAGAGATCGACATTCCAGCCAAAGGGAAAAGACGTGAGGGTTCCGCCTCCAAAAGGGAACCAGGGTAGAGGGCCAGAAGATGATGAGACCCGGAGGGATCTGAAGCAGAGAAGGCTATGTTTTACATGCCAGGAGCCATGGGCACCAAGACACCGTTGTGCCGCAGGGAAGGCACATTACATCGAGGTCTTCTCCGACAGTAGCGGGGAAGAGGAGGAGTATGAGGAGTTAGAGGTAGGAGGCAGCAGTGCAACGCAAAGAGGGGATCATCTACCACCTCCACCACCAAGAGCAGGAGGTGCAGCTTTTGCACCTACCGGGGGAGCCCTTGCATCCTTGCGGGGGGTTCCCAAGTACTTGACACTGTGTGTCCTAGGCACAGTGTGGGGACAGCGTGTTTCAGTGTTAGTGGACAGTGGGGCTACCCACAATTTTATTGATGCCCAGTTGGTAGAGCAGAGGGGCATCCCGACAGAGAGATTTGATGGATTTTCGGTACTGGTTCCAGGTGACCGGACCATGCAGTGTGCCAGGTATGTGCTAGCCTTGGCAGTGACTATGGGGACGTACACCCTGACTGACCATTTCTTTGCGGTGGACATCCCGAACACCAACGTGATATTGGGAATACAGTGGTTGATCATGCTGGGGAAGGTCACCACTGATTGGGAGACCTTGGAGATGGAGTGGACGGATAAGAAGACTGGGAGGCATGAGAAGATTCGGGGTATGTACTATGTACACCTACCCACCACAAACAGTTTCAGCACATCGGATGGAGGCGGATTTCCAGAAAGGGGACATAGAGTGGGCAGTGGAGTTGCGTGTTTAAGAGGTAGGATCTACAGGGCAGGCCGTACACCCAAATGTACAGTCCATTCTAGACAGGTATGCCACAGTTTTTGGGGAGATACCACCAGGGTAGCTGCCAGATCAGGGGTTTGAGCACACGATTGAGCTGGAGCAGGGCATCCAGGCTGTCATCACTACACCCTATAGGCATCCTAAGGCCTATCGGGATAAGATTGAGAGGGCCATCCATGAGCTCTTAGCTCTTGGACATATCCGTCCCAGCACTAGCCCTTTTGCATCTTGAGTAGTATTAGTGAAGAAGAAGGACGACACATTGAGGATGTGCATTGACTACTACCGGGCCCTAAACAAGAAGACCATGAAGAACCGGTACCCCATCCCACGGATCGATGAGTTGATGGACGAGATGAGGGGGGCAAAGTTCTTCTCGAAGATTGATTTGAGATTCGGGTACCATCAGATTCGCGTGAGGGAGTAGGATATTCCCAAGACCGCTTTTAGGTGTCATTACGGCCATTTTGAGTTCTTGGTGATGCCCTTTGGGCTGACCAATGCTCCAGCCACATTCCAGTCATGCATGAATCACATCTTTCGCAATCACTTGAGGAAGTGTGTATTAGTGTTTTTTGATGACATCTTGATTTACAGCAGGACATGGGAGGAGCACCTCCAACATATAGAGGCTGTATTGCGCATCTTGGAAGAGCAGAAATTTTATGCTAAGCTCTCCAAATGCGAGTTTGGGTTGACAGAGATGCTTTATTTAGGGCACATCATCGAGATGGACGGAGTGAGGGTCCACGAGGAGAAGATTAGGGCCATCAGGGATTGGCCAGAGCTGAAGAACGTGACCGAGCATCGGGGATTTGTGGGTATCTGCACCTACTACTAGAAGTTCGTCAAGGGATTCTCCCAGCTTGCAGCACCCTTTACGGATCTCACCAAAAAGGGGGCATTCAACTGGACTGATACAGTGCAGAGGGCTTTCAACAGGCTCAAGGAGGTAATGAGCAGCTGTCCGGTTTTGGCATTGCCAAATTTTACACGGTCTTTTGTCCTGGAGTGTGATGCATTAGGGGAGGGGATAGGCGCAGTTTTGATGCAAGGAGGCCATCCCATAGCTTTCGAGAGCCAGAAGCTGCTGCCACATGAGAGGTTGTATGCTATATACGACAAGGAGATGTTGGCCATCATGGATGCATTGGCCAAGTTTTGGCAGTACCTGGTGGGGAACAGGTTCAGAGTGAGGAAAGACCACAACAGCCTCCGATTCTTCCTAGAGAAGAAACAGTTGCAGGAGAGGCAACAAAAGTGGGTCAGCAAAATCCAGGCATATGATTTTGACATCGAGTATTTCAAGGGGAAGAACAACGTGGTGGCTGACGCACTTTCACGTAGACTGGCAGCGTTGTCCTTGATGAGTTTGGACACAGACTGGAGGGCTCAACTTCTTGTGGAGTACTCCAAGGACCGTTTTTCCTGTGAGATTTTGGACGGACAGGTGATAGATGACAGGTACGGGGTGATGGACGAGGTGATCTATTACAGGGACAAGATCTTCTTGACTGAGAGCTCCTAGCTCAAGAAGAATATATTGAACGCCTCACATGACTCGCCATTATCAGACTACCAGGGGTTCACCAAGACCTATAGGGCCATCAGGGAGAGGTTCTCTTGGAAGGGCCTCAAAGAGGACGTACTCCAACATGTCAAGGAGTGCGAAGTTTGCCAGCATAACAAGGGGGAGATGAACCAGCCGGTAGGATTATTGCAGCCTCTTCCCATACCCGAGGGGAAATGGGAGAGTATTTCGATGGATTTCATTATGGGGTTGCCCACTATGCAGGGCAAGGATTGCATATTTGTAGTCATTGATCAGCTGACTAAATATGCTCACTTCTTCGCCATATCGGCCCATTACAGAGCAACACAGGTAGTGGAGTTATTCTTCAGGGATGTTTTTAGATTGCATGGTCTCCCAAAGACCATTGTCAGTGACAGGGATTGTCGCTTCATGGCGGGTTTTGGCAGGAGCTTTTCCGTTTGGTGGGCACCGAGTACTAGTTACCACCCCCAGACGAATGGGCGGACAGAGATAGTGAACAAGTGGCTGGAGGGCTACTTACGTAACTATGTTAGCGGACAGCAGAAGGCATGGTTGAGATGGTTGCACTTGGGGGAGTACTGCTACAACAACACTCATCATATTTCCATTGGTACGTCTCCATTTTATGCATTGTATGGGTATCATGCTTTATCTTTTGCTGACATGATGTTTGGGGCTAGCAAGGCTCCTAGAGCCAAGGATTGGATCCAATAGATTCAGGATATACTCCGAGCTCTCAAGGATAACATGCCTATAGCGCAGAATCAGCAGAAACTGTACGCCGACAAGGGACGTGTTGAGAGGCAGTTCGAGGTAGGGGATTTGTTCTACCTATGCTTGCAGCCATATCGACAGGCCACGCTGAAGTAGAAGGGGGCTGAAAAGCTCAAGCCTCGCTTTTATGGACCATACAGGGTGACACGCAGAGTTGGAGAGGTTGCATATGAGTTGGAGCTACCCATTGGTAGCAAGATTCATAATGTTTTTCACGTGTCACGCCTGAAGAAGGCACTAGGACAACAACAGGTAACTACAATAGAGGAGCTTCCGCCCACCGATGATGAGGGGCGTCTGGTGCTACAGCCGGAGGCCATTATTGACACTAGGGAGAGGCAGCTGCAGAGCAGGACAGTCAGAGAGTACTTGGTGAGATGGAGGAATTTATCGGATGAGGATGCCACCTGGGAGAGTGAGAAGATTCTGCAGCATCCATCATTACAGTTGCTTGAGGACAAACCATGTTTTGTCGGGGAGGACTGTAATATTCCCAATTAGCAAGAGCTAATTGGAAATATTAATTTTGTCTATTTTGCCTTTATAAAGTTAAGTTATAAATAAAGTGGGTGAAGAGGGACACTTAACTCACTCTTAGGATAGAAAGTAATTGCTAAAGTCACTTAAGAGACATGACTAGTTGTCAACATGGGGCCTAGTGGTCAAGTGGAAGCGTGGGAAAAAGAGGTAGCGTAGGCAGTGTGGGACCAAGCCAGCGCAGAGAGAGATGGACGGCGTGGCTCAAGGAGACAACGCAGTTGATGGTGGGGCTTAGGTGAGGGAAAGGCTCACCAAGCATAAAAGGAGGGAGGGTCTCCTCATTTTCATTCATTCTAATTATGCATCTTTAAGATTTGTCTTGTGACATTGAACACGCTTGTTGTTTAGCAAAGTCTACACGTACTGTTCAGTACATCGGGTGTCTCCATTTGGAGATCCCAACCTCAGCCCTGGGGGACTTCGAGTACCTGCTCGAGTGAGGAGTTTCATCCCTGTTTTGCCGGAGAGAGTTGCAGCAACCACAGGTGGAGCATTCACTCAGAGAGAGCGCAATCAGTGAGAGGGAGGACACAGTCTTGAGAGGAGGTGGTTCCGGATTGAGGGTTTGTTGGTGGATTCAGCCCGGGATAGTGGGAAAGGGGCCAGCCTTTCCCTATTCCAGTATTTTGGAGGAGTCAGGGGCCATTATTTGGAGCAGAACATTCAGAGCCAGCGTCCCTCCTTGAGGAATAGCGTAGTGCCTCAAGGGAGCCATTTTCGGGGGTCAGCCATTTCCGGAAAGCTTTCTGGGCTTTTTTGGGTATTGGGAGTAGAGGCCATTCTTGAAGTTTCAGAATTTTCCGAGGTGGGGAGCGGCCTCAAAGATTCAGTTCATTCCAGCAGTAGCAGCAGCACAGTAGCAGTACCAGCAGCTCTGGAGATAACACAGTCATGAGGGAGCAGCCATTCCAAGTCATTTCCTGAGAGTCTTTCTACGCTTGCCTAGTGCAAGCCGAGGTGCCATCATTCTGACCACCTCTGTACTCATTTCCATTTCTCAGTATTAATAAAATGGCTCAGCGTTCTCCATTTCATCTGTTTTTCTTATGATTTGTCTCTAGTTTCTGTATGTCTTTGTTTATGTGCTTTATATTGTTGTTTATTTCCGTTCGGGATATTACATGTAGTGCGAACCTTAAAGCTAATGGCCAGTAAAGTAGATCCTACGGGACTAGGGTACAAGGTTAACAACAAAATTGGGTAGTGGAGACAAGAGTACAAACCTAGCCCACTCTTTCCACCGAATCGCACCACCAATCCATGCCCAAAAATGCCCATGACAAGGAAAATTACTCAACTATACCAATGAAAAGCAATGTCTTTGGGGTTGGGAGGCCCACCTTCAAGCACACAATTATAACAGATGGGCGAAAGACCACTTGGCTGGCTCAGGTGGCGGAGATAATGGAACATCGAGCTATCTGGTGGCTGCAAGGGGTTGTTGGCTGTCGGTTGAGGACCATCTAGGAGAAAACATTTCTCCTATATACACTACCCACAGGTGGTAGGTAACAGGTCTCACTGTCTGGCCATAATTATGGGTAATCTGCTGGTTTGTGCGTGCATGCACATGACTTCCCTCTCCTGTCCGGGACCCTCCTCAATCATTGGCCCCTCCTTGCAGCGCTGCCATCTTCTGCATTTTGTGGTACATTTCCTATTAAGAGTGGCCAAATTATGCTTTTTATTTTCTTTTTAGCTGCATTAACCTCCGGGGCATCGTTCCAGGCTTGATCCAAGGTGTGGGCAAGGGTAGGGGGAGGCTAACCCTATGTGGAACGAACGGATACATGTCGACTCAAATGGGAAAAGAGATGAATGGGACTACAATGAGTGGACCAGAGTGATGTATATGGTGTCAGGAAGCGGGACCATGCAACCAAAATCAGGATTTCCCATGTAGTGGCAACCCTAAAGCTAATGGCTAGTAAAGGAGATCCCACGAGACTAGGGTACAAGGCTAAGCACGAAATTGGGTAGTAGAGACAAGTGTACAAATCTAGACCACTCTTTCTGCCGAATCCCAATCCATGCCCAAAAGTGCTCATGACAAGGAAAATTACTCAACTATACCAATGAAAAGCCATGACTTTGGGGTTGGGAGGCCCACCATAAATTAGCAAGTCAAGACTGCACTAGTCTCAATTGCATGAGAAATGACCAAAAACGTTAAATGGTGTTGGTTATGTGAGTTTTGTTAATAAGGGAGATCTGTTGTTGGGATATGCTCTGCCTTAACTTTATTATCTAGTATGATGGATATATTACTCTATCTCCTCAATCTAGTATCTAATTAACCCTAAAGTATCAGTACTTTTCAATGCATGCTATCATCTCTTTCATGTATCAACACATGTAAAAATTGTGTTGTAAGGCGCAGGAAGATTGGTCTGTAAAATTATCATTCAGCTTGACTAACAACTTCCAAAACATAAAGCCAATTTAATTTGGGTTGCATGTTAGAGGGTTGCATGATAATGAACCTTCTAGTGTTCACATAAAACTAGCTCGCTAACCTTTTCAATGTTTAAATTCTAACGCTTGGTTTTTCTCATATTTCTCCGATATTTGGATGTGGTTAACAAACTTATCATACAAAATAAGGAATATGATAGATGTGGCCGACACATAAAGGGAAGAAAGTATACTTTCTAGTTGTTACAGTGATTCCTTCATTTAGTATGTATATTCACTCTTTTAATTGAAGTTATATTAGACTATGGAAGAGTGGTGGACTTACATCTTCAAGATCCCTTGAGCAACTATCAGATTTTTCTACAATATTGTCATTCTCAAGCATCAAGATATCTTGTGAATCCCTAGCGTTCATTTCAGAAGGTGAACAAGTGTTGGCATGTTGATCTGCATGTTCATTGTTGCTTGAAACTTGAACTTCTCTATCAGTTTTGGAAATCTGCAAAACAACATTTGTATTAGAAGTACACTGTGTCAATAGGATCATATCTGGAACTAGTTCCATAAAAAGTTTCCGATAGTTTGAAAATTGAACAATATTTCCACTATATTAGATTCACCTCTTGTTTGACATTGGATTCTGTTATCTTCTTACTGTTACGCAATTTGTTTTCTGAAACTATTGCCGATGATGAATGTTCTATATCAGTTTTCCCATAGGTCCTATCTGGAAACCCGCCTTCCATCATAGGTGGATGGATCTGGATTTTCCTGTTCATTGTAAGCTTATCAGTTACCTCTTGATTTCTGTAATTGTATGGTTTTAATGATCAATGACTGAAACAAATTTTCTTAAGACAATAATGGCTGTCTAAATTTTAAAAAGTTTTATTGTAACGTTAGAACATTTTACCTGACCGTATTAGTTGAGTTGATGTCAGTCACTGGTGGGGAGCCCAATATCCGTTTTAAAGGTTTCATTTTAATTGTCTGTGCCATTAATTTCTTTGGTAACAACCATAAAACAAACAATAGAATGCATCATATTTCATAACTAAAATAATATAGGAAAAATGGATTGTACTTCAATTCTAGTCTAAAATGGGATGAAAGATGATCGCTAACAACACATTCACATCAGGTTCAAGAAACACCAAAGTTTCCATGGTGCAAAAATGTGAGAAACTTAAACAATTCAATGTCATCCATGCTTGATGTATAATTTTGGTCTTTCATATTTGATATTGTAGAATTTTGGTACCTTTATTCCACAGTGCAGAAATGTGAGAAAACTTACACAAACAATTCAATGTTTTTCATGTTTGAGATGGTATAAATTTGGTCTCTTTACCATGTCCTGGTTCATGGTCTGTAGCACAATAATTATACATGTTGCACTATATTTTGAACCCTTAGTTATACATGTTGGTTTTGATTATCATGTGTTTTTCATCATACGGAACCATATTGAAAAATAAACACATGAGGTTATTGTATATAGCAGCGTTATCAGAACCAGACTAGAATCTGCAAAACTGGCTGGTCTGATTGGTTCTGGGGCCATACTGGTTTGATTGAGGGTTCCAAGACATAAATGGCTGGTTCCATAATGGAACAAACCTTTTATCGCTAAACTGGCCATTTCTATAGGGAACCAGCCAGTTCAGTACTATGTCAAATTTTATAAAAATATAAAAATAAAAATAAAAATACTAGTTCTGTATGGCCAAGACTAGGGACCACTATGAGTCACATTGAAAAGAAAACAATAAAAGAATAACAATGAAAACAAAAAACTTAAGTCTATGTAAAAGTTGATGTTCTCCTTTATCTTTCCTTTTTTATCCTTTTCACTTGAATTTTCAACATTACCATTACTTGTTTTAGGATGTTCGAGAGTAGTTCCAACCTCATGGGATTTCATATCGATAAAGTATAACATTAGATCATGTTACCACAATCTAGCAGGGGTCCTAGGATGGCTTCCAAAGGGGCAACTACTAGACCAAGTGGCAACAATGAGACAAGGACTTGTTACCGCTCAAACTAGTAGGGGTCCTAAGAGGGGATCCTATAGAGAAACAACTAGGTCAAGTGGAAACAACGGAGCGATAGCCCACTGTCACCTCAATTAAAGCTCCTTGCTCTTTACGTACTTTCACCGATGGGAGGAGTCCTAGTATGAGAGGAATCACCAAGTATTATAGATCAATGATGGGATGAAAGGTGATTCCAAAAGCCTATTCACAAGAGAGGCTCAAATAATGGACTTGCTTACTATGAAAGCAAGATAAATGGCTCTCTTAGAAGGGTTATGAGAATTCTTAGACCTAGGTTTGGATAATATACCTTAACAAGAGGTATCCTAGACCTAAGAATCCTAAAGGAGAAATGGCTTCTATGTAATCCTTGTGGAATGTGAGTCACAAAATTGTGGGGCCACAAAGAACACAAGTGGACCCAAACTAGGTCAAGGATGTGGAGTAGATCAATAATAGAGGGGCTTGAACAAGTTAGGGAGGAGAATAGGATCTGTTGCACTCAAATTATGAAAGTTCCAAGGAAGCGGAAGTACCAGTCTTTTTTCAACAGATCTAATCACACACCAGCCGTATATGTGTCATGGTCTCCCATTCTGAAAGTTATATGATGTAAATGATCCTAGAATGACCTTGAGTTTATGTAACAACCTAGGTAACAATATGATTTTGGAGAAAAATTTCATCCCAGGAGGTTTTTTAACCTTGCTGGTTACCTGTGTTTCTTAACACGCCTAATCAAAAGAATTTTTTCCCCTCCAACTTAAACCCCCAAAGCTAGAGTCAAATTTATTACCAATGTCCTAGATGAGTCCTAGTGTTTTAGTCGAGGTAATGCAAAAGTGATCTGGGAATAATTTAAGCTAGTTGGCTTAATTATTTTATTACAAATCACTTGGTCTACTAGATCATAATGTGTCACAGATAGGTTACGTATCTTGAGGATCTACGTGTATTCCCTATTTGAGTCAAAAATGTAAAATCTTATGTAAGTGAGGATTGGAAAAATAATTAAATCACCCTCATGTGTAAATTAGTTAATTTTTCTGGCAAAATGAAATAAAATCCTAAGCGAAAAAATTAATTCTCCAAGTGGAAGAATTCATGGATCTTAAAGGAATCAATATTTGAAGGTCCTACACCAAGGGAATATTGTATATTTCAAGAAAAATTGAACCCTTGAACCTTGGTGGTTAAGTCAAAGTCAAATTTTTGAGGAAATTAGCTCAAAATAATTAATTTTGAACTAATTAATGTGGAGTTAAATGATAATTTAGAAATTTCCTCAAAAATAAAAAATCAAGGGTCAAGATTAAAATATATTGAAGTGTTTATCAACGACCAAGATTATTTTGACAAGGATTAAAAAAACTAGCTATTATTTTTCCACTTGGACGATTTATCTATAAATTAGAGGGCCATTTGAGTCTCTAGTCATCTTGATCTATGGCTAGAATTGTTGTTGAAGCATTTTGTAAATTATTGTCCCGCTGGGAACCAGTTTGTCTACTATAATAAAAGACTTTGGGGTGCAACTCGAGGTGTTCTTTTTCGTTGATCTTTGGTATTTATTGACTACTGGCTTCCTATGTGGTGCTTTATGATTATTATTTTGAGATAATACATAGTGTTGGCAGGTACTCAATCAATGGTATCCAAGTTCATAAACTGTGGGCAAGGGTTATCTTGCTTGGATTCCTAGTTTTTATATGGTGGATTAAATTTTCGCTAGGGCTAACTGTATAGTGAGCAATAATTTTTCTTAAGTGTTTTAGCCACTCTTTCAAGGAAAAAATATTATAAAAAATATTTTCTCAAAATCTATTTAAAAACCCATATATATTTTGTAAATAATTTTGTAATTTTATATTTGTAAATTATTTTCCTAATTTGGGTTGGGATTTTAGATTTATTTTTGTATATATTTGGGTTTGGGTGTTTCTATTTTCATTTTTTGTAATATCCCCTTTCAGGGATATCTCTAAAACACAAGCAAACTCCAACCAAAGATGGACTGGGAGGGCATTTACCAGATATTTCACCTCCGAAAAGAGGGTGAGATCTGGAGGCTATCTAGCCCTTTCCAGACTCTATCTAAGAGTATGGGGAAAAACACACCAAGTGGTATAGTAACTGGAATGCTCGAGGAGAAAAATAACAATAGTGCAAGCAGACAATAGCATATATATATAGAACATGTAACAAATACTCAAGAAATGCAAAGAGATAACTGAGCCGTTTTATTATGCTGAGAAATATAAGTGAGTACAACAGGTGATCAGAGTGATGGCACCTAGACTTGCACAGGGCAAGTGAAGAAATACTCTCAGAATGCTGATGGGATGGCTGCTCTTTGATCTGCGTCCTAGCTGCTAGAAAACTGCCGTGTCGCTGCTACTGCTGGAACAAGATGAGTATCTGGGGCTGCTCCCCTACTCGGAATAAGTTGAAACTCTGGAATCAGCCTCTACTCACCAAACCCAGAAAAGCCCAGAGAGCGTTTCTGGAATGGCCGACCCCCGAAAATTACCCCCTTGAGGATCTACGCTATCCTCCAAGGCTCTGCGCTGACACTGAAGGGAATCCACCAAAATACTGCCTCAAACTCTGCCAAAATCCTCCAGTTGGCAAGGGTTGGCCCCTTGCTCAATCTCTAAGCTCGAAACCTCCAAAAGACACCTAATCCAGAGCTCCCCAGAAATGGACTGCGTCCTCCCCCTCAGGACTGCGCAGTTTATGAATGCACTGCTCCTCCACAAAAGCCAAACACCAAACCTCCTGCAAAATAATGATGAGACAACCTCACCCGAGCAGGCACCCGAAGTCCCCCGAGGCTGAGGGTGAGATCTCCGAACGGAGACACTCGGTGCACTAAACAGTACTGCAGACTAGCTAAACAACCAGAATGCTCAAGAAGTCGGAATGACCAGCTCAATATCATAAACATCGAATGACCAAAATGAGGAGGCTCTCCTCTCTATATAGCGTTGGCCTCTCTCAAACCCTAAGGCCCACCTCCTCCAACGTAGCTTCCCTTTGCCACGTGCTCAACTTGGCCTGCGCAGTCCCTCCATGTGGTCTACGTGGGCCCCCTCTCTACGTGGTCTCTTGGCCCCCCCCCTTGGCTCACTTAAGTTACAACGTTGTGTCTACTAGGGAGTGCACTTTATTTTTAGAGTGAGTTATGTCCCCCTCTTACTCACTTTTATTTATATTTTAACTATAGAAGGCAAAATTGATCAAAATTAATATTTCCAATTAGCTGCTACTAATTGGGAATATTACAGTCCTCCCTGCCAAAAATTGCTTGTCCTTGAGCAATGCCTGAACAAGCCTCCTCTCTAGCTGATGCTCCCCACCATCACTGTAAAATGTGCCTGGGTCCCAAATGCGCCACTGAATCTTCCCTGTCCTCTGTATCACCCTGATATGGAGGGATCTCTCAATGCCAGGATCCCAAGCCATCCTATCCAAAATGAAGCTCCACCTACTCCACCCACCATCCTGCCATGCTAATGAAGTCCCCCACTTCATTAGTGACTTGCTAAAGCCTGATGGAAGATATAGATAATCTCCCCAGGTAGTATACAACTCACCCATAGAAGTTATCGAGCTGTGTAGAGTTGTAATGCTCAAGTCCCCTGATAATCTCGAAGAGGTACCACCATGCTGATGCTGCACTAATCTGATCATGAGATACTCCCCGTCATGTGCAAACTGTATCCCCCTCTCCTGAGACCTAGTGGCAGGAGATCTATGAGAGAAAATCTCATCCGACCCAGGCATCGCCATGATGCCAATACCTACCCCTCCGAATACAGCTCTGAATCTATGTAACAACAGAGAAAGTCTACCTTGCTATCCGATGGAGACCTCTGTGTACCCCCATGTGCCAACCCAACAGTGAACTAGATCACTCTCTATCCTGACTCCGACCATCATGAGACATAATGGGCTATCAATCAACTGAATCTCTGCATCCCATAGTCGGACCTGCTACACCATAACTCTAACAACTGTAGGGATCCCTCCGTGCCTCATCTCTAGTCACTGCTCGTGACCAATATAAAGGGTCCATATATCATGGAAAAATATAATGCATGCTAACCTGCCCTGTGTTGGCCACTGTGTAGTACTGATGACCGCTGGAAGCCATATGTGACAAATAGCCACCCCTTGAATGCAATCAATAGATGGATATCTGATACTCGCGATTGACTCAAGGTATCTAGATTCCTCCTGTACCTGCCAACCATCTCCACTGGATCTGCCATCCACCCTCTCGATAATGTGTTGATACATTGTCTGGAGCTCAGACACATACTGGGATGCTACCTCTGCTGTACCCAGTAACCTCTGCTCATGCATGGTCTCGACATGCCCTGAGAAAACAGTGATGCATGTCTCCCTCATGACCCGCTCCCCAAGCGTAGGCTCAACGATGACTGATGTGCCACCCCTGCAGAGGATCATCTCATCCCCTAACCCGTGGCTGTCAACTAGCGCACTGACCCAGTACCACTGCTGAGAAGTCTCTCCCCTAGTGTGCTGAGTGTCATCCAAATATCTTGGGTGAGCCTCGCGTACCCCGATGCTCATGCCCAAAGGGCCAAAGGACAACAACACAATCGACTGTGCCCGTGAGTGATGTAGAAGAGAGTCAGGTGCGTGAGTCCCCTCAGATATCGTCAAGTATCGCTCATCTATCTCCCCATCAACCCTAGGTGAACTACCCCCAAAGGTAAGCCCGGTGTCCCTGTCTGTGAGTCTCCTTGGATGCAATACTCTAAGATCTTGGTGTGCAGCACCATACACCCTCGCATACCACCGATCATCCATGTACTCCTCGACATGCCACTGCACACTGAGGCATACCCCTGTATACTGCTGGATACCCCCTGCTACTGCTATACCACCCTGTACCGTCTCATGCCCTGTCTGCGTCCAGGCATCGGTCACTCCCCGTGTGTTCTCAATGTGATGTAGGACACTCCTACTCCACAATGCAGTCCCACACACTACGATACACCACCATGGAACTCCATGTCCACCGGTAGTCCACTGTTTAATGCTAGAGGCTCCCACACATCCTTGGATGTGATGACATAGAGCTGTGCCTCTACATGTCAGACCACCCCCAATCGGTATCATCATCTCCACCGTCGCATTGCTATACCCATCGACGAATGGATCATCACTCCAAACCCTTCCCGAGGGGTCCGAGAAGTGAATCTCCCTATGTGTCAGTAGTGATACCACCACTGCTCAGCTCCGTTGTGTCCTCTGTGACCCACACAAAGGCGAAGAATCCTTGGCCCCATACAAGGCGCCGTCTGGTGGCCTGCCAATGCCACCTCCTCCGACAAGCTCCTGCCAAGGTATGTTGAGGACCTCGTGATCTTGTGTATAAGTGTCATACCAAGACAACCTAGGGAGTCTGCCCATAAACTGGTTGGCCACTGGAGCCGACTGGAACTCCCCTAGCAAATGTGCATGATCAACTACTAGGCCAACTGTACCCTCCAAGACATAGTTAGCCGACCTGCCTGGGAAATGATAGGTGATCCCGCCTAGATCCCAATGCCAGTCTGGGGTTCCTGTATTCCCAGCACCTGGAAACTCCTGTTGAACTATGCCCGGGTCCACCACTATCTCCATAACCCACTCCACCGGGAACCAACTCAAAATCTCTCGCCATCCAACCTCAACATGTGGATGCTGCACCCTGTGCAACTCTGATCGTCTCATACCGCTATCCAAGTCAACGTATGAGATCTGACTAGGTGGCTCCGTCTCTCTCTCTCCAATGGAAAGAGGTGACCCAACAATGCAGCTAGCCCCGTCTTTGCATGCCGGAAGGGAGCTGCTCTGACACTCCAATGTGCCCTCTAGCTGTACCATTAGGGAATCCAGTCGTTCCCCAATGTGAGTCAACTTGGTCGCTAACTCAGCACAAACCACTCTCATGCCCTCTAGCTCCTCGTTCTGTAACAAAATAGCCTCTCGTACTGATGTGGCCTTCCCTTTCAAAACTAGAAGGTCGGCTTGAAGCTGATGACACCGTTGTGCGCGACCATTGTCCAATATCTCTGTATCTCCTAGTGTCTTGTCAAAGGAGGATACATCTCCTGGGACCTCACCCGTTTGCCATGTGTTGCTACCACCCGAAGACTCGGACACTACCCCGTCATCACCTCAATGGATGGCACCACTAGGGTAAGCTCTACTCTCTCTACTAAGATGTCAACCGATAAGGTCAAAGAAGTCTCCAACACATGTGACCCCTGCGTCATATTGGGTGTAACCACATGCTCCCCATGATCCTGTGTGCCCTCATCCTCCAAGTGTGAGTTAGTCATTTTGATGGCTTCCCCTTCCATTATTCGGTCAAGCTGGAAAGAGGTATCCAACTTTTCCACCCGATCTCGAACCGTGAAATCGGTGGATCCATCATACGTGGGAAAAGGTGACCTCCCAGTGGTACGCTGCAACTCTAAACTCTGAGTGCTAGATCCCCCACTGTTACTTCCTTCTTCATCCTACCTGAGATGACAGTAATCTCTGAAGGGCAAAGCTGCTCTGAAGTTTTCCCCCATGGACTGCCATTCGCGGAAATAATCTCCAAAGCGTATATGATCATGCCGCCTCCCTTTCTCACTCGGTACTGGAGGTAAGAATGTAAGCATCATGATCCTGGTTGGCCTACTGAAGGCTGGTAAATGCTGGTCACACTGTTGTGAGACCCCCATATTTTCCACCTCTACTGCGTTTGGTGGGTAAGATTCTGCCTACTCTCTTTGTTCATAGAAAAATATCCCCATGGCTGAGCTAGAATGATGCTCT
This sequence comes from Pinus albicaulis, assembly GCA_034641835.2. NCBI lineage: Eukaryota > Viridiplantae > Streptophyta > Pinopsida > Pinales > Pinaceae > Pinus > Pinus albicaulis. The sequence goes on along the minus strand of CM076573.1, from coordinate 106,878,422 downwards.
GATATCACTGTAATATCCCCTTTCAGGGATATCTCTAAAACACAAGCAAACTCCAACCAGAGATGGACTGGGAGGGAATTTACCAGATATTTCATCTCTGAAAAGAGGGTGAGATCTGGAGGCTATCTGGCCCTTTCCAGACTCTGTCTAAGAGTATGGGGAAAAACACACCAAGTGGTATAGTAACTGGAATGCTCGAGGAGAAAAATAACAGTAGTGCAAGCATACAATAGCATATATATATAGAACATGTAACAGATACTCAAGAAATGCAGAGAGATAGCTGAGCCATTTTATTATGCTAAGAAATATAAGTGAGTACAATAGGTGATCAGAGTGATGGCACCTAGACTTGCACAGGGCAAGTGAAGAAATACTCTCAGAATGCTGATGGGATGGCTGCTCTCTGATCTACGTCCTAGCTGCTGGAAAACTGCCATGTAGCTGCTACTTTTGGAACAAGATGAGTATCTGGGGCTACTCCCCTACTCGGAATAAGCTGAAACTCTGCAATCAGCCTCTACTCACCAAACCCAGAAAAGCCCAGAGAGCGTTCTAGAATGGCCGAACCCCGAAAATCACCCCCTTGAGGATCTACGCTATCCTCCAAGGCTTTGCGCTGACACTGAAGGGAATCCACCAAAATATTGCCTCAAACTCTGCCAAAATCCTCCAATTGGCAAGGGCTAGCCCCTTGCTCAATCTCTAAGCTCGAAACCTCCAAAAGACACCCAATCCGGAGCTCCCAAGAAATGGACTGCGTCCTCCCCCTCAGGACTGCGCAGTCTATGAATGCACTGCTCCTCCACAAAAGCCAAACACCAAACCTCCTGCAAAATACTGATGAGACAAGCTCACCTGAGCAGGCACTCGAAGTCCCCTGGGGCTGAGGGTGAGATCTTCGAACGGAGACACTCGGTGCACTAAACAGTGCTGCAGACTAGCTAAACAACCAGCGTGCTCAAGAAGTCGAAATGACCAGCTCAATATCATAAACAAGGTTGGTCGTGACCATTAGGGGTTGTTGCCTCCCTTTTTCTCCCTAGTTGTAGGCCTAGAAGGCCTTGCGGCCTCCTTCTCTACCCTCCGTCATCCTTGGCCTCCCCTCTCTCGGCCTCCTTCCCTCTCGTCCCTCCTCCCTCAGCCTTCCTCCCTCCGCCCTTGACCTCCCTCCTTGGCCCTCCTCTCCTCCCTAGGCCGCAGCCCTCTATAGGCTTGCAACTTCCTTTCCTTGGCCTTTAGGCCATAGGCCTTTCCCTAAGCCCCTAAACCCTCTTTATCCCCAATGCTATCCTCATTAAGCATAGCGTTGGCCTTTTGAGGCCATATTCTTCATCCTTGGTGTAATAGTCCCAATTAGCAATAGCTAATTGGAAATATTAATTTTGACTATTTTTCCCTTATAAAGTTAAATTATAAATAAAGTGCGTGAAGAGGACATTCAACTCACACTTAGGATAAAAAGTATTTCCTAAAGTCACTTAAGAGACATGATTATTTGGCAAAGTGGGGCCTAGTGGTCAAGTGGCAGCGTGGAAAAAGCGGCAGCGTAGACAGTGTGGGGCCAAGCCAGCGTAGAGGGAGATGGACAGCATGGCCCAAGGGGACAGCGCAAAGATTGGTGGGGCCTAGGTGAGGGAAAGGCTCACCAAGCATAAAAGGAGGGAGGGTCTCCTCATTCTCATTCATTCTGATTATGCATCTTTGAGATTTGTCATTTGACATTGAGCACACTTGTTGTTTAGCAAAGTCTGCACGTACTGTTTAGTACATCGGGTGTCTCCATTCGAAGATGCCAACCTCAGCCCCGGGGGACTTCGAGTCCCTGCTCGGGTGAGGAGTTTCATCCTTGTTTTGCCGGAGAGAGTTGCAGCTACCACAGTTGGAGCATTCACTCAGAGAGACAGCGCAATCAGTGAGAGGGAGGACGTGGTCTTGAGAGGAGGTGGTTCCGGATTGAGGGTTTGTCGGTGGATTCAGCCCGGGATAGTGGGAAAGGGGCCAGCCCTTCCCTATTCCAGCATTCTGGAGGAGTCAGGGGCCATTATTTGGAGCAGATATTTCAGAGCCAACGTCCCTTCTTGAGGAATAGCGTAGTGCCTCAAGGGAGCCATTTTCGGGGGTCAGCCATTTCCGGAAAGCTTTCTGGGCTTTTCTGGGTTTTGGGAGGAGAGGCCATTCCCAAAGTTTCAGAATTTCTCCGGGGTGGGGAACAGCCCCAAAGATTCAATTCATTCCAGCAGTAGCAGCAGCACAGTAGCAGTACCAGCAGCTCTGGAGAAACGCAGTCTTGAGGGAGCAGCCATTCGGAGTCATTTCCTGAGAGTCTTTCTACGCTTGCCTAGTGCAAGCCGAGGTGCCATCATTCTAATCACCTCTGTACTCATTTCCATTTCTTAGCATTAATAGAATGGCTCAGCGTTCTCCATATTGTTTTTTTTCCTTATGATTTATCTCTAGGTGTTGTATGTCTTTGTTTATGTGCTTTATAATGCTGTTTATTTCTACTTGGAATATTATAATGGTATCAGAGCTCATAGACTTGGCTCAGTCTGTGGAGCAGATTGTCTATGACACCAGCAGGAAAACCTTACATCACTTACTGGGGAAGAAAGTATAAAGACCAAGAGTGGAAGTTAGAGCTCAGTTTCGGGGAAGGTGGCAGTGTTCCAGTGGTGGACGCAGAGGAAGAGGAACCAATGGTGGAACAAAGAGATGTCGGGAAGGAGTTCGGGGAACTCCTCCTCAAATCAGTGCAGGATTTGTTGAGGCAGATAGACGAGATGGGGCAAAGATTCACGACAAAGTCTAGACAGCGCGAGACACCAAGGGGTTTCCATGTTGGAGAGGGCTCAGGCACATCCCATCATTTACAGGAGTACCTCACAGTGCAGCAGATGGCATCTCACACACCCCCCCGTTCCACGATGCCTACATTTCTTGCTGCAGACATTGGGGCAGAAGCACAGTAGGAGCAGGAACCGGCACACATGGGAGATTATTTTGCTGAGTACCAGTCATACGATCAGGAGTTTAGAGATGCCCTCACTTTCCATGATTTTTTTAAGCTCAAGCGGGACAGCAGACCCCGCGACCATCACAGGGGGAACAGGCATTCACATGACGGGGACTTACAACGCACGGTGGGCAGATTCCATCTATCGACATTTGACAGATTGTCCAAGTGTTCGGCAAAAACTTGGGTGGAGAAGTTGGATATATATTTCCAGCTTAATCAGATGGTCGAGCTAGAGGCCATCAAGGTGGCAGCGTTGCACCTAGAGGGCGAGGCCCAAGATTGATGGTTTCATGGGATCGTTACGCTGGGGCACTCAAGAGTGACAAAATATGCCGAGTTTACGCGGAGGTTGGTAGAGCGTTTTGATCGAAGGGATCCAAAGGAGCATTTTGTTGAGCTAACAAAGCTCAAGCAGACTGGGAGGCCGGACACGTACATATCAGAGTTTTTGAGACTCTCCGTGATGGTACCTGATTTATCCACAGCCTGAATGAGCTATATGTTCATAGATGGATTGGCAGAGCCTCTATGGGGATTAGTTAGATCGACGAGACCAGCGACACTCCATGATGCAGTTGAGAGGACTCGAGATTTGCAAGATGCACTACCCAGGACTAGAGCTCCTTTTCCCTAGAGACCGGCATTCCAGCTGAAGGGAAAGGACGAGAGGGTTCCACCTCCCAGAGGAAACCAGGGTAGAGGGCCTGGAGATGATGAGACCAGGAGAGATCTGAAGCGGAGGAGGTTATGCTTCACGTGCCAGGAGCCATGGGCACCCGGACACCGTTGTGTCGCGGGGAAGGCACACTACATCGAGGTCTTCTCCGATAGCAGCGGGGAAGAAGAGGAGTATGAGGAGATAGAGGCTGGAGGAAGCAATACAGTGCAGAGAGGGGATCATCTGCCACCTCCACCGCTGGGAGTAGGAGGTGCAGCTTTTGCACCCACTGGGGGAGCCCTTGCAACTTTGCTGGGAGTTCCCAAGTATTTGACATTGCATGTCCGAGGCATAGTACGAGAGCAGCGTGTCTCAGTGTTAGTAGATAGTGCGGCCACCCACAACTTCATTGATGCCCAGATGGTAGAGCGGAGGCGCATACCGAAAAAGACCTTTGATGGGTTTTCGGTACTGGTTCCAGGGGATCGGAATATGCAGTGTGCCAGGTATGTGCCAGCCTTGGCAGTGACCATGGGGACGTACACCCTGACAGATTATTTTTTTGTGGTGGACATTCCAGACACCAACGTGATATTGGGGGTACAGTGGCTGATCACGCTAGGAAAGGTCACCACTGACTGGGAGACCTTGGAGATGGAGTGGACGGATAAGAAGACTGGGAGGCATGAGAAGATTTGGGGGATGCACACCTACCCACCATAGACAGTTTCAACACACCAGATGGAGGTAGATTTCTGGAAGGGGGACATAGTGTGGGCAGTGGAGTTGCGTGTGTCGGAGGCAGGATCTACAGGACAGGCCGTACACCCAGATGTACAGTCCCTTCTTGACAGGTATGCTACGGTATTTGGGGAGATACCACCAGGACAACCACCAGATTGGGGGTTTGAGCACATTATTGAGCTGGAGTAGGGTATCCAGGCTGTCATCACTACACCCTATAGGCACCCCAAAGCCTATCGGGATGAGATTGAGAGGGCTATCCATGAGCTCTTAACTCTTGGACACATCCGTCCTAGCACTAACCCCTTTGCTTCTTTAGTAGTGATGGTGAAGAAGAAGGACGACACGTTGAGGATGTGCATTAATTACAGAGCCCTGAACAAGAAGACCATGAAGAACCGGTACCCCATCCCATGGGTCGATGAGTTGATGGATGAGCTGAAGGGGCCAAGTTCTTCTCAAAGATTGATTTGAGATCCGGGTACCATCAGATTCGCGTGAGAGAAATGGACATTCCCAAGATCGCTTTCCGGTGTCATTATGGCCATTTTGAGTTTTTGGTGATGCCCTTTGGGCTAGCCAATGCCCCGGCCACTTTTGAGTCATGCATGAATCACATCTTCCGTAGTCACTTGAGGAAGTGTGTGTTAGTGTTTTTTGACGACATTTTGATCTACAGCCGGACATGGGAGGGGCACCTCCAACATATAGAGGTTGTATTGCGCATTTTGGAAGAGCATCAGTTTTATGCTAAGCTCTCCAAATGCGAGTTTGGAATGACCGAGATGCTCTACTTGGGGCACATCATCGGGGTGGATGGAGTGAAGATCCACGAGGATAAGATCAGGGCCATCAGGGATTGGCCGGAGCCGAAGAATGGGACAAAACTTCGGGGATTTGTGGGGATCTGCACCTACTACTGAAAGTTCATCAAGGGGTTTTCCCAACTTGTTGCACCCCTTACAGATCTCACCAAGAAGGGGGCATTCAGTTGCACGGATACAACACAGAGGGCTTTTGACAGGCTCAAGGAGGTGATGAGAAGCTGTTCGATGTTAGCATTGCCGGATTTTACACAGCCCTTTGTCTTGGAGTGTGATGCATCAGGGGAGGGGATCGGCGTAGTTTTGATGCAGGGAGGCCACCCCATAGCTTTAGAGAGCCGGAAGCTATTGCCACATGAGAGGTTGTATGCGATATACAACAAGGAGATGGTGAAGAAGAAGGACGACACGTTGAGGATGTGCATTAATTACAGAGCCCTGAACAAGAAGACCATGAAGAACCGGTACCCCATCCCATGGGTCAATGAGTTGATGGAAGAGCTGAGGGGGCCAAGTTCTTCTCAAAGATTGATTTGAGATCCGGGTACCATCAGATTCATGTGAGAGAAATGGACATTCCCAAGATCGCTTTCCGGTGTCATTATGGCCATTTTGAGTTTTTGGTGATGCCCTTTGGGCTAGCCAATGCCCCGGCCACTTTTCAGTCATGCATGAATCACATCTTCCGTAGTCACTTGAGGAAGTGTGTGTTAGTGTGTTTTGATGACATTTTGATCTACAGCCGGACATGGGAGGGGCACCTCCAACATATAGAGGTTGTATTGCGCATTTTGGAAGAGCATCAGTTTTATGCTAAGCTCTCCAAATGCGAGTTTGGGCTGACCGAGATGCTCTACTTGGGGCACATCATCGGGGTGGACGAAGTGAGGTCCACGAGGATAAGATCAGGGCCATCAGGGATTGGGCGGAGCCGAAGAATGTGACAAAACTTCGGGGATTTGTGGGGATCTGCACCTACTACTGAAAGTTCATCAAGGGGTTTTCCCAACTTGTTGCACCCCTTACAGATCTCACCAAGAAGGGGGCATTCAGTTGGACGGATACAACACAGAGGGCTTTTGACAGGCTCAAGGAGGTGATGAGAAGCTGTTCGGTGTTAGCATTGCCGGATTTTACACAGCCCTTTGTCTTGGAGTGTGATGCATCAGGGGAGGGGATCGACGTAGTTTTGATGCAGAGAGGCCACCCCATAGCTTTCGAGAGCCGGAAGCTATTGCCACATGAGAGGTTGTATGCGATATACAACAAGGAGATGTTGGCCATCATGCATGCATTGGCCAAGTTTCGGCAGTACCTGGTAGGGAACAGATTCAAGGTGAGGACGGATTATAACAGCCTCTGATTCTTTCTAGAGCATAAACAATTGCAGGAGAGGCAGCAGAAGTGGGTCAGCAAGATCCAGGCTTATGACTTTGACATCGAGTATGTCAAGGGGAAGAACAACATTGTGGCAGATGCACTTTCACGCAGACCGACAGTGTTGTCCTTGATGAGTTTGGACACAAACTGGAGGGCTCAACTATTGGTAGATTACTCCAAGGACCGTTTTGCCTGTGAGATTCTGGATGGATAGGTGACAGATGACAGGTACAGAGTGATGGATGAGGTGATCTATTACAGGGACAGGATGTTCTTGACGGAGGGCTCCCAGCCGAAGAAGAAGATATTGCATGCTTCGCATGATTCACCATTATCAGGCCACCAGGGGCTTACGAAAACCTATAGGGCCATTAGGGAGAGGTTCTCTTGGAAGGGCCTCAAGGAGGACGTGCTCCAACATGTTAGGGAGTGCGAAGTTTGCCCTCGTAACAAGCGGGAAATGAACCATCCAGCAGGGTTATTGCAGCCTCTTCCCATACCTGAGGGGAAATGGGAGAGTATTTCAATGGACTTCATTACAGGGTTGCCCATTGTGCAAGGCAAGGATTGCATATTTGTAGTCATTGATCGGCTGACTAAATATGCTCATTTTTTCGCCATATCGCCACATTACATTGCAACACAGGTAGCAGAGTTGTTCTTCAGGGACATTTTCAAATTGCATGGTCTCCCAAAGACCATTGTCAGTGACAGGGACAGCCGCTTCATGGGTGGGTTTTGGTAGGAGCTTTTCCGTTTGGTGGGCACTGAGTTGACACCGAGTACTAGTTACCACCCCCAGATGGAAGGAAAGACAGGGATAGTGAACAAGTGGCTGGAGGGCTACTTGCGTAACTATGTCAGTGCGCAGCAAAAGGCATGGTTGAGATGGTTTCACTTGGGGGAGTACTGCTACAACAACACGCATCATATGTCCATCGGTATGTCTCTGTTTTATGCATTGTATGGATATCATGCTTTATCTTTTGTTGACATGATGTTTGGTGCTAGCAAGGCTCCTAGAGCCAAGGATTGGATCCAAGAGAGTCAGGATATACTCCGAACTCTCAAGGATAACATGGCTACAGCGCAGAATCAACAGAAGCTGTACGCCGACAAGGGACGTGTTGAGAGGCAGTTCGAGGTAGGGGACTTGGTCTACCTACGCCTGCAGCCATATCGGCAGTCCACGTTGAAGCAGAAGGGGGCTGAAAAGCTCAAGCCTCGCTTCTATGGACCATACAGGGTGACACACAGATTTGGAGAGGTTGTATATGAGTTGGAGCTGCCCATTGGTAGCAAGATTCATAACATTTTTCACGTGCCATGCCTGAAGAAGGCACTGGGGTAGCAGGTGACTGCAACAAAGGAGCTTCCACCCACAGATGATGAGGGGCATTTGGTGCTACAGCCAGAAGCCATTATTGATACTAGGGAGAGGCGGCTTCGGAGCAGGACAGTCAGAGAGTACATAGTGAGATGGAGGAATTTACTGGATGAGGATGCTACCTAGGAGAGTGAGAAGATTCTACAGCATCCATCATTACAGTTGCTTGAGGACAAGCAACGTTTTTTCGGGGAGGACTGTAATATTCCCAATTAGCAATAGCTAATTGGAAATATTAATTTTGACTATTTTGCCTTTATAAAGTTAAATTATAAATAAAGTGGGTGAAGATGACATTCAACTCACACTTAGGATAAAAAGTATTTCCTAAAGTCACTTAAGAGACATGTTTATTTGGCAAAGTGGGGCCTAGTGGTCAAGTGGCAGCATGGAAAAAGGTGCAACGTAGACAGTGTGGGGCCAAGCCAGCGCAGAGGGAGATGGACAGCATGGCCCAAGGGGACAACACAGAGATTGGTGGGGCCTAGGAGAGGGAAAGGCTCACCAAGCATAAAAGGAGGGAGGGTCTCCTCATTCCCATTCATTCTAATTATGCATCTTTGAGATTTGTCTTTTGACATTGAGCATGCTTGCTGTTTAGCAAAGTCTGCACGTACTATTCAATACATCGAGTGTCTCCGTTCGGAGATCCCAACCTCAGCCCCGGGGCACTTCGAGTGCCTGCTCGGGTGAGGAGTTTCATCCTTGTTTTGCCGAAGAGAGTTGCAGCTACCATAGTTGGAGCATTCACTCAGAGAGACAACGAAGTCAGTGAGAGGGAGGACGCAGTCTTGACAGGAGGTGGTTCCGGATTGAGGGTTTGTCGGTGGATTCAGCCCGGGATAGTGGGAAAGGGGCCAGCCCTTCCCTATTCCAGCATTTTGGAGGAGTCAGGGGCCATTATTTGGAGTAGATCTTTCAGAGCCAGTGTCCCTCCTTGAGGAATAGCGTAGTGCCTCAAAGGAGCCATTTTCGGGGGTCAGCCATTTCCGAAAAGCTTTTTGGGCTTTTCTGGGTTTTGGGAGGAGAGGCCATTCCCGAAGTTTCAGAATTTCTCGAGGTGGGGAACAACCCCAAAGATTTAGTTCATTCCAGCAGTAGCAGCAACACAGTAGAAGTACCAGTAGCTCTGGAGAAACGCAGTCTTGAGGGAGCAGCCATTCAGAGTCATTTCCTGAGAGTATTTCTACGCTTGCCTAGTGCAAGCCAAGGTGCCATCATTCTGATCACCTCTGTACTCATTTCCATTTCTCATCATTAATAAAATGGCTCAGCGTTCTCCATATTGTTTGTTTTCCTTATGATTTATCTCTAGTTGTTGTATGTCTTTGTTTATGTGCTTTATATTGTTGTTTATTTCTACTTGGAATATTACACTTGGGCCCCGATCTATCATCCTAGCCCTTTTATCCCCGCAAATTCACCTCCCGTAGCCTTGTTCTCCATTTCTTGGCCTCTTTTGCCCTAAAAAAGACTTGAAATGCTAAGCTGAGTTTTAAGGCTAAATATTTGCTGGTTTTGTAAGATTAAGGTCTCAAAATTCATATTTTTCAAGTGGAAACTTGATCCCAAAGTTTCAACAATTTTCAACAGTGGGATCTTCAAGGCCTTGGGCTTAGGGTTTGACCTCTAAACCCTTGTTTTCTGCAATTTTATTATAGAAATCAAATTACTAATAATCAGGCTCTAAAATCATAAACTAAATGGTCAAAGTCATTTAAACTTGCAAAATCTTCAGTTACACAAATTTTGGCCTCTTGAGCATTAGAGTTTTGGCCTAGATCTAACATTTAAGCTTGTTGGATTTTATTGCATAACTGAAATTTTCTGCATATCTGAAATTTCTGAATCAAATACTTAATAAGGGCCAAAAATTGAAATTTTCAATTTCCGGAAATATTTTTTCTATTTTTGCAAATATTGGGCATCATCTTAAGCTTTATTAGTTTGTTGATCTGTGATTAACTTACTGCTATAATAAACATATCAGTTCTGAAAATTGCTTAGTCAAACGCTCTAAAAGCCCTAAAATTGAAAATTTCAAGTTCTAGTGCATTTTTACTATTTTTTAGCATATTAGTCATCTATTTTTGGCATCTTTAGCTTGTTGATCTGTCTTTGTTTACTGCTGTAAATCAAGAAATCAGATCTAGAATTTTACTGAATATACCATCTTAAAGTGTTCTAAATAAGCTAACTTACATTTGTCGGTCATTAGAAATTTTATGTTTTATGTGTTGGGCAAGTTTCATCATTTGAAGTGGTATAAGCATTGTTGTCATAACATTGATAAGCTCTAAATTTCCTGAAGTATTATTGCCAATATAAACTGCCATAAATCTGAATTTGACTTATCTCATCTTTCCCTAAAAGGTTGTCTATCTTTGCACTCAAAATCTGACATTAATTTTGTTGATTGGCATAATATATTGTGTTAATAATTATTGGTTGTGGAGTATTGTTGAAGTTTACACTTGTATCTCTTAACGTGTATCTCGTTTAAGATTGTAACTCATCATTTTTAAGTACTCTTTCCTTAAGACAAATTTTAAATAAGTACTTAAATAACTTAAGCAATCTTAACTCAAGATAAGCCTTACTCATAATCCTTTGCATTAGCATACTAGATCTAGATTGCACTAATAACTTATCTCCTAGCATAAGCTATGTTGATAGAAATAGGGCAACCCTTTTCCAATCTAGCTTGAGAGATTCAACTTCTCCTAGTGGTTAACATAGTGACCTTGCAGTCATTAGAGCCACAATATCTGTAGCGCCGGAGGCAATGGGTGAGTGGACCACAGGGGGAGGTATCGTTATTCAGGCCATTATCTACTTCCCATTGGCTTCCATTTTACAACTTACTTTGAGGATTGTTTTCTCAAAATAGTTAGGGAAGAGGTCACACTTAGACTAGACATCTAATTAAAATTTACCAAGATCATTGCATTCCACATAGGTCTTAGGACTCACACATCATATAGGCTAGTCAATCATTCGAGCAGCAGGTGTCCATCTCGTCATTTGGTTCCAATTTAATATAAGCAAGAATTTGTGACTCCATTAAGGCACTGGTCTCATTCTCCAAATCTAATTTGATCAATAACCCTTGCTTAAATTCAACCAAGTGGTTGGGCCACTCACCCGTGTCTCCCGAACAATTTTATTGCCAACTTTTTTTTTCTTCATTCCATTCCATACGGACTACCCCCATAGTCTGTTGTTGGGAGACAGCTAGAACAGAGTGGGCAGGGATCAAAGTGACAACCCCCGTCCTGAGCGTTGTCGCGGTGCCTTTACAATCTGGGCAACAACATGTTTTGGCATCATTTCCGGGGACAAGTTTGTCTTGTTTCTGGGGTTTATGACATCCTATCATTTTATATATTTTCCATCATTTCATTTTCCCATCAACACCACAACATTTTTTGGCACCTTTTCTTTCATCGTTCTACATCTTCTCATCACCTTATCCTTTTTCCTCTCACTAGTCTCATCATCTTGTTCACTCTCACATTTAGCACCTAGACATATAGATTGGTTTCCTGTTTGGGTGGCGACTCCACTTATTCATCCATTCACAAGAACATACTCTAGAAGGAATCCTAGTAGCCTGGTTAACCCCACTCCCGATCCTGAGAAGGTTCTAAGAACCCGGTTAAACAAGTTACATTCTAGAGATAGTTTAAATTTTCTCGCACAGGAAGCACTCCTTGATCTCCATTTTCTTTTCGTCAATCCTCCAAATCAAGACATCATGGGTGACTTCTATGGGCATTGCAACTTCACAAACATCCAAGGATATCCGCATGATCTGCCAAATGAGTCAACTATGAACAGATTTCCAATCTTTGAGGGGAATAACCCTATCAATGGTGAATATCATAAAAAGAATTTTAATTCGTTCCTCCATAGATATGCTCATTCTACGAACTATAATTATAAAGATGTCAAGATGAAATTATTTGTCTTGTCATCAGAGGGTGTTGCAACTTGCAATCGACTGGTTTCATGGCAAGGCTAATAATGCTTTCGATTCTCTAAAGACCCTCCTTGATGCTTTCCGAGACAAATACAGAGATAAGAGGGAAGGGAAGTACTTAGTAAAAGAATTCAATACCATCAAGAAGAAAGAAAACGAAATTGTGGTGGAAGTTAACCAAAGATTCAACAAATTTCTAAAAGATATAACTCAAGATTATAAGCCTCCTGATAAACATTCTTATAAACATTCCTTGAGGCCTATCATGTATAAGTGTAGTATGAGATTAGACCTGCTCACCTTGTTACTTTGGCTGCTACACAAAACACAATTGAAGAGTTAGAAAAAGATAAGAAGGCTTCGGGAAAATCCGAGATCCCTGGTTATGAAAGAGGTCCCGTTAAAGTTAAGGATGAGTCAGAAACAGTAAAAAAATTAGCCCGAATGATTAAAGAAATGGAAATTAAGAATGCCAAGAAAATAAGTGACATACATAATCAACTAATAAAAATGGAAAGGAATACCCGGATGCAAATGCAGAACATGCCTCCTAGAAACAATAACAATAACAGGGGTAACAATAAGAATCAGTGGCCTAGCAGGACTTCATCAAATGATCAAAGGCTTCCAACACCACTTAAGTCTGCCAACATGATTGATGAATCTATTCCCTTCAGTAGACCTTGTGATGGTTTTCATGAAGAAAGCACATGTTCCTTTGCTAGAAGAATCTTAGAGGAAGGTAGAGATCAGAAAAATAATAATACAAGTCAAGATGAACCTAATGAAAGTCGAGATGCAAATATGATTTCTTCTACCTTCTCCATAAATACTTTCAATGAATAAAAGGACCCCATTACTCAGGCATATGGCAAGAAAACATCTCAGGAATAGGTTTTAGAGCTGGAAAAAAGTAAGGGCTATACATATGAAAAGAAGGGTAAAGGTCAAAGTCAAAATAAGCAGGTTCTTGCTAACAGTACAAATCTGCTTTGAACGTGGATTGGGTCTCATGGATAAATATTATTAAGATTTCCATCCCAATGCTTGAACTTTTAAAGATTCCATCTCAAAGAACATCTTTCTTCAAAGCTTTAGGCATGACTCAGCAGGAAAGTGTCCAGAACCATAAAGACGAAGAAATTAAATTAAAAGATATCCACTGTTATATGACGAATGAAGATCATCAACCATTTTTTCTTACTTTGGACATAAATGATAGATTACTTCACAATTGCACGTTGGATTCTGGTGCATCTACAAATTTTATGACCAAGAAGGTCATGGAACAACTAAACTTAAGAATCTCCAGACCATATCATAATATTTGTTCGATGGATTCTAGAAAAGTTGAAGTCCTTGGTGTGGTTAAAGATTTACAGGTTGCCTTAGTTGATTACCCATACAAAATCATTACCATGGATATAGCAATCATTGATGTACCAGATGTATGGGAAATGCTTCTTTCCAAGAAGTTTGCAGTTGACTTAGGTGAGTATATTCAAATGGATTGTAATATTTCGAATAGGAAATAAACAGCAATATAAAGCAACATAAACAAATACTACAGCTAACAGAGAGACATCATGAAAAACACTGCAAACATGGAGAAAAGTTGAACATTTTATTATAAATCTGAAAGAGGGAACGATTACAAGAGGTGATCAGACTGATGGCACCTTGGCTTGCTCAGGGCAAGCTGGAATCACTCTCAAAACTCTGCTATGAATGGTTGCTTTCTCTTTGGACTGCGTAACTCCCTGAGCTGTTGTTGCTGCTGGAAAATGCTTCCTATGACTGGAATAGAGCTGCTCTTTGGGGCTGTTCCCCTGCTCAAAAATTGTGACACTTCGGGTATGAGCTCTTCTCCAAAAAATCGGAAAAACCTAGGAAGGAATTTCGGAAAGGCTAACGCCGAAATTTGAACCCCTTGGGAAAATCACACACTCTTGGTGAGTATGCTAGCCCCTGAACTGTATGACTGGAAATGCTGGCCTCCTACTGCTCCAAAAGATGACTTGTGAAGGGTTGATCCCTTCACACTTCTCCCAGACTGAAATCCCTGATCTCCCTTCATTCCCGGTGCTGCCCTCCTCCACGACTGCGTACTTTCTGAGTGTGACTGTGCTGCCTTAGTGACCGCGTGACTCCTAGCTGAAAGAATCTGTGTTCTCTGCTCCGAAAATCAATGGTGAAGCTCCTCACCTGAGCGGGCACTCAAAGTCCCCCAAGGCTGAGGTTGGGATCTCCGCTTGGAAACACCTGTGTGCTCAACAACACTTACAAACTTAGCTAAACAACGTAAGCGTGCTCAATATCTGTTAGACAGAAATTCCGAAGATGCATAATAGAATGAGTGAGTAGCTAGCCTCTCCCTCCTTTTATGCTTGAAGCCCTAGCTCTCCCTTGGGCACCACTAAGTTGCGCCGTCTCCTCATGCCACATTGTCCTACCTACACTGCGTTGTCCTGGCCCACGCCGCCGCTGCCACTACGCTGCCTAGCCCACACTGCCTCTGCGTTGTCCCTCTCCCTGCTCTGTCACTTGGCTCCCCTAGGCCGCATGCTGAAATCATAATAATGCCAAGTGACTTTAGGTAGTTTATTTATCCTAAGTTTGGTTATGGGTCCCAACGCCCCTTTATTTTATGATTGAACATTAGAAAGGCAAAATCTGAGCAAAAATTAATATTGCCAATTAGTTGCTGCTAATTGGGAATATTACAGTCCTCCCTGCAAAAATGTTGCTTTCCCTTAAGCAACTGCAAAGATGGGTGCTACAAAATCTTCTCACTCTCCTAAGTGGCATCCTCATCTGACAAATTTCTCCATCTCACCAAATACTCCTTAATTGTCCTGCTCCGTAGTTGTCTCTCCTGAGTGTCTAAGATGGCTTCTGGTTGTAACACCAAATTCCCCTCATCATTTGTAGGTGGGAGCGCCTCTGTTGCAGTCACCCGCTGCCCCAATTCCTTTTTCAGGCATGATACATGGAAAATGATATCTATCCTGCTACCTGCTGGCAACTCCAACTCATAAGCAACCTCCCCTATCTAGTGGATCACCCTATAAGGTCCATAGAAGCGGGGCTTGAGCTTCTCGGCCCCCTACTGCTTCAGCGTAGACTGCCAGTAAGGCTGAAGTCAGAGGTAGACCAAGTCACCTACCTCAAACTGTCTCTCTACCCGCCCTCTATCGGCATATAACTTTTGTTGATTTTGTGTTGTGGTTAAGTTGTCCTTGAGATCCTGGAGTATATCTTGACTCTCTTGGATCCAATCCTTGGCCCTGGGGGCCTTGCTAGCTCCAAACATAACATCAACAAAAGTTAGAGCATGATATCCATACAAAGCATAAAATGGAGACATACCGATAGACGTGGAAAGTAGTGTTGCAGTAGTATTCTCCCAAATGCAACCAACGCAGCCATGCATTTTGCTACCCCATGACATAGTTCCGCAAGTAGCCTTCCAGCCATTTGTTCACTATCTCCGTCAGCCCATCCGTCTGAGGGTGATAGCTGGTACTAGGAGTTAACTCGGTACCCACGAAACGAAAAAGCTTCAGCCAAAAACCACCCATGAAACGACTGTCCCTGTCACTGGCTATGGTCTTTGGAATACCATGCAATCTGAAAACATCACGGAAGAACAGCTCTGCCACTTGTGCAGTTGTGTACCATGCTGATATGGAGAAGAAGTGAGCATACTTTGTTAGTCGATCAACGACCACAAAGATGCAATCCTTGCCCTGCACCGCGGGCAACCCAGTAATAAAATCCATCGAAAGGCTTTCCCATTTTCCTTCTGGAATGGGAAGTGACTGTAGTAATCCAGTTGGGTGGCTCATCTCCCCCTTGTTCCTCTGACACACCTCGCACTCCTTGACATGTCGGAGTACGTCCTCCTTGAGGCCTCTCCAAGAGAACCTCTCCCCGATAGCCCTGTAAGTCTTCATGAATCCCTGATGGCCCGATAATGGTGAATCGTGGGATGCACGCAATATCTTCTCCTTGAGCTGAGAATCCCCAGTCAAGAAGATCCTACTCTGCAGTAGATGACCTCATCCATCACCCTGTATCTGTCATCTGTAACCTGGCCATCCAACACCTCACAAGAAAGTGGTCATTGGAGTACTCCACCAGCAGTTGAGCCCTCCAGTCTGGATCTATGCTCATCAAGGACAGCTT
The DNA here is from genome assembly GCA_034641835.2 of Pinus albicaulis. Classification (NCBI taxonomy): domain Eukaryota; kingdom Viridiplantae; phylum Streptophyta; class Pinopsida; order Pinales; family Pinaceae; genus Pinus; species Pinus albicaulis. The sequence goes on along the minus strand of CM076573.1, from coordinate 106,862,240 downwards.
TGCTGGTCTGCATGATAGAGCATTCGCCACTACATTGTTCTCCCCTTTGACATACTCAGTGTTAAAGTCGTAAGCCTGGATCTTACTAACCCACTTCTGTTGACTCTCCTACAACTGCTTTTGCTCAAGGAATAACCGGAGGCTGTTGTGATCTATCCTCACCCAAAATTTGTTTCCCACCAAATACTATCGAAACTTGGCCAATGCATGCATAATGGCTAGCATCTCCTTTTCGTATATTGGATACAACCTCACATGTGGCAGTGGCTTCCTGCTCTCGAAAGCTATAGGGTGGCCTCCCTGCATCAATATTTCACCTACCCCCTTCCCTGAAGCATCACACTCCAAAATGAAGGGATGATTGAAATCTGGCAAAGCCAACACCGGGCAGCTGCTCATCACCTCCTTGACCCTGTCAAAGGCTCTCTGCGCAGTATCAATCCAGCTAAATGCCCCCTGCTTTGTGAGATCTGTGAGGGGTGCAATAAGCTGGGAAAACCCCTTGACAAACTTCTAGTAGTAGGTGCAGATGCTTACAAATCCTCAGAGCTCTGTCACGTTCTTCAGTTATGGCCATTCCCGAATGGCTTGGATCTTCTCCTCGTGGACTCTCACTCCATCCACATCAATGATATGCCCCAAATATAGCATCTCTTTCAATCCAAACTCGCACTAGGAGAGCTTAGCATAGAAATGTTGCTCCTCCAAAATATGCAGTACAACCTCAATGTGCTGCAAGTGCTCCTCCCAAGTGCAGTTGTATATAAGGATGTCATCAAAGAACACCAGCACGAACTTCCTTAGCTGACCACAGAAGATATGGTTCATGCAAGACTGAAAGGTGGTCAGTGCATTGGTTAGCCCAAAGGAAATCACTAAAAACTCGAAGTGGCCATAATGGCACTTGAAAGCAGTCTTGGGGACATCCTGGTCCCTCACTCGGATCTGATGGTATCCCGACCTCAGATCGATCTTGGAGAAGAATTTCGATCCCCTCAGCTCATCCATCAACTTGTCAATCCTAGGAATGGGGTATCGGTTCTTCATAACCTTTTTTTTGAGTGCCCTTTAGTCGATGCACATCTGCAGTGTGCCATCCTTCTTCTTCACCAATACCACAAATGAAGAAAATGGGATAGTACTGGGCCGGATGTGTCCTAGTGCTAAGAGCTCATGGATATATTTGTCAATCTCATCCTTTTAGACCTTGGGGTGCCTATAGGGTGTGGTGATCACTGCCTGGATCCACTGCTCTAGCTAAATGGTGTGCTCAAACCCCCGGTCAGGTGGTTGCCCTTGTGGTATGTCCCCAAAAACCGTGGAGTACCTGTCCAATATCGACTGCAAATTTGGGTGAACTGCCTGCCTTGTGGTCCCTGCCTTCGAAATACGAAGTTGTACTGCCCATTCTATGTCTCCCTTCTGGAAATGTGCCTCCATCCGGTGTGTTGAAACTGTCTGCGGAGGGTATGTGTGCATCCCTCTAATCATCACATTCTTTCCGCTCTTCTTATCCGTCCACTCCATCTCCAGTGTTTCCCAATCTGTGGTGACCTTACCCAGCGTAATCAGCCACTGCACCCCCAATACCACATTGGTATCTCGGATGTCAACCAGAAAGAAGTGATATGTCATAGTGTAGGTCCCCATGGTCACTGCCAATGCTGGAACATATCTCACACACATCATAGTTCTGGAATCCAGTACCAATACTGAGAAGCCATCAAAACTCTCCGTCATTATGCCCCTCCTCTCTACCAGCTGGGCATCAATAAAGTTGTGAGTGGCCCCACTATCTACCAGAACTGAAACACGTTGTCCCTGTACTGTGCCTCCGACACGCTGTATCAGATACTTCGTAACACTTCACAGAGATACAAGGACTCCTCTTGTGGGTGCAAACGCTGCCCCTCCTGCTCCTGGGGGAGGAGGTGGTGGATGATCTCCTCTTTGTACTCCAGCGCTAGCCTCTCCCTCTATCTCCTCATAAGCATCTTCTTCTCCCTCACTATCAGAGAAGACCTCTATGTAATGTGCCTTCCCTATGACACATCGATGCCCGGTGGCCATGGATCCTGGCATGTGAAGCATAGCTTCCTCTGTATCAAGTCTCTCCGGGTATCATAGACCAAAGGCCCTCGGTCTTGGTTCCCCTTTTGCGGTGGAACTCTCGTGTCCTTCCCCTTTGGTTGAAATGTCGGTCTCTGGGGGAAAGGAGCTTTGGTCTTGGGCAAAGCATCCTACAAGTCCCTTGTCCTCCCGACTGTATCTTGAAGTGTAGCAGGCCTAGTGGACCTGACTAATCCACGCAGATGTTCTACTAGCCAATCAATGAACATGTAAATCCTCCTAGCTGCGGACAAGTCTAGCACCATCACTGAAAGTCTCAAGAACTCGGAAATGTAAGTTCACGTGTTCCCGGTCTGTTTGATCTTGGTCAACTCAACAAAATGCTCCTCTGGATCCTTCCGGTCAAACCTCTCCACCAATCTCTGGGTGAACTCTACATACGATGTCACTGTTGAGTGACCTAGCGTGGCCATCCCATGGAACCACTAGTCATGGGCTTCTCCCTCAAGGTGCAGCGCTGCCACCTTGACGACCTCCACCTCTGCCATCTAATTTAGCTGAAAGTAAATGTCCAGCTTCTCCACCCAAGCTTTTGCTGAACATTTAGATGACCCATCATAGGTTGGCAAGAAAAATCTGCCCATGGTACGCTGCAGCTCACCTCCCTGCGTGTATCCACCACCTCTGTTCGGGCTGCAGGGTTTGCTGTTTTTCTTGAGCTGGCAGAAATCATGGAAAGAGAGGGCTTCACCAAACTCTTGCCCATATGACTCATACTCTACAAAATAATCCCTGTAATGAGCCATCTCCGGCTCTTGGGGTCCTCCTGTTCCGATACCTGCAGTCCAGAATGTGGGCATAGTGGAACGTGGGGGAGTGCGTAGCACCACCTACTATGTTGTGTTCTACTCCTATGTGTGATGGGAAGTGTCGGAACCTTCTCCGATGTAAAAACCCCTTGGGGTTTCACACTGTCTATTCTCCCCAGCAATATTTTGTCCCATCTCCTTTACCTTCCTTGAGAGCTCCTGTACAGACTTCAAGAGGAGATTCCCGAACTCCTTCTCGTCATATATCTCTTCTGCCATAGTTACTTCCTCCTCTGCGTCCTCAACTGGAACATAGTCCCCCTCTCCAAATGTGGCCTCGAGCCTCCGCTCTCAGTGCCTGTACCGTTGCTTCTAGTAAGTGATGTACTCTTTATCTCTGGGTGTCATAGACTTATCTGCTTCACAAGCTGAGCAAGGTCTATGAGCTATGATACCACTGTAATATTCCAAATAGGAAATAAACAGAAATATAAAGCAACATAAACAAAAACTACAGTTAACCGAGAGACATCATTAAAAAAACTGCAAACATGGAGAAAAGTTGAGCCATTTTATTATAAATCTAAAAGAGGGAATGAGTACAAGAGGTGATCAGAATGATGGCACCTTGGCTTGCTCAAGGAAAGATGAAATCACTCTTAAAACCCTACTATGAATGGTTGTTTTCTCTCTGGACTGCGTAACTCCCTGAGCTGCTGCTGCTGCTAGAAAATGTTGCCTCTGATTAGAATAGAGCTGCTCTTTGGTGTTGTTCCCCTGCTCAAAAAATTGTGAAACTTCGTGTTAGACTCCTGTATTTTTACCGTATCACAAGATGATTGCCTATTCCTTATATTTTTCATGCTGAAAATAATATTCCATGACTATCATTTATTTTCAAAAAGGAAAGGAGATCCTGAGTGACAAAGAGGTCAGATAAGTCCATCTACCATTTGATTCAGTTAAAAGAGGAAAATTTTTCTGATTAAGTGTGATGGGAAGCCAAATCTCACTGCCTTCCTTATTTTTCATTTACTCTCTCCATTACTTTTCATCTTACCTTTTTTCTAACACTCCCATGCTCTAAAATCCCATTTTAAAAACCTAATCCCCTCATTTTAACCTTTTCCCCTTCTTAAACCCCTATACCTAGCTAAAACCCCATTCCCATTTCTAATATCCCTTCCCCTTTACTCATTCCCTTTTTTTCATTAAAAAAATGTAAAACCCACTTTTACATTGTTTTTAAATAAATTTTAATCTACCGGGCCCCACTATACAAATCCATCCCCGATACCTTTTTAACCCCCCTCCTAAAGTATTTCTATTCCCCCGCCTTATACTATTTCCCCGCTCATTTAAATCCCGACCCCACTTAACCTCGGGTCCCACTCTAGTAAACCTTGTTTCTTTAAATTATCTGGCCCCTGTCATATTAAAACCCCACTATTCATTTCATTTAACCCTCCACTTCATTTATTTCACCTGACCCCACCTATCAAACCAGCCCGCTATCAACCCAACACCCGACCACCGCCTAATCCTCTCCATCTAATCTGACGGCCCTCAACCTTTTTCGCATCCCCAACTGCTGTCGTTTAGAACCATCGAGGGGTTGCGAAATGGGCAGTTTTGCAACCCCTTCCATCCACCACGCGTCGCCCCCACGCTTCATCGCATCCCCTCGAACTAAACCACCAAACCGCTTATCACCGCGCAATAAAACCACAAACCGCCTCCTCGCATATAACAAAACCACCCGTTGTGTGAAGTTAAACCCGCTTGCCTCACCCTACCCCATGCGACAAACCACCATTGCCCGCCTCTCTGCGGAGTCCCGTTTTATTGATAATTGTTTTGATTTTTGCAGGCGATCTACAGATAAGAAGATGGGATAAACAACTTGCGATGCTAGTTCCAACAAATTGTTTAAATCCAAACTCTCTGGATTTCAATTTAAAAGCCTGTTCACCAGAAGATTATAAGCAGAAGGATAAATAAAAGCAGCAATGGAACAGAAATAAATACAGTAATGATTATCAAGGATCATACATTCACTCCAACAACAACAAAGTTTATTCAAAATAAAAGATTTACTGTGGCAGTAAATGGTATAAGAAGAAGACAAAGCAGTCAGGGGTAAAGATGAAAACAGATGAAATACACAGTTAAAGGACAAAGTTAAGGAAAAGGCAGATAAAGAGGTAAAAGAAGAAAATTACAAGTGACAGCAAAGGCAGTAAGAAGATATACAGATAATGACAGGGTAAAGTTAAAAGACAAATCAGAGAACTAATCAACGAGGAAGACGAAGCCAGATGTCAAGGCCACTTAGCATTTGACTCATCATAACCATGTTGGCCACCTCCAGCTTAATTTTGATTTAATAAAAGCTACCACAGTTAATATTACAGTAAGAGATATTTTAGCATCAATTCAGAAGTTATTATAAAAGTTAATATTGCAGGTAGTTAGTCAAAGATATTTTAAAGTTATCTCAGGAGTTAATTTGAAAGTTATTATTACACTAGGTTTGTCAGAGAAATTTTTGGCTTAGGCCTTGCATGGGCACAATTGTCAAAACTTCATTTACTCTCTAGTAAATGCAGTCTGTCACCCAAGATTAGGGCAACCACCTCAGTTGCAGTTAAATACTGCATGTATTTTCATTATCAGGGTTGGTTGGACTTTGTTTATACTCTAAGTTGCAAAGATTATTGCATTGGAGCACTGAAACTATTTTTGAGTTGCACATCAATAATACAAGCACTTTCACAGGATCCTTGAGCTATGTTAATGGTGATGTTATCCCTTTTATGTTAATGTTTTCCCTTTGTTTTTTTCATACTGTATATCAATTTCTCTGATAGCAAAACAGAAATTTTAGATTAAAATATGTTGCTTGAGCACCTTAACTTCGTCTATTATTGTTATCTTAATGTTTTCCTCTGAAAGTATAACTAAAGAATTCTTAAATGCTCTTTAGTATTACTGGACTGTTGTCTTGAGGTTTTCTTTGCGAAGTATAGCTAAAGAATTCTTAAATGCTCTTTAGTTTACCAAACTGTTATCTTAAGGGTTTCTCTGAAGTTTAGTTAAAGAATTCTTAACTGCTCTTTAATTTCACTAAACTGTTATCTTCAATGTTCTCCTCTAAAGACCTGAATGCAGAATTCAAAGACTATTTGCTCTGTATTTATGTTGAAGTATAGTTAAAGAATTCTTAACTGCTCTTTAGTTTTAATGAACTCACTACCATCTCATATTCATCTTGCCATAGAGATCCATTTGATATAGTTAGCTTGCCCTGTGAAAACCCTTGAAAAGTTGATGTACAACTCAACACTTTTATGACTCCATAGCCTAATGGATTAAGCTTCCCACAATCTATCTATCAAACCAAACAAACAACCCCAATCTTTATAACTAGCCTAAAATCAGAAAATATAATCATAAAGCTAAATCAGTTAATCATAAATACAGAGAGAGCCCTCTCTGAGTCCAGGAAGGCTAGGTCCTGGACTCCAAAGTGGGTTGATGTTGTTCTTTGCTACTTGTTCTTGCCAATCTTACAAATTACAGGGAGCTAACACTTCGGATATGAACTCTCCTCCAAAAACCCAGAAAATCCCAAGATGGAATTCCGGAAAGGATGACCCTGAAATTTGACCCCCTTGGGAAAATCACGCACTCCTGGTGAGTACGCTAACCCGTGAACTGTATGATTGGAAATGACGGCCTCCTACTTTTCCAAAAGATTACTTGTGAAGGGATGATCCCTTCACGCTTCTCCCAGACTAAAATCCCTGATCTCCCTTCACTCCCGGTGTTGCGCTCATCCAAGGCTACGTAATTTCTGAGTGTGACTGCACTGCCTTAGTGACTGAGTGACTCCTGGCTTAAAGGCTTTGCATTCTCTGCTCTAAAAATCAATGGTGAAGCTCCTCACCTAGGCGAGCACTCGAAGTCCGACAAGGCTAAGGTTGCGATCTCCGCTCGGAGACACCCATGTGCTGAACAACACTTTCAAACTTAGCTAAACAACGTAAGCGTGCTAAATATTTGTTAGACACAAATTCCGAAGATGCATAATAGAATGAGTGAGTAGCTAGCCTCTCCCTCCTTTTACGCTTGAGGCCCTAGCTCTCCCTTGCGTCCCACTAAGTTGCACTATCTCCTCATGCCACGTTGTCTTGGCCCACGCTGCCTCTGCGTTATCCCTCTCCCTGCGCTACCACTTGGCTCCCCTGGGCCCCATGCTGAAATCAGAATAATTCTAAGTGACTCTAGGGAGTTTATTTATCCTAACTTGGGTTATGGGTCCCATCACCCCTTTATTTTATGACTAAACATTAGAAAGGAAAAATCTAAGCAAAAATTAATATTACCAATTAGCTGCTGCTAATTGGGAATATTACATGGATTTATCTTATGCCACTATTTCCGCAACAAAAGGTGGAATAGTCAGGTTATACAGAGAAGTAGAGAGAAGATACCACGTGGAAGTTCCAAAGAAGTTGGAAAATGGTGAACAAGATGTGCCACAAGATCATCCACCTCATTTCGAATCAGAGATATCTCATTTTTTCCACCGCCCACCCCCTCTGACAAGAAGAAAAAGAAGAAAATTTCTGCATAATACAAATATACAGCGTAGTGATGAGCAGTTGCATCAACAAAAAAGAATGAAGTTTCAACAAGGGACATCTGAAAAGCAGCAAGTGATCTACCAGTCAACGGACAGATGCTCGATATTGATCCTCATCGACGATATCTGATGCCATAGGGCATCGTCTTGTATAGTATCTCTAACCCTATTCCCTTTTATTTCATGTCATTAGATAGTTTATTTCAGCATTTATATTTCAGTTTATTAGAGTACATTTTTTGTTCTAACGATATTTCTATATATGCATGTCGATTACGATGTTGAAAGGATATCTATTTGATGGATTTCTGTTTCCTTGGATGGAGGATTTTGGGTTCTCACGTTACTTCATGGAAGCAACATGTCCCCATATGGAGCCAAATGTTGCACTCAAATTATCAAAATTCCAGGGAAGTGGAAGTACCAGTCTGTTTTCAACAGATCAGATCACACAAGTAGTATATGTGTCATGGTCTCCAATTTTGCAAGTTATATGATGTAAATGATCCTAGCATGACCTTGAGTCTATGTAAGAGCCTAGGTAAGTATATGATTTTGGCGACAAATTTCATCCTAGGAGGTTTTTTAACCTCGTTGATTACTTGTGTTTCTAAACACGGCTAATCAAAAGAGTTTTTCCCCCTCCAGCTTAAACCCCCAAAGCTAGAGTCAAATTTATTACCAATGTATTAGATGAGTCCTAGTTTTTTAGTAGATTCTAATGTAAAAGTGGCTTTGGAATAATTTAAGCTAGTTGCCTTATTTATTTGATTACAATTGGTCTATTAGATCATAATGTGTCACAGATGGGTTATGTGTCTTGAGGATTTAAGTGTTTTCCCTCTTTGAGTCAAATGTAAAATCTTATGTAAATGAGGGTTGGAAAATAATTAAATCCCCTCATGTGTAAATTAATTAAATTTTCTGGCAAAATGAAATAATATCCTAATCGAAAAAATTAAGTAATTAGAGTCAAGTTAATTAGTCTTAGGAAAATTAATTCTCCAAGAGGAAAAATTCGTGGGTCTTAAAGGAATCAATTTTTAAAAGTCTTCCACCAAGGGAATAATGTATATTTCAAGAAAAAATGGACCCTTGGGCCTTGGTGGTTAAGTCAAAGTCAACTTTTTTAAGGAAATTAGCTCAAAATAAATAATTTTTGACCAATTAATGTGGAGTTATGAGAATTAAAGTTCAAAAAAATGATAAATAAGATTGAAAGATCTTGAAGTGTTAATCAACGACCAAGATTATGTTGATAAGGATCAAAGAAACTAGCCGTTATTTTTCCACTTGGAGAATTTATCTATAACTTAAAGATTCATTTGAGTCTCCAGTCATCTTGATCTTTGGCTAGAATTGTTGCTGAAGCATTTTGTAAATTATTGTCCTACTGGGAAACATTTTTTCTACTATAATAAAAGAATTTGGGGTCCAACTCGAAGTGTTCTTGTCCGTTGATTTGTGGTATGTATTGATTATGGGCTTCCTATGTAGTGCTTTATGATTATCATTTTGAGATAACACATAGTGTTTGCAGGTACTCAATCCTTGCTCTCCAAGTTCACAGACTATGGGCATGGGTCATCTTGCTTGAATTTCAAGTTTTTATATGGTGGATTAAATCTTCGCTAGGCCTATAGTGAGCAATAATTTTTCAAAAGTGTTTTAGCCATTCCTTCAAGGAAAAAATATTATAAAATTTTTTTCTCAAAATCTATTTAAAAAGCCATGTATATTTTGTAAATAATTTTGTAATTTTAAATTTGTAAATTATTTTCCTAATTTGGGTTAGGGTTTTAGACTTATTTTTGTATATATTGGGGTTTGGGTGTTTCTATTTTCATTTTTGCAGGTTGGATCAAAAGATCAAGTGGGATAAGAGCTAGATCTAGGCCCTTGGGTTGATTTTTGTAGCATTGGAAAGTGTTCCAAGTCTCAAAACTTTGTAAGGAAGCTTGAACATCAATATTCCAAAGAACCCAGAAACCGTTTGTGGAAATTCCACTCGGTTGAAGACTTATTAAAATAATTAATTATTTTTAATGGAGACCCTAAGTCTAAACTTAGGGAAATGAAATAATTAAAGGGTATTAATAAGTCAGAGTGTGAATCTTCTAGAAAACAAATATCAAGTCAAGTTTTAATCTAAACCATTGATTAAACTTCTAATCTGGGCCGTTGATTCACCAACGAGAAGATTATAAAAGAGGGCTTGAGGGTCATTTGGAAAACAAGTCGGGCATACACTCACTACCCGAAGGAGATCAATTCTGAAGTAATAGAATTCGATTTCAGTGGGAAAGTTGCACGGCGGAGAGTTGTAGAAGCTGAAGGAGGAGGGAGTCAGCAGTGATTGAGATCAGGGATAGAGGGACGCAGTGGGTCACAGGAGGCAGCATAGGGTTGCAGCACAGTGAACCCACGCACAGCCTACGCAAACTTACACAGTCCAGTGTAGGGATTGCACTGAGAAACACGCAGACAGGCACAGAGAGAAGCAGAGGTTGATCAGGGTGTCAGGGATTTGTTAGGAGGAGCCGAGAATTCTATCTCAGGTGTTTCAGATTCTATCTACCAGTATATTCTTTGTAAAGAAATCATTTGCTGAAGAATTTAATAAAACCCTAATCTGCTGCATCGGTTTTCCTGCATTGGGTTTTTCCGAGGAAAATTGTCCAAAAATAACTGTGTACATGTGATTGATTCTTGTTCTTATGTCTTTTAGTGTTTACTTCTCTGCATATATGATTGTTAATGTTGCAGTAGTATTTGTTTTGATATTTACTGATAGATTTATGTAAATAACTTATTGAAATAATAAGTAGGAGAAATAAATCTATCACTGCAACTATAAACTTTTCAGATTGAAAAGTTTACATGGTATCAGAGCCAGAGATGAGTAATAGGAACAAAGAATTGACTAGTGGACAGAAGTCTACCACTGCAGCAACAGCGCAGAAGGGTTCACGCAGTTCTCCAGGGAGGGAAAGAAGCATGATATAACATATGGATCGCGAAGTTTCTGTTCTGGCATCCAAACTTGAAGAAGAATTTGCTTGCATATCAAGCACTGCTTCTTCTGATGTCTGGTATATTGATAGTGGAGATTCTGCTCACATGACGGGAGTGCAGGAATCTTTTTCCGACTATAGAGATGGAATATTCCGAATAGAAATAAACAGTAATATAAAGCAACATAAACAAGCATCTACAACAACTAGAGAGACATCACATAAACAATACGAATATGGAGAAACACTGAGCCATTTTATTATGTAACTGAAAGATACAATGAGTACAAACATGATCAGAATGATGGCACCTTGGCTTGCACAAGGCAAGCTAGAAATACTCTCAGAAATGCTCAAGGATGGCTGCTCTGTCAAGGACTGTGTAATCTTCAATGCTGCTGCTGCTACTACTGCTGTCGGACTGCTGCTACTGCTTGAATGGGATGGCTCTTTGGGGCTATTCCCCTGCTCAAAAAAATATGAAACTCTAGAAATGAGCTCTCCTCCAAATACTCAGAAAGGCCTAGAAAGGAATCCCGGAATGGATGACCCCAAAATTTGACCTCCCTTAGGAAATAACGCTATCCCAGTGAAATACGCTGGTCCTGAATGATCCTCTGCAAATGATGGCCTCCTCTTGTACCAAAATGATGAAATAGTGAAGGGCTAATCCCTTCACAATATCTCGAGCTGAAACTCCTGCCAAATCCTCACTCTCGGAACTGCCTCTACCACAAACTACGTGATCTCTCCTAGAGACTGCGTTGCCCAAGTAAATGCGTAATTCCTGGCTGAAGATGTTGTGGTTCCCTTCTGCAAAACGATAGATAGAACTCCTCACCCGAGCAGGCACTCGAAGTCCCCCGATGCTGAGGTTGGGATCTCCACTCGGAGACACCTAGTGTGCTAAACACCACTTGCAGACTTCGCTCAACAGCAAAAGTGTGCTCAATGTCAAAAGACAGAAATCATAGATGCATAATAGAATGAGAAAATGAGGAGCCTCTTCCCCTTTTTATGCTTTGAGAGCCTTGCTCTCTGTCGGGCCCCACCAAACTGTGTTTCCCTCTTGGCCCATGTTGTCCCTCTCTCACTGCACTGTCATGGGCCCACGCTGCCCACGCAGCCTCTTCCCTCATGCTGCCACTTCACCCTCCTGGGCCCCACGCTGTCAAATAAATATATGCTCAAGTGACTTTAGGGAATGATTTATTTCCTAAGTGTGGCTATGTGTCCCATCACCCACTTTATTAACTGACTTAACTTTAAAAAAGAAAAACTGGACGAAAATTAATATTACCAATTTGCTGCTGCTAATTTGAAATATTACGGTCCTCCCTGCCAAAACATTGCTTGTCCTCAAGCAACTACAAAGATGGGTACTGCAAAATTTTATCTCTCCCAAGTGGCATCCTCATCCGACAAGTTCCTCCACTTCACCAAGTACTCTCTGAATGTCTTGCTCCGTAGTTGTCTCTCCCTGGTGTCTATGATGGCCTCTAGCTGCAACACCAAATGCCCCTCATCATCTGTCGATGAAAGCTCCTCTGTTGCAGTCACCTGCTGCCCCAATGCCTTTTTCAGGCATGATACGTGGAGTATGTTATGGATCTGGCTACCTGTAGGCAACTCTAGCTCATATGCAACCTCCCCAATCCTGCGAATCACCCTGTAGGGTCCCTAGAAGCAGGGCTTGAGCTTCTCGGCCCCCTTTTGCTTCAGCGTGGATTGCCGGTATGGTTGAAGTCGTAGGTAGACCAAGTCCCCTACCTCAAACTGCCTCTCAAACTGTCCCCTGTCGGCATACAACTTTTGTTGGTTCTGAGCTGTAGCTATGTTATCCTTAAGAGCCCAGAGCATATCCTAACTCTCTTGGATCCAGTCTTTGGCCCTGGGGGCCTTTCTAGCACCAAACATCACGTCAACAAAAGTCAAAGCATGATATCAATACAAAGCATAGAATGGAGACATACCAATGGACATGTGGAAAGTGGTGTTGTAGAAGTACTCTCCCAAATGCAACCAGCGTAACCATGCCTTTTGCTGCCTTGTGACATAGTTTCGCAAGTAGCCTTCTAGCCACTTGTTCACTACCTCTATTTGCCCATCCGTGTTAGAGTGATAACTGGTACTCGGAGTCAACTCTATCCCCACCAAATGAAAGAGCTCCTGCCAAAAGCTGCCCATGAAATGGTTGTCCCGATCACTAACAATGGTCTTTGGAAGACCATGCAATCTGAAAACATCCCTGAAGAACAACTTCGCTACCTCTGTTGTTGTATATTGTGCTGATATAGCGAAGAAGTGTGCATACTTTGTCAGTCGATCAATGACCACAAAGATGCAATCCTTGCCCCGCACCGTGGGAAACCCTGTGATGAAGTCCATCGAAATGCTCTCCCATTTTCCCTTTGGAATGGGAAGTGGCTGTAGTAATCCTGCTGGATGGCTCATCTCTCCTTTGTTCTGCTGACACACCTCGCACTTCGAGACATTCCAGAGTACGTCCTCCTTGAGGCCTCTCCAAGAGAAGCTCTCCCTGATGGCCCTGTAGGTCTTGGTGAATCCCTGGTGGCCTGATAATGGTGAGTCATTTGAGGCCGCAGTACCTTCTCCTTGAGATGAGAGCTCCCAGTCAAGAAGATCCTATCCCTGAAGTATATCACCTCATCTATCACCCTGTACCTGTCATCTGTAATCTGTCCATCCAGTATCTCAAAGGCAAAACGGTCCTTGGAGTACTCCACCAGTAGCTGAGCCCTCAATTCTGTGTCTAAGCTCATCAAAGACAACGTTGTCGGTCTGCGTGCAAGAGCATCAGCCACCATGTTGTTCTTCCCTTTGACATTCTCAATGTCAAAGTCATATGCCTGGATCTTGCTGACCCACTTCTTTTGCCTCTTCGACAACTGCTTCTGCTCTAAGAAGAATCGAAGGCTGTTGTGATCAGTCCTCACCCTAAACCTGTTCCCCACCAAGTACTGCCGAAAATTGGCCAGTGCGTGCATGATAGCTAGCATTTCCTTGTCATATATTAGATACAACCTCTCATGCAGCAATAGCTTCCTGCTCTCGAAAGCTATGGGGTGGCCCCCCTGCATCAAAACTGCACCCACCCCCTCTCCAGATGCATCACACTCCAAGACAAAGGGCTACATGAAATCCAACAACAGCAAAACTGGATAGCCGCTCATCACCTCCTTGAGCCTGTCAAAGGCCCTCTGCGCTGTGTCTGTCCAACTGAATGCCCCCTTTTTGGTAAGATCTGTGACGGGTGCAGCAAGTTGGGAAAAACCCTTGATGAACTTCAGGTAGTAGGTGCAGATGCCTACAAAACCCCGAAGCTCAGTCACGTTCCTCGATTTCGGCCAATCCCGGATGGCCCGGATCTTCTCCTCGTGGACTCTCACTCCGTCCACCCCAATGATATGCCCCAGATAGAGCATCTCAGTCAGCCCAAATTCGCATTTGGAGAGCTTAGCATAAAAATGTTGCTCTTCCAATATGCGCAATACAGCCTCAATGTGTTGTAGGTACTCCTCCCATGTCCGCCTATATATTAGGATGTCATCGAAGAATACCAACACAAACTTCCTCAGCTGGCCACGGAAGATGTGGTTCATGCAGGATTGGAAGGTGGCCAGTGCATTGGATAGCTCGAAGGGCATCACCAAAAAATCAAAATGGCCGTAGTGACATCTGAAGGACGTCTTGGGGACATCCTGGTCCCTCACTCGAATCTAATGGTAGCCCGACCTTAGATGAATCTTTGAGAAGAAATTCGACCCCCTCAACTTATCCATCAGCTCATCAATCTGCAGGATGGGGTATCAGTTCTTCATGGTCTTCTTATTGAGATCCCGATAATTGATGAACATCCTCAGTGTGCCATCTTTCTTCTTCACAAGTACAACAGAAGAAGCAAATGGGCTAGTGTTGGGTCGGATATGTCCCAGCGCTAAGAGCTCATGAATAGCTCTCTCAATATCATCCCTGTAGGCTTTGGGATGCCTATAGGGTGTATTAATCATGCCTGAATGCCCTGCTCAAGCTCAATGGTGTGCTCAAACACCCGATCCGGTGGTTGCCCTGGCGGTATATCCCCAAAAACCGTAGCATATTTGTCCAAAATCGGCTGCACATCTGGGTGAACTGCCTGTCCTGTAGATCCTGCCTCTGAAACACGCAGCTCCACTGCCCACTCTATGTCTCCCTTCCAAAAGTCTGCCTCCATTCGGTGTGCTGAAACTCTTTGCGGGGGATAAGTCTGCATGCCTCGGATCATCTCATGCTTACCGGTCTTCTTGTCTGTCCACTCCATCTCCAAAGTCTCCCAGTCCGTAGTGACCTTCCCCAGTGTGATCAGTCACTGCACTCCCAGTATCACGTTGGTGCCCGGAATGTCCACCACAAAGAAATGATCCGTCAGAGTGTACGTCTCCATGGTCACTGCCAACGTCGGTACATATCTAGCACACTGCATAGTTCTGGCACCCTGTACCACTACTCAAAATCCATCAAAGCTCTCTGTCGATATGCTCCTCCACTCTACCAACTGTGCATCAATAAAGTTGTGGGTGGCCCCACTGTCAACTAGCACTGAAACACGTTGTCCCTGCACGGTGCCCTGGACACGCAGTGTCAAATACTTGGGAAACCCTCGCAAAGAAGCAAGGACTCCCCCAGTAGGTGCAAACGTTGCCCCTACTGCCCCTGGGGGTGGAGGTGGTGGATGATCCTGATGCAGGAGCATTCTTCAAAGTTCATAAGGCTTAAGAGTCTTATCACACATTTACTAAAGGGAGTGGGTTACCTTAATTATTTTGTTATTTTCCTAAGTTAGTGCGATTTTAAATGTAATTTGATTAATAAAGAATATCTCTTGAGTTGTAGAGATATTAGGGATGATTGAGTAATCCTAGGAAGAGTGAGGATTTTAGGGATCTAGAGGCTTATTGTAGGATTTGGTTGAGTAAAGAGTGGAATTGAGAGAAGCTTTAGGAAATGTTGAGAGATTGTTGGATCTGAAGTGAAATTGGTTCAAGAAGCCTTTTTGTATATATTTGTAAGAATTTTGAAACAAAAGAGAAGGAAAGAAGAAAAAAGAGAGGATTGGAGAGATTGATTCGAGATTAGAGGTTGGCTCGAGGTTAGCTCGAGGTTGGCCAAGTTGGCTAGTTGAGAGAGTGAGAGTATGATGAGGTAATTCATTTTAATGTGTGTTTTCAGGCTCACAGAAGCCGTAGTATTGTAACAGGGTTAAATTTCAATAAAGATTGTATAATTTGTAATTATTATGGTTTGTTTAGCCGTGACTTGTAAATCCTGTATGATTGTGTGAATTGTGACGTGCTGTGTTATTTAATTAGATTTGTTGTTGAGGTTTCAGATTGGATTGACCAGTAGGATATGATCTGAAGTAGTGATTATTATGGAGGATCAGGACTCTCTGTGTTAATTCAGCAATTGTACAGCCGAGGAATATAAATGTCCAAACCGAATAGCAATAGCATATCTTGCAACCGCATGAGTCTATTGATGAATTGTGGACGAGAGTAGCAAGGAGGAATGATTGATCGCAGAAAACACAACTGTGTTTGTTTTCCTAAAAACTCAAAGATTTCAGAACAGAGGCAAGCAGGAGAAATGGAAGGTCACGATCAGATCGCAGATCTGAAAAGGGAAAGATGGATGGACAAGATTTCGTCGTCAGATCAGTTGGAAAGATGGGATTCGAAGAAGGGCAGAGCAGGTGAGGACCGTTAGATCTTGTTATAGATCAACGATAGACAACAGATCGCAATATCGCAAACCGGAGGTTTAAAGTTTTAATACATCACAGGTATGTTATTTTATTTGTGATGCGGTAAGGGATGAGAGGCGGCCACGTGTCGGTGTAGCGCAAGAGCGCATATCGCAATGTTTACGATTTAGCATTATCAGTAAAGAGTTAAGTTTGCAGGCGAGCGGTGATGTGGTAAGGGATGAAAGGTGTGACGCGGCGAGAGGCGGCCATGTGTCAGTGTAGCACAAGAGCGCACACCGCAAGATTTACTGTTTAGCATTATCGATAACGGATTAATTTTGCGGGCAAGCAATTATGATAAGCAGAAAAGGTATAGCGGACCGTTGGATCCGACGAAGATCTACGACAGAGATTGTGTCGCACTTCACATCGACAATCATATTATTCCCGTTTAAGTTGCAACTTAAGTTTTCTGGATTACGATGAGACCTAATTGGCTATAATGTTGTGGGACCCGAGAACCAGTTTCGCGTGCAAGAAAGGATTCAGGTATGTATAGTCTGTTTAAAGCGATGTTGATTGCTAGTGTATGTATGTAAATAAAATCCGATAAGAAGTAATTCGTTGTGTAATAAGAAGGGGAGTTTAATATTTGGGCCATAAACCATAGGGTCCACGGGGTTGTGTTAAAATGCAGTTTTGGCTGCATCAAATCCCCTCTTTGCACTCCAGCACTGCCCCCTGCCTCTATCTCATCTTCTTCCCCGTCACTTTCAGAGAAGACCTCTATGTAGTGTGCCTTCCCTGCGACACATCGATGCCCTAGTGCCCATGGCTCCTGGCATGTGAAGCATAGCTTCTTCCGTCTCAAATCTCTACGGGTATCATTGTCCAATGGCCCCCGGCCTTGGTTCCCCCTTGGAGGTGGAACCCTCGTGTCCTTCCCATTTAACTAAAATGCCGGTCTCTGGGGGAAAGGAGCGCTATTCCTGGGTAGAGCATCTTGGAAATCCCTGGTCCTCCCCACTGCATCATGAAGTGTAGCAGGCCTCGTGGATCTGACTAATCCACGCAGAGGTCCTACCAACCCATCAATAAACATGTATATCATCCTGGCTGAGGACAGGTCAGGCACCATCACTGAAAGCCTCAAGAACTCGGAAATGTAGGTTTCCGGGTTCCCGATCTGCTTGAGCTTGGTGAGCTCAACAAAGTGCTATTCCGGATCCCTCCGATCAAACCGCTCTACCAGTCTTCGTGTAAACTCTGCATATGATGTCTCTGCTGAGTGACCCAGCATGGCCATCTTGTGGAACCACCAATCATGGCCCTCTCCCTCCAGGTGCAGTGCTACCACCTTGATGGCCTCTCCCTCTGCCATCTAGTTGACCTGGAAATAAATATCCAGCTTCTCCACCCAAGCCTTTGTCGAACACTTTGAGGACCCGTCAAATGTTGGCAAGAAAAACCTACCCATTGTACGTTGTACATCCCCATCCTCTGTGTATCTACCCCCTCTGGTCTGATTACGAGGTCGGCTGTCCTTCTTGAGCTGAACAAAATCGTGGAAAGTGAGAGCTTCACCAAACTCTCATCTATAGGACTGATAAAAATAATCCCCCATATGAACCGACTTCGGCTCCTGAGTTGCTCCCGTTCTGATGCATGTAGCTAGAAATGTGGGCATCATGGAACGTGGGGGAGCAAGTGACACAACCTGCTGTGCTGTGCGCTGCTCCTGCAAATGGTGGGAATTGTCGGACCCTTCTCCGATGCGAAAACCCCTTGGGGTTTCACACTGTCTCTAGTCTGCGTTAAACTTCTACCCGATCTCTTCTATCCTCCTCGATAGCTCCTGCACAAAATTTAGGAGGAGTTGCCCGAAATCTCTCCCTTCATCCTTCTCCTCCGCTATTGGTTCTTCCTCCTCTGCGTCCAGTACTGGAACGCAATCTCCCTCTCCAAAAGTGGCCTCAAGTCTCCACTCTTGGTCCTTGTATTTCCTTCCCCGTTAAGTGATGTATGGTTTTCCTGCTGGTGTCATAGACAATCTGCTCCACAGGCTGAGCCAATTCTATGAGCTCTGATACCATTGTAATATTCCGAATAGAAATAAACAGTAATATAAAGCAACATAAACAAGCATCTACAACAAATTGAGAGACATCACATAAACAATACAAATATGGAGAAACGCTGAGCCATTTTATTATGTAACTGAAAGATACAATGAGTACAAAGGCGATCAAAATGATGGCACCTTGGCTTGCACAAGGCAAGCTGGAAGTACTCTCAGAAATGCTCAAGGAATGGACTCTCTGTCAAGGACTGCGTAATCTCCAATGTTGTTGTTGATGCTGCCGGACTGCTGCTACTGCTGGAATGGGATGGCTCTTTGGGGCTATTCCCCTACTCAGAAAAATATGAAACTCTGGGAATGAGCTCTCCTACAAATACTCAGAAAATCCCAGAAAGGAATCCCAGAATGGATGACCCCGGAATTTGACCTCCCTTAGGAAAGAACGTTATCCCAGTGAAATACGCTAGCCCTGAATGATCCTCTGCAAATTATGGCCTCCTCCTATACCAAAATGATGAAATAGTGAAGGATTGATCCCTTCACAATATCTCGGGCTGAAACCCCTACCAAATCCTCACTCCCAGAACTGTCTCTACCACAAACTGCGTGATCTCTCCCAGAGAATGCACTGCCCAAGAAAATGCGTAAATCGTGGCTAAAGATGCAATGGCTCCCTCCTACAAAATGATGGATAGAACTCCTCACTTGAGCAGGCACTCGAAGTCCCCTGGGGCTGAGGTTGGGATCTTCACTCGGAGACACGCGGTGTGCTAAACATCACTTGCAGACTTCGCTCAACAGCAAAAGCATGCTCAATGTCAAAAGACATAAATCATAGATGCATAATAGAATGAGAGAATGAGGAGCCTCCTCCCCTTTTTATTCTTTGAGAGCCTTGCTCTCTCCCAGGCCCCACCAAACTGCGTTGTCCATCTTGTCCCACGCTATCCTTCTCTCACTGCACTTTCATGGACCCACGCTGCCCACACAGCCTCTTCCCTCACGCTGCCACTACACCCTCCTGGGCCCCATGCTGTCAAATAAATATATGCTCAAGTGACTTTAGGGAATGATTTATTTCCTAAGTGTGGCTATCTGTCTCATCACCCACTTTATTAACTGACTTAAGTTTAGAAAAGCAAAACTGGCCAAAAATTAATATTACAAATTAGCTACTGCTAATTGGGAATATTTCACGAGAGGAGCATATGAGTTTTAAATTAACCATGGGTAATAAAGAAAAATGTACCCCTATTAGGAGAGGTGACGTAGTATTTATGACCGAGGCTAGAAACAAAATCCGGGCCACTAACGTACTGTATGTGCCCGGGTTGGGGATGAACTTGTAGTAAGTGTCTCAACTTCAAAACCAATGTTATGACGTTTACTTTATTGGTAATAGGGTCCACGTCAAACACCCTAGTTGGAAGAAGAAGGCACAAATCAAGGTAAGAAGAAGCAAACTTTACAAGTTGCAACTTGAATCCCCAATGGCACTGGTTGGTAACACTGATGAAACGGCCTTGAATGAACTATGGCACAAAAGAATGGGACATTTGCATCATGGGGCATTAAAAATTCTCCAGAAGACTGTCATCGAAGTTCTAGAACTGAGCACTAAACGTGATGACGTCTGCAAAGGGTGCATATTGGGAAAATATTGTAGAAATTTGATGACCCATTCCGATTTTCAGTTTCTCCTTATTTCTCCCATAAAGTTAAATGCCCATTCCCATAACCACACATTCAACAAGCTGGAAAAATAAATATTTTCTAAAAACACAAATTCTGAAAATTTCACAGTGCTGAAAATGCATAAATAAAAACTCAGAAAAATATATCGGCCACACAGAAATTTGACACGTTGATTTTTGGTCAATATGACCGTGGAAAAACCCCCTACAACTCTTGGGGAAAACCAGTTCGAAAGCTCTTCTTTATTTCTGGAAAACGCTTTTACAGAGAAGTGAAATATACAGGAAAAATTCCAGCAAACAATGTATAGACTTATCTCGTTTTTCGTGCCTGCCTCCACCTCGAAAAATGTGCCAAATCAGAAAAACAGTGAAAACAAAAATTTACTACAACAGTGAACAGCCTTGAAACTTGTGCCCAATACTTAGTTGTACGGCCGTACGGACTGTACAGACTGTATGGAAAATTACCGCAGTGCCTCCTCGAAAATCGTGTCTGTTGTCTTGAAAATCGTGCCTTTAGCTTGTTGTACCTTCTCCTATATTTTTGTGTTGTCCCTCTCCTCGAAATCCATGCCTCAAGCTATTGTATGGAAATCTGCCTCGAAATGCGTGCTAATTAATGATGTACGGGCTGCTGCCTCGAAATGCGTGCAACCTCTCTCTACTGTACGGATTTGCTGAACTGCTCCTCTCCTTCACTTTCTCAAAACCCAGAAATGTCTCTAGCTCTCTTCTCCTCCTCTCAATCTGCTCATGAAAGACTGAATGACCTTTTGCCTCTTTTCCTCCCTTAACCTAACCCTAAGTGATTTTTGGGGAATACCTAAATCCAATGGTTGAGATAGCTTTAGATCTAGGGCTGAGATAGTTTTAGATCTAGGGTTGAGATTAAAAGTGCATTTAAATCTCACATTTTATTTTTTAATTCACCCCACTTTAATAAAGACCCTCTTAGTCATTTATTTCCAAAGTCACTTTTCACTTTCTAATTTCACATTGACTTTATTAAAGTCACTTTAAAATTAGACTTAGTAACTTTATCACTTAAAGTCCCTTTTAAATTAGATTTGACTTTATAACTTATAAATTCACTTTAGGAGAAAAAGTGAAATACATTTGGACACTTTTCCCTAGGCCAAAGATCAAAGCCTTAGGGAACCACCTGTTCTCCGGTAACCAAACTTCAACAAATATGCCAAGGCAACGTATCAGAGAAGCAACAATAGGGCCAAGGGTGTATTGGACTTGATACACTCGAATATCTGTGGAACAATGTCCAGTAGAGCTCTTAGTGGTGCCAAGTACTTCGTCACCTTTATTGATGACCATTCCAGAAAAACCTGAATCTACGTTTTGAAGACCAATGACGAAGTCTTCAGTCAATTTAAAGAGTTCGAATCTTTGTTAGAAAATCTAACAAGAAAGCGGATCAAGGTGTTGCATTTAGACAATGGTGGTGAATACATCGATAAGAAATTCACTAGGTTCTGCACAAGGGAAGGTATCAGAAGAGAGTGGAAAGCTCCATACAATTTTGAGCAGAATGGTGTGGCAGAAAGGAAGAACAGGATTATTGTCGAAGCGACAAGGGAGATACTGTATGACCAAGACATGCCCAAATTTTTGTGGGTTGAAGCTTGTAATACAACTTTCGATGTTCAGAAGAGGACTCACGCTGCATTGGGAAAGATCACGCCAGAAAGTGTCTTCACTGGCAGCAACCCTGAAATGAGTCACTTTAGGATCTTCAGCAGTACAGCTTACTGCCATGTGCCCAATCAGAAGAGGAAGAAGTTCGAAATGCCTGCGGAAAAAGGGTATCTGGTAGGATACAACGAGAATGCAAAGGCATATCGCATCTACATTCCTGAGAGCAGGAAAGTCGAAGTGTGGAGGGATGTGAAATTTATGGAGGAGAAGGCCTTCAGAAGATCCCGCGAGTTGCCTTCTGCTACGCAGTCTAAGGAGGATCCACTGGTTCAGCCTCAACAACTAGTGGCAGAGAATTCAGTTGCCTCTCCAAGGCATGGGGATCCAAGGGACGTGTCTCCCGAGCATTTGCAAAAGGGAGAGCCGGTAAATCCTCCCACCACCAGTGTAAGAACGAGCAAGGAGCTACGAATAATTCTGAAAGATGCAAAAGACTTTGTCGGAGTCCCCTGAAATGAGAAGAGACAGCGTAAGCAGCCTGAGAGGTATCAAGCCTTGGTTGCTCAAGTCAGAGAACCTTTCAGTTTTCGGGAAGCAGCTCAGCACCAGAGGTGGGTAGATGCAATGGTGTAAGAGTACAGTTCCATCATGACGAATGATGTCTGGGAAGTGGTCCCCATACCTCAGGAGAGATCAGTTGTAGGATCAATGTGGATATACAAGGTCAATTATGCTGTAGATGGCAGCATCGAGAAATTTAAATCCAAGTTTGTGGCTAAGGGGTATGCTCAGAAGGAAGGGATCGACTATGAAGAAACCTTCGCCCCAGTATCCAGATAAACCTCTATTAGATCCGTGATATCCCTTGCTGCGCAGATGGGATGGGAGATTCACCAGATGGACGTCAAGACGACATTCCTAAATGGAGTGATAGAGGAAGAGGTGTATAGAGAACAACCAAAAGGCTTCGAGACGCATGATCAGAAGACACATGTGTGCAAGCTAAAGAAAACATTGTATGGATTGAAGCAAGCTCCTAGAGCTTGGCATGGTCGAATTGACAACTACTTGCAGAAAATGGGATTCGTCAAGAGTGACGCAGATCCCAATCTATACTATCTGAGGGTAGGGAGTGAGCCTCTGATACTGGTTTTATGTGTAGATGATCTATTCTTGACAGGATGATCAAGGCTCATCACAAACTGCAAAAAGAATTTTCGTAAGGAATTTGACATGAAGGATCTAGGGCGGATACACTATTTTATGGGGTTGGAAGTTTGGCAGCAGAAGTGGGACATCTTTCTTGGTCAAGGAAGATATACTTCAGAGATTCTGAAGAGATTTCAGATGGACGATTGTAGACCCATGACGACTCCAATGATCACCAACTGGAAGAAAATCGACTCGTCCGAAGATGATGAGGCTGATCCTACGTTGTATAGGCAACTCATAGGATAGTTGATGTATCTGGTAAACACAAGGCCAAACATCTGTTATGATGTAAATACCCTCAGTCAGTTCATGTTAGAACCTAAGAGGGCTCATTGGGCAGCTACCAAGCATGTTCTCGAGTACCTTCAAGGAACCGTCGAGCTTGGTGCAATATTCCCAATTAGCGATAGCTAATTGGAAATATTAATATCGCTAATTGGAAATATTAATTTTGATTAATTTTGCCTTATATAGTTAAAATATAAATAAAGTGGGTAAAAGGAGCATGTGACTCACTTAGAATAAAACACACTCCCTAAAGTCACCTAGGATACATAACGTTGTGGACAAGGTGGGCCAAGGGGGCCAAGTGATAACGAAGGGGGTGACACACTTAGGCAGCGTGGGCCTAGCCAGCGCAGATGAGTTGACAGCGTGGGCCAAAGAGAGACAGCGTGGACGTGGTGGGGCCAAGGAGAGAGGGAGGCTCACCAAGGATAAATAGAGGGGAGGCTACCTCATTTCTCTCATTGATGATTATGCATTTTGGAGTTTGTCTCTAGACATTGAGCACGCTTGCTGTTGAGCTAGTCTGCACGTACTGTTTAGTGCACCAGGTGTCTCCGTGCAGAGATCCCAACCTCTGCCCCTGGAGACTTCGAGTGCTTGCTCGGGTGAGGAGTTCTACCATATTTTGCAGGGAGAGATCGAAGCTTCAGCCATTGAGGAGCATTCCTTGGAGAGATTGCGCAGTCTTGGAGAGGGAGGACGCAGTTCTAGTTGGGGAAGTTTCGTATTGAGGTTATTTCAGTGGATTCAGACCAGAGGATTAGGGAAGGGATCAGCCCTTACCTATTGGAGACATTTTGCAGAGGGAGAGGCCATATTTTACAGTGTTTCCTTCAGGGTCAACATTTTTCCTTGAGGGATAGCGTAGTGCCTCAAAGGAGGTATTTTCTGGGGTCAGCCATCTTGAAAAGCTCTCTAGGATTTTTTGGGTATTGGGAGTAGAAGTTGTTCCCAGAGTTTCAGCATTTTTCGAGTTGGGGAACAACCCCTAAGACTCGTTTCATTCCAGCAGTTGCAACAGCACGACAACATTTCCGGCAGCTTGGAGACTACGCAGTTGATAGAGGGAGTAGCCATTCCACACATTGTTCTGAGAGTATTTCTACACTTGCCTTGTGCAAGTCGAGGTGCCATCATTCTGATCACCTTTGTACTTATTTCTTATTTCTCAGTATTAATAAAATGGCTCAGCGTTCTCCATATTGTGTATTTTGTCTCATGGTTTGTCTCTAGTTGCTGTGTACCTTGTTTGTGTGCTTTATATTACTTTTTATTTTCCTTCGAGATATTACAGTGGTATCAGAGCTCATAGACCTGGCTCAGCCTGTGGAGCAAGTTGTCTATGACACCAGGAGAGAAGCCATATATTTGCTACAGGGGTAGGAAGTACCGTGACAGAGAGCGTAGGTTGCAAATCACCTACGGAGAGGGTGACTGCACTCCAGTAGTGGATGCAGAGAAGGAGGAACCGATGGCAGAGGAGAAAGATGCCACGAAGGAGTTTGGGGACCTTCTCCTCAAGTCAGTACAAGATCTGTCCAAGCGGATAGAGGATATGGGGCAGAGATTCACAGCAGCAGAGTCCAGACAGTGTGAAACTTGGAGGGGTTTCCACATTGGAGAGGGATCGGGTACGTCCCATCATTTGCAGGAGCACTACGCAGCACAGCATGTGGCATCCCATACACCCCCACGCTCTACGATGCCCACTTTTCTGGCAGCAGATACAGGGGCGGGAGTACAGCAAGAGTAGGAGCCAACCCACATGGGTGATTACTTTGCTGAGTACCGGGACTATGGACAGGAGTTCAGAGATGCACTCACATTTCACGATTTTGTCTTGCTCAAGCGGGACAGTAGACCCCGCCATCATCACAGGGGGAACAGACATTCACAGGACGGAGATATGCATCGTACTGTGGGCAGGTTTCACTTGCCAACTTTTGACGGTTCGTCAAATAGTTCGGCAAAGGCATGGGTAGAGAAGCTAGATATATACTTCCAGCTCAACCAGCTGGGGGAGACGGAAGCCATGCCATCAAGTTGGCAGCGCTGCATCTAGATGGCGAGGCCCAAGATTGGTGGTTTCACGGGATGGTTACACTCGGGCACTCAACAGTGACAGCTTATGCCGAGTTCACTCAGAGGTTGATAGAGAGGTTTGATCGGAGGGTCCGGAGGAGCATTTTGTTGAGCTGACGAAGCTCAAGCAGACCGGGAGTCCAGACACATACATCTCAGATTTCCTGAGACTCTCAGTGATGGTGCCAAATTTATCCACAGCACGGATGATCTACATGTTTATCGACGGGTTAGCAAAGCCTCTTCGGGGTTTGGTCCGGTCCACTAGGCCAGCCACACTTCATGATGCAGTTGGCAGGACCCGAGATTTACAGGATGCTTTATCCCGGACCAGAGCGCCTTGCCCTCAGAGAATGACTTTCCAGCCGAAGGGGAAGGACGTGAGGGTTCCGCCACCAAAGGAGAACCAGAGCAGAGGACCGATAGATGATGAGACCAGGAGGGATCTGAGGAGGAAGAGACTGTGTTTCACCTGCCAGGAGCCATGGGCACCAGGACACCATTGTGCCGCGGGCAAGGCACATTATATTGAGGTCTTCTTCGAGAGCATTGGAGAAGAAGATGAGTACGACGACATAGGTGCAAGGGGGAGCCATGCAGCGCAGAGAGAGGATCATCTGCCGCCTCCACCACCAGGAGCAGGAGGTGCATCTTTCGCACCTACCGGAGGAGCCCTTGCAACCTTGCGAGGAGTTCCTAAGTATTTGACACTACGTGTCCGAGGTACAGTGCGAGGGCAGCGAGTGTCAGTACTAGTAGACAGTGGGGCAACCCACAACTTCATTGATGCACAGTTGGTAGAGCGGAGAGGCATTCCGACGGAGAGTTTTGACGGGTTTTCAGTGTTGGTTCCAGGGGACCAAGACCATGCAGTGTGCCAGATACGTTCCAGCGTTGGCAGTGACGATGGGCACTTACACACTGACTGACCACTTCTTCGTGGTGAACATTCCGGACACCAACGTGATGTTGGGAGTGCAGTGGCTGATCACTCTAGGAAAGGTCACCACGGACTAGGAGGCCTTGGAGATGGAGTGGGATGATAAAAATATAGGGAAGCACGAGAAGATATGGGGCATGCATACTTATCCAACTTAGACAGTCTCAGCTCACCAGATGGAGGCAGACTTCTGGAAGGGAGATATAGAGTGGGCAATAGAGCTGCGTGCTTCAGAGGCAGGATCTACAGGGCAGGCCGTGCACCCAGAGGTGCAGACCCTTCTTGACAAGTATGCTACAGTATTTGGGGAGATACCGCCAAGACAACCACCAGATCGGGGATTTGAGCACACTATCGAGTTGTAATATCCCATTTCGGGGATATCTCTAAAACACGGCAAACTCCAACCAGAGATAGACTGGGAGGGCATTTACCGGATATATTGCCTCTGAAAAGAGGACGAAATCCGGAGGCTACTTGGCCCTTTCCAGACTCTGTCTAAGAGTGAAAGATAAACACACCAAATGGTATAGAACTAGAATGCTCAAGAATATATAAAAATAACAGTGCAACAGACATATAATAACATAGAAAGGAAATATGACAACTCATCCAGAAAACATAGAGAGGAAATGCTGAGCCATTTTATTAATCTGAGAAATATAATGAAGTACAATAGGTGATCAGAGTGATGGCACCTAATCTTGCTCAAGGCAAGTGAAGAAACACTCTCAGAAAATACAGGAAATGGCTGCTCTATGAACTACGTCCCAGCTGCTGGAAAACTTACATGTAGCTGCTACTGCTGAATGGACTGAAGACTAGGGGCTGATCCCCTTGCCGGAATGAGCCGAAAATCTGCAAACCTCCTCTCCTCACCAATCCGGACCAACCCAGAAACCATATAAAAAATGACCAACCCCCGAAAATCACCCAAAAATGCCTCCTCAGGGGATTACGCTGGCCTCCAAGACTCTACACAGAGGCCAAATGGAAATAGCTGAAACACCGCCTCAAACTCTGCCAAAATCCTCCTGTGGGCAAAGGCTGACCCCCTGCTCAAAATCTCGGCTGAATCTCCTGCAGAAACCCCAGTCCGGAGCACCTCCAAAAGGAACTGCGTCCTCTCTCCCAGTGACTGCGCAGTCTCTATAAGCACCAGCTCCGCAACAAACCCAAACAACAAAACTACTCACAAAACACTGAAGAACTGACCTTGCCCGAGCAGGCACTCGAAGTCCCCCGGGGCTAAGGGCGAGATCTCCGACCGGAGACACTCAATGCACTAAAGAGTGCTACAAACAGGCTAAACAGCCAACATGCTCAAGAAGATAAACGTCTCACTCAAAATCATCAACTCCAGAATGAATCAAACGAGAAGGCTCCTCCATCATATATAACGTTGGTTTCCCTCCAAAATCCCAACGTAGCCTCTCTCTCCTCCACGTGTGCTCATCCTCATCTGCGCAGAAGCTTCTAGAGCTAACGTGAGCCCCCTCTCTACGTGGTGCTAGGTCCCCCCTTGGCTCCCCCCCTTAAGTTA
The DNA here is from genome assembly GCA_034641835.2 of Pinus albicaulis. NCBI lineage: Eukaryota > Viridiplantae > Streptophyta > Pinopsida > Pinales > Pinaceae > Pinus > Pinus albicaulis. Next base: position 106,834,461 of record CM076573.1, on the reverse strand, counting down.
CAACGTCATGCTACTAGGAGGACGTTTTATTTCACTTAAGTGAGTTAGACCCTCTTTACTCACTTTTTATTTATTTACAAACCTAAGTCGGCAAAACTATACAAAATCGAATATTCCAATTAGCTATTGCTAATTAGGAATATTACAGTCTCCCCCGGCAAAATGTTGCTTGTCCTCAAGCAACTGAAGTGATGGATGTTGTAAAATCTTCTCGCTCTCCCAAGTGGCATCCTCATCCGGCAAACTCTTCCACCTCACCAAGAATTCCCGGACCATCCTGCTCCGTAACCGCCTCTCCCTGGTATCAATAATGGCATCTGGCTGCAACACCAAGTGCCCCTCATCATCTGTAGGTGGTAGCTCCTCTGTCACCATCACCTGCTGCCCCAGTGCCTTCTTCAGGCATGATACATGGAAAATGTTGTGGATCTTGCTGCCTTGGGGCAGCTCCAACTCATACGCAACCTGCCCAATCCTATTTATCACTCTGTATGGCCCATAAAAGCGAGGCTTGAGCTTCTCAGCTCCCTTCTGCCTCAGCGATGACCGTCGGTATGGCTGTAAGCGTAGGTAGACCAAGTCCCCTACCTCAAACTGTCTCTCCACCCAGCCTTTGTCGGCATACAGCTTCTGTTGGTTCTGTGCTGTAGTCATATTGTCCTTCAGAGCTCGGAGGATGTCCTGACTCTCTTGGATCCAAATCTTGGCTGTAGGAGCCTTGCTAGCACCGAACATCACATCAGCAAAAGATAAGGGATGGTACCCATACAAAGCATAAAATGGTGACATACCAATAGACATGTGATGTGTCGTGTTGTAGCAGTACTCCCCAAAATGCAACCATCTCAACCATGCTCGCTGCTGCCCACTGACATAGTTACGCAAGTAGCCCTCCAACCACTTGTTAACTATCTCCGTCTGTCCATCCGTCTGTGGGTGATAACTGGTACTCGGTGTCAACTCCGTCCCCACTAGCCGGAAAAGCTCCTACCAAAATCCGCCCATGAAGCGGCTGTCCCTGTCACTGATGATGGTCTTAGGAAAACCATGCAACCTGAAAACCTCTCTGAAGAACAGCTTGGCCACCTGTGCTGCTGTGTAATGCGTGGATATGGCGAAAAAGTGCGCATACTTTGTCTGTCGATCAACGACGTCAAAGATACAATCCTTGCCCTGCACCATGGGCAACCCTGTGATGAAATCCATCGATATGCTCTCCCATTTCCCCTCCGGAATGGGAAGAGGCTGCAACAATCCAGTGGGATGGCTCATCTCCCCCTTATTCCTCTGACAGACATCGCACTCCCTGACGTGCTGGAGTACGTCCTCCTTGAGGCCCTTCCATGAGAACCTGTCACTAATGGCCCTGTAGGTTTTGGTAAACCCCTGATGGCCTGCCAATGGAGAATCGTGTGATGCTTGGAGTATCTTCTTCTTAAGTTGGGATCCCTCAGTCAAGAAGATCCTGTCCCTGTAATAGATGATCTCATCAACCACCCTGTACCTGTCATCTGCCTCCTGTCCATCCAGCACCTCACATGCAAATCTGTCCTTGGAGTACTCAACTAAAAGTCGAGCCCTCCAATCTGTATCCAAGCTCATAAGAGATAACGTGGTTGGTCTACGTGAAAGGGCATCTGCTACCACGTTATTCTTACCCTTGACATACTCAATGTCAAAGTCATATGCTTGGATCTTGCGATCCCCACTCTGCTTTGCCTCTCCACAGCAAGTACATACTTGCTCCAAAGAACACATTTGTTGTGATCAGTCCTCACCCTGAACCTGTTCCCTACCAGATACTGCTGGAATTTGGCCAAGGCATGCATGATGGCCAACATCTCCTTGTCATATATAGGATACAACCTCTCGTGCGGAAGGAGCTTCCGGCTCTCAAAGGCTATAGGGTGTTCTCCCTGCATCAATATTGCGCCAATCCCCTCTCCCAACGCATCACACTCCAAGACAAATGGCTACGTAAAATCCGGCAATGCAAGTCCTGGGCAGCTACTCATCACCTCCTTGAGCCTATCAAAGGCTCGCTGCGCTGTATCTGACCAACTGAATGACCCCTTCTTCGTCAAATCTGTAAGGGGTGCAGCAAGCTGTGAGAATCCTCTGACGAACTTCCTGTAATAGGTACATATCCCAATGAACCCTCGAAGTGTCGTCACGTTCTTCGGCTCCGGCCAATCTCTGATGGCTCTAATCTTCTCCTCGTGGACCCTCACTCCGTCCACTCCAATAATGTGGCCCAAATATAACATCTCTGTCATCCCAAACTCACACTTGGAGAGCTTAGCATAGAACTGTTGCTCTTCCAATATGCGTAGTACTGCCTCTATATGCTGGAGATGCTCCTCCCAAGTCCTACTATATATGAGTATGTCATCAAAGAAAACCAATACAAACTTCCTTAGATGACTGCGAAAGATATGATTCATGCAAGACTGAAAGGTGGTTGGTGCATTGGTCAGCCCAAAAGGCATAATGAAAAACTCAAAGTGCCCATAATGACACCTGAAGGCGGTCTTGGGAATATCCTGTTGCCTCACACGAATCTGGTGGTACCCTGATCTAAAATCAATCTTCGAGAAGAACTTAGCTCCTCTCAGCTCATCCATCAGCTCATCGATCCTGGGTATAGGGTACCTGTTCTTCAGAGTCTTCTTGTTCAGGGCCCTGTAGTCAATGCACATCCTCAAGGTGCCATCCTTCTTCTTCACCAGTACTACAGAAGAAGCAAACGAACTCGTGCTCGGTCTGATGTGTCCAAGAGCCAACAACTCTTGGATGGCCCGCTCAATCTCATCCCGATAGGCTTTGGGATGCCTATAGGGGGTAGTGATCACCGCCTAAATACCCTGCTCAAGCTCAATGGTGTGCTCAAACCCTCGATCTGGTGGCCGACCTAGTGGTATATCCCCAAACACTACCTCATGCCTATCAAGGATGGCCTGTATATCTGGATGAACTACCCGACCGGTGGTCTCCGCCTCTGATGCCCGCAGCTCAACCGCCCACTCTATGTCTCCCTTCCGGAAGTTTGCCTCCATCCGGTGTGTCGAAACTGTCTGAGGTGGGTAAGTATGCATCCCGCGGATCTTCTCGTGCTTCCCAGTCTTCTTGTCATCCCACTCCATCTCTAAGGCCTCCCAATCTGTGGTGACCTTCCCCAGAGTGATCAACCACTGGACACCCAACACCACATTGGTGTCTGGTATGTTGACCACGAAAAAGTGATCAGTCACGGTGTAGGTACCCATCGTCACTGCCAACTCTAGAACATACCGGGCACACTGCATTGTCTGGGCTCCTGGCACCAAGACTGAGAACCCATCAAAACTCTCGGTTGGTATACCCCTTCGTTCGACCATCTGTGCATCAATGAAGTTGTGGGTCACCCCACTGTCAACCAAGACTGATACTCGCTGGCCACGTACTATCCCTCGTACGCGCAGCGTCAAATACTTAGGAACTCCTCGTAAAGCTGCTAGGCCCCTCCTGTGGGTGCAAAAGCTACACCTCCTGTCCCTAGAGGTGGAGGCGGCAATTGATCCTGGGTCGTCTGACTATCTCCGGCCTCCTCATCGTCCTTCTCATCCTCTTCCCCGCTATCATCGGAGAAGACCTCAATGAAGTGTGCTTTGCCAGCAGCACACCTATGCCCTGGTGCCCACGACTCCTGACAAATGAAGCACAGCCGCTTCTTCCTCAACTCCCTCTTGGCATCATCATCTATCTGTGCCCGTCCCGGATTCCCCTTTGGAGGAGGAACCCTCACATCCTTCCCCTTGAGCTGGAAACCCTGTCTCTGGGGGTAAGGTGTCCGTGTCCTGGGCAATGCATCCTACAAGTCCCTGGTCCTACTGATAGCATCCTGGAGTGTAGCTGGTCTAGTAGATCTGACTAGACCTCGAAGTGGCTCTGCCAATCCCTCCACAAACATATAGATCATCCGTGTCGCGGATAGATCTGGCACCATCACCGAAACCTTCAAGAAATCTTCAATGTATGTCTCTGGGCTCCCTGTCTGTTTAAGCTTCGTCAACTCAACAAAATGCTGTTCCGGATCCCTTCGATCAAAACGCTCTATCAATCTCCTGGTAAACTCGGCATATGTCGTCACTATGGAATGCCCGAGTGTCACCATCCCATGGAACCACCAGTCCTGGGCCTCACCATCCAAATGTAAGGTCGCCACCTTGATGGCCTCTGCCTCTGACATCTGGTTAAGCTGGAAGTAGATGTCCAGCTTCTCCACCCAAGACTTTGCCGAACTGTTTGATAATCCATCAAACGTGGGCAAATGAAATCTGCTAGAGGCACGGTGGGAATCTCCATCATGATAATGCCGGTGCCCTCTATGATGGTCGCGGGGTCTACTGTCCCGCTGGAGTTGCACAAAATCTTTGAATGTGAGAGCATCCCTGAACTCCTGCCCGTAGGCCTGATACTCTGCAAAATACTCATCTAAGTGTCCAGGCTCTGCCTCCTGCTGGGCTCCTGACCCTGTATCTGCTCCTAGGAAAGTAAGCATGCTAGAGCGGGTAGGTGCACGTGAAACCATCGGCTGAGGAGTATCACGCTGAGCAGCACCCTGCTCCGGCAAGTGGTGGGATGTACCTGATCCCTCTCCGACCTGAAAAACCCGCGAGGTCTCACGCTGTCTAGCCTCTATAGCGGTGAACCTCTGACCCATCACCTCAACCTGTCTGGCTAACTCCTACACTGATTTGAGGAGCTGATCCGCAAATCTATTCCCATCCTCGTCCGCCATCGGAATCCCCAACTCTGAATCTAACGCAGGTTTCCTCTGTTCTGCGTTTATTACAGGCTCCTCCTGTTCTTTGTTCACCACTCGAACACGGTCTTTGTACTTCTTGCCATAACAAATAGATGGTCTTTTCCCCAGTGTCATAGACCACTAGCTCCACAGGCTGAGCCAGAACTATGCTCTGATACCACTGTGTTATCCCGTTTCAGGGATATCACTAAAACATGGCAAACTCCAACCAGAGATAGACTGGGAGGGCATTTACCGGATATATCGCCTCTGAAAAGAGGACGAAATCCGGAGGCTACCTGGCCCTTTCCAGACTCTGTCTAAGAGTGAAAGATAAACACACCAAGTGGCATAGAACTAGAATGCTCAAGAATATATAAAAATAACAGTGCAGCAGACATATAATAACATAGAAAGGAAATACGGCAACTCATCCAGAAAACATAGAGAGGAAATGCTGAGCCATTTTATTAATCTGAGAAATTTAATGAAGTACAATAGGTGATCAGAGTGATGGCACCTAATCTTGCTCAAGGCAAGTGAAGAAACACTCTCAGAAAATACAGGAAATGGCTGCTCTATGAACTACGTCCCAGCTGATGGAAAACTGCCATGTAGCTGCTACTGCTGAATGGACTGAAGACTAGGGGCTGATCCCCTTGCCGGAATGAGTTGAAAATCTGCAAACCTCCTCTCCTCACCAATCCGGACCAACCCAGAACCATATCAAAAACGGCCAACCCCCGAAAATCACCCAAAAATGCCTCCTCAGGGGATTACGCTGGCCTCCAAGACTCTACGCAGAGGCCAAATGGAAATAGCTGAAACACCGCCCCAAACTCTGCCAAAATCCTCCTGTGGGCAAAGGCTGACCCCCTGCTCAAAATCTCGACTGAATCTCCTGCAGAAACCCCAATCCGGAGCACCTCCAAAAGGGACTACGTCCTCTCTCCCAGTGACTACGCAATCTCTATAAGCACCAGCTCCGCAACAAACCCAAACAACAAAACTACTCACAAAACACTGAAGAACTAACCTTGCCCGAGCAGGCACTCGAAGTCCCCCGGGGCTGAGGGCGAGATCTGCAACTGGAGACACTCAACGCACTAAACAGTGCTGCAGACAGGCTAAACAGCCAGCGTGCTCAAGAAGACAAACGTCTCACTCAAAATCATCAAC